>OX451215.1:92439180-93039180 GCA_949628195.1 Phasia obesa
AATTTAATAATAGTTTCACAAGTTATACACAAAGTTAACACAAAAAACCATCAGTAATTTTTTATAGCACAACTGAATATCTTTCGTCTCTTATTTTTTTGGTGAGCGCTGTTTATGTCACAGTTATGAAAACGTTTTACAAACAGGGTGTTCAGATTTAGTTTCATCTATTACGCCAAAATCAATGTGAAATATCGCCAAAATCGACTCTTACTTTATAGTGCTTTATCCCTGGATAAAATTTCTAAAAAAAATCTATAAATTATTCTAAGTTCTGTAAGAGGTGTTTAAATCAATGTGATTCCACAAAGTAAAAATACAAATTTTATTAAATTAGCGCCATCTATTGCGCAATTTTGTTTAAAATGTTCCACTTTCAAAATAAAAGGTGCACAACCGTGTTGTTTAAAATATCGCAGTTTTAAACCGAACATTTCAGTACTTATAAACCGGAAATTGCGTACTTTTACCCCTTTTTCCGAAATTTCTCTTGGAAATGAGATATTTTATGCAGAAAAGAAGTATCCTATATTGAAATCAGGATGCTAGGGTACCTCCTCACATAATTAAGAAAGTTAAAATCCATCCAGTAATTTTTACGTGATTCGAACGCAAAAGAAAAGCTGGAAATGTGTTACCTATTTTATTATATGATAGATTATAAAAATCAACCGATGTGTGTCACATGCCTTATTTCAATTCATAAAATTTATAGCATATGTTTCGCAGTCGAGTTTTGGTGGAATTCATTATTGAAATCGATCTTCTTCAAAATTAATCACCTAACTTGTAAAAAAATATTCTTTCAACTTAGAGCGAATAAAACAAACTTAATCCTTACTTCAAAACTAACTTTATATGTAAAAAATAAATATAAAAAATTCATTTGAATTACCAGCACTTAAATACAAACCTAATGTAGCTGTACTTAATTATATTTTTTATAATTTTTCAAAAACAAAATTAATATTTTCTATTATGGTTGGATAAGTATCCAAAAGTATGTTAGAATTTATAAAAAAATTTGAAAACAACAACTTTAGTTTGTGATAAAGAATTACCTCATTTTAAAATCGAGAGATGTTTGTAAACCTTAAAACCTTAAACCTTAAAGTTTTCAGTTTCCAGAATTCAATCATCTTTAGATATAAAAAACATTTTTAAATATGAAATGTTTGTGAACTTTAAATAAATTTATCTTTCGAGAAGTAAAATTATATTTAAATATAAAATACAACTTCAATTTCTTTGTTATCGATTTTGATATTCCTTAATTCAGTTTCTAATGTTAGCCAAAAGACATTGAAAAATCGCCAACGATATTGCCAACTATTTTAAAAATCGCCAAAAGTCGCCAAAATTTGATCGCCAAACAAGATTGAAAATCGCCACGGTTAGCGAGAAATCGCCATATCTGACAACCCCGTTCACAAATACAACAATTTTATTGCTTTGTATTCGGCTGGAAAATAGCACGCAACCATTTTTAAAAAGATACAACATTTTCGATCCAACAAAATCTTTTTCCGTTAAATGACGTAGTTTTCCCATTTAAGGGTTGCCAAGTCTGTCATCAACAAATTGCTTCCAATAATTACGTACAAATAAATGTATGTTATAGGCAAAAATTGGCAACCCTGTTATTAAACTCTAATAATTTATATTTAAACTGCCAAGTATTAACCAATCACAAATATAAGCCAATATGAAGACAGTTTCCTGTCGTCATTCGCCCTACAAGCGAAAAAATTTAAATTTTATTTTCGGAATGGCGTAATATTGTTTTCTATCATTCTTGACAAAATATTTGTGTATCTGTCGATTACACTTTACAATGATACCGGTATCATCAAAAAACATCACCAGCAATCATTTAATAGGTAAAGGATACAGTTCAACGTACTACACGTAAAAAATCTGCTAATATGATGGGGTACGTATTAAATAATAAACTTCGATTGAAGCCCCTTAAAGTATAAAATATGCAAGATTTATACCCGGCTCAAAAGGCAAAAAAAAAAATGAATTTGAAAACTTGGAGACCAAATCAAAAGTTTTAGACCAGTGAAATGCTTGGTAATAGTTTAGGCCACGTTAACTGCCAAAGGATGTCTACCATGTGTTTACTTTACTTTATATTTACGTTAGACAAATAATTATATGTATGTATGTGCACTTGTGCAACTTTAATTTGAATTAAAAGAAACAATGGAAATTGGGAAAAGATAATTATTTTTCGAAATAAATGAAAGAAATAAAAATGAAATAACAAAAATAACAAAAACATTCACCTATTTTTTAGCATGGGAAAAAATTAAAGCTAATTAAATTAAATTAAATCTCCATAGAAAATATCTATATGTGCAAAAATTTTATTTAATATGTACATATTATGTTAGTTACAAAACAAAAGTTTTATATATGTGACCCGGCCTATGAAAAGGTTGCTTATGACTCAAAAAAAATGTTTCCACTTTTTGTTGTTGTTGCATTGTTTATCTTTAACAGCTAATTTTTCGAAATTTTATTTTTGAATCATAACCCACCTTTTCCCTTTTCATAGACCGGGTCACATATGTTAATAAGAGGTTGTGTTACTCTTTTGTATCTTGACCAATTTGACACCACGGGGCATTGACTCCACCAGTTTTTTTCCGGGCAGACACATCAATATTGACCCAATATGCCTATTTTTTAGCTGTTTCTAGCTGTCACATAGCTTGAAGCAGAAGGTATACACCATAGATCCTTGATGGGATTGAGGTCAGGGCTTAAAGCAGACCACTCGAGCAAATCAATTTGTCGAAAATTAAAAAAAAACTCTATCTTCTTCACCACGTTGATGGGTGCATTATCCTGCTGTCTATCTATATAGATTTCTGCATCCAATATTCCTAGCATAAAGCCTATTTTGGGCTTCCCTCTTTATACCGCCTATACCAAGAGTGATTCTGCACTATGAATTCGTTTTTGGCATGCTTCCCGTGGGGGTCTTACATCCATCCAATATTGACTTGATTGTACCACTTTCTTCATCTGTTAATTGAGGTTCACGTAGCATTTTCCTATGAATTCATAAAATTTGATTTATTTCTCATCTTATATATTTGTTTATCCACTTTACTAACTTATGGCTCGTTTTCTCGCAAATATAAACCTAACAAACAACAACAAAAGATAAAGTAATTATAAGAGAATGTGTATGCCAAAAACAACAACTGTATAACATAAGGTCCATATAAAAGCAATTTTGCACATAATTAATAATTATTTGACTGAGAGTATATAGAGGGTATCATCCTTAATTAAATAACTGCGCACTTTTACTGCTTTTTCTCCACTTTCTCTTAGAAATAAGATATTTTTGAAAAAAAAATAACATTAATACCAGTTCCTACATTTGTCACATATATATATATATATATATATATATATATATATATATATATATATATATATATATATATATATATATAACTGAATAATGAAATCGACTTAGGCTTGTTAGGGTTGGTTACCTTTGAGATAGCCTTCACTGACATACAAGTTCCAAGTGCCTGATATTGTTGATACACAAAGGCACCACCTGTTTACCTTGCTTCTAGTAATAAATACGTACAAGTTTAATTAAATAAGAAAGTATGAATTTGCAACATAGTAAGTTTCTAAAAATTATAAAGTTTCAAAATTCTTTTGGAAAAACTTGAGACTTTGGTTTTTAAACAATTTAGTGTTTAAGACAACTGCTGATATTTAAAATAAAGAATTTAAGTAAATATGGTGTTAAATCAACTAATAATAAACCTTTCTTAGGACGTCAAGTTGATGCAGCAACTGAGCTTTTAAATATCCATGATATGGTTTTCAGTGACCAACTATTCAAGGTGAGTATACTTGCAAAGCCCACGGGAATACCACATGGTTCAGTAAATTTAAGTTTGTGTTAAAATTTGTGTTTGAAAAAACTATTGTTTACTTTACTCTGACGACTTTCTTTGTCAATGACTAAACATAGATGTACTATGCATTGAAACAAATTCTCGCCCAAAAAAAAATTTCGTACACATACTTTAAAAATAAGATTGAAATGTTAGTGTAAATGTTAATTTAAAATTAATGCCCAAGCCAAAAGCCTTT
Source organism: Phasia obesa (assembly GCA_949628195.1). Classification (NCBI taxonomy): domain Eukaryota; kingdom Metazoa; phylum Arthropoda; class Insecta; order Diptera; family Tachinidae; genus Phasia; species Phasia obesa. The sequence goes on from OX451215.1 coordinate 92,443,318, forward strand.
GAGTAACTTAATTTAAACATTTAACACGGCAACCACCCCAAACTATTATCTCAGCAAACGTAATAAACCCTTGTACATAAGGGTGTAACGAAAAAATGTTTTTTAAATTTAAATAGGATATAGTGATAAAAAATTGTCATGCTATCTTTAAGTCAATTGTAAAGTTTGAAAAAGATTAGTGTAGTGTAAAAGGTGCCGCAAAACCAAATGCCGCAGATCCAAATATATTGAAATTTAGCAAATTTCAATACATTTCTATCTGCAGAAAATCGTATTATAGAAATAAAACGACCATTCTAAGTATACTAAATAAGTTTAAGTGAAATAAAAATCATTACAATATAATATCTACCCCCATATTACTAAAACAAAGAAAAAAAGTAAATTAAAAAAAATATTTTTCATGTTTTTATACCCCATTTAGGTATTAAAACGTGAAAAAATATTAAAAAATGAGGATGGATAATAAATTTGTGTGTTTTGTATTATTTTAGGATTAGTTTTAATGAAGTTATAATAATAATAAATATGAAAACCCACCAATAAAATAAAGTAAAAAATATAACTATATAAGATTTAAAGACAAAAAAATATATTCAAGGCTTCTGCGGCACCTCAAGATGTGTTTCTATCACAATAAAACTTTGTAGAATAACTTCTCACATAAAAAGACAAATTTTTATAACTATTTGGACGGGTAATACAAAAAATTATTGTCTGCCACATACCAACGTTCCAGCCTATTGTAAATATATATTTTTAGAAGTAAAATTCAAGTTTTGGACATTCCTCAAAACCTATTGATTTAAAAAATGTTAAAATTCATTATTTTATTTAAAAAAAATAAACTTACAGATTCGACAATAATTACAATTAAAAAAATAAGTACATTTATTAACTATAAAAATTAAATAATAGGGGTTTTCACGATGGTTATATTGCAAATTTGCATATTGTAAATTTTCGGTGTATGTATATAGAAGTAGTTTGTGAGAATACTTTTTAAATATATTGCATTTTTGTGCAAAGCATTTAATTTACTTTAAAAAAGATCTCGCAACTCATCAAAAACTACTAAAGACAGGGACCGTAAATAACAGTTATCAAAAAAAATTAAACTCAAAAAGTCATTTATCAATAGATTTGTATTGTTGAGGTCTTTCAGAATCTATGATGTTCTTAAAAAATCGATCTCAACTCCATAGTTAACAGTTATTTTTCAACGTAAAAATAAAAACTCAAATGAAAGTTAATATAATTCTTGCAAAAAAAACCGACTTCAAAACAGATAGAAGGGCACCAATTCTAAACTAAAAATGTAAGAAGTAATCTGTAAGAATTAGATTTAAACCAAATAAAAGATGCGCCAAAATTAGAGGGAAAAAAATAAAGACTATTGAATGTCAAGCCTCTCCCTATTACTGTTTAAAAGTTAAGTTATTTTCACCAGCATCCGTCTTGTATGGGGACACTATTCAAGCCTCTGTCTATAACGGTTTCAAAGATAGGGGCACACAGATCAAATAACATCACCTATTCGGACACCCTTTAATTTACAATGTTAAATTAAAGACCTGTTGTTATAGAGGACTTGGTCACAAAGATTCTTTGTAAATTTCAACTATCTGTCTATAACGGTTAAAAAGTTTAACCATATATATCAAATTACATGAACTATTGGGACACCCTTTACATTATAATTCCAAATATTTATATTTGTTATCATACCAGAGAAAGTAGTGGACATTCTGCCTAATTTTCAAGTGTTTGTGTTTAACGGTTCAAAAGATAGGTTCATATAGATCAAATTACGTAATTTATGGGGACACCCTTTAATTTCTAACTTCAAATTGTATACTTGCTATAGTGGACTTTGCAATACAGGTTCCTTGTAAATTTCAGCTGTCTGTCTCTAACAGTTCAAAAGTTTGGCCACATACATAGAATTACATTAACTATTGGGACACCCTTTAAGTTCCAAATTCAAAATTTTATACCTTTTGTTATAGCTGACTTAGCACTACAGGTTCTTTGTAAATTTCAGCGGTCTGTGTACAACTATTCAAAAGTATGGCCATATACATCAAATTAAATGAACTATTGGAGCACCCTTTAATTTAAAATTTTGAGTATTTATACATTTTATTATAACGGTCATAGTAGTCGACATTCTGTCAAATTTTCAAGGTTTAGTCTCTAACGGTTCAAAAGATAGACCCAAATAGGTCATATTATGTCACCTATGGGGACACCCTTTAAATTTTAAATTTATTTTTTTATTAATTTCTGCTGTTGGGAGCTATAGCGGCACGCAGTTTTTTAAAATTTTAATTTGCTGCCCTTTACGGTTCTTAATACACGTAAAAAACATGTATGTTGTATGGGGACACCCTTTAATTTTTAATATAATGAACTGTTTTTAAAATGGGACCAACCTTGAAGCATAACCTTTCAAATAAACCAAAAAATTTTAAAATCGGTTCAGAAATGGCTGAGTTCTGCGGTTACATACATAAAAAAAGCAACATTCAGACGAATAGATAACCTCCTTCTTTTTTGAAGTCGGTTAAAAAAAGAATTTCATTTTGCCGTCATAAAATAAAACTTTTTTGAGGAATTTTTTTTCTTTTCGTCAAAAAATAAAACTCGTTTTGTTTATTTGTACATTTTTTTTTTGGATAGATTGAAATGAGGCCCCTCAATATGAATTTAAGAGCATATAGTGCTCTGGGTTGCAAGAACAAACTATTGACTTTTTTGCCAATTTATGGATAATGGAAAATACATTACGTATTTTTTCCTCCCAGAGAAAAAAATTATAAATTTTCAAGAAAAATCCAGCGAAAATGGAAAAACATCTTGAAGATCGTTAATCAAACAACAATCTAAAATCTACATTATTTTAATGACGATTTATTCAATTGAAATGCAGGTTTTATTTTTACGTTGAAAATAACTGGTTTAGATGGATTTTTTTATTTAATTCCCAAAATAACTGTTATAAAATATTTTTTTTAAACGAAGCAAAATGTAGCACAAAATATTTAGACAATCTGATGGACATCCTGTAAGGGATATATCTGGTTAAAAAATTTATATATTATGCTATTATTTATTTAAAATATGATACTATTTGCGTGGATCTCCTGTAGAACTTTCAGTAACGAAAAAGAGTTAAAATAAAGCTATATGAATTTGAAACAAAATTCTATAACAGATTTATTATACCAGCGTTTATTTATGGAAAGTATATCGAACATATCTGCTTGCAACTCGTTTCAAGTTAATTTACGTCTCTAAACCATAATACATCAATATTTATATGTAAATTCAACCGGCTTAACTTTTGTTTATATATTTTAAACTGTTAATGTTGCCACTTTTTCAAAAATTTTGCGAAAGGTTTTAGTTTTATTCCACACATTAATATGATGGTCAATAAGGCGAGAGGCGTTCTTGCTTTTATTAAAAGATGGGCAAAGGAATTTATCGATCCATATGTAACTAAGCTTTTATAAACATCCTTAGTTAGACCTATTCTTGAATATGGCTCAGTTGTTTGGGATCCGTTGTATAATGTTCATAGTGATCATATTGAGTCTATTCAAAAACAGTTTTTGCTATTTAGCCTACGAAGCTTAAGATAGAATCCAACATTAAATTTGCCTCCTTATCATCAAAGATTATCGCTAATTAAGTTGCCTTCTCTTAAAAACCGAAGGACTATGCTAAACGTTACGTTTTTGTTAAGTATTCTTAATGGCGATATACACTCTGAATTCATACTAAGAAGTATATCATTTAATGTTCCACATCGGCCCCACATCGGCCGACACGTTACTTTCAACCTCTGGCAATTAAATGTTTTCGTATGAACTATGCTTATGCTGATCCACTGAGAAGAATATGTGCCAATATTATTGAACTGTATCAATTTATTGATTACTCTTTAAGCTTAAACGTTATAAAACGCAATATTATAATTTTCCTTAATTGTTAAATATTTTTCTTTTGTCTTTGAAAATTATTATTACAAATAATTATTAAATTTGTTACTAAAGTCTGTATGAAATTATTATGTAGACTTTTATATATTTAAATAAATAAAAAAAAAGTGTTGCGAAAGTCATAGAGAGTACCGATTTGCCCTCTTATCGCATTGAGAGTAACCCCCCTGTTGTTTACGGTCCCTGTATAAAATACAAATAAAACACAAAAAGATAAATATTAAATAAAATTGTGTGTGATTTTTTGAATCAATATTATTTAACATTTTTCCTTTTTTCAGAAATGTCTCGCAAATTGTTGTTTATTTTTATTTGCAACCGAGCAAATATGCACTACTATTTATGCTCAAGGTGGGTCAAATGGGTCAAATTTCAAGCACGTATATTTTGTTGTTGTGTTTGGTTTGGGGGATGGGTTTGCACTACTCATCGTGAAAACCCCTAATATAAATTCAAAACTAAAAAAAATTTAAAAAAGTTAAAAAATTTACATTATTTTATTTTTATTACAAACAGATATTCAACGACCAGCTATGCCTGAAAATTGCATTTAAGAATAAATATATGTATATACCTATTTTTACAATTTTAAATTTAATTTCGCATACTTACTATCTGCTGTATTTGATTTCAGTAGCAACAATTTTGATCTGTTTTTGCGGCTTGCCATGGTTAGATTACTTAATATACCAAATATAATGAAAATTTTTAAAACAATTCCAGAATATTTTAAATAATTCATTATTGCAGAAGATGTTGTCGTATAAGATATCAATAGAGAACTAAAAAAATATTAAATAGTTCTACTTAAATACAAAAAATGAAAAAAAGAACAAAATAAATGGTATGTATCTTAATTATATTTCAAGCGTTTTCAATTAATATTGAACCATTTTCAATTAATATTGAGCCACGGAAAACAAATAAACGAAAACAAATTATATTTAATCGTAAATTATAAAAATCGTAAAATTTGTAAGTGAAAAATTATAAAAAAACATGATTTTTTAAAGTTAATGAAAAATTACACTGTGCAACAAAGTGAAGCAAAAATGTTTTTAATTTTGCAACCACTATTTTAATGTGTACAAGAAATCTTACTACAAAACCTGCCCTCTACATTTCCTAATTTCCAAGTGGTCGTCAAAGACAGAAAAAAAAGAAAAAAATTATGATGTTTTTTATAGAATTTTTCTATTATATTTTTGAAGAGGTTCCTATACAGATTTATTTAATAGATAGAATATGGTTACAGGAATTAGTGTTTGAATTTTAACACATTTTAAAGCTCTAAACGAAGAACCTGTTGTTCGCGAAATCATACTGTGTTAATGTTCCACTGAATCAATACAATTAAATACACTGCTATCCTCGACGAGCTTTAAAATAGACTGGAAATGTTATAATTTTTTTTTTTTTTTTTTGCTGTAAGTAATAATATTATATTGAGAGAAAAAAACCTAGCGCTACTCACTACCATGTTTCGTGCCGCGGCGAAAGATATCACTATCAAGCCGCTATCACTGCTCTCTACGTGCAGACTGAATCTGCCGACTGTTGGACCGTATATATTTTTCCTTCCGATTTTCGCGATAAAATTACCCAGAACAATTTTAACATCATGATTGGGGCAACGGTCATATGTTTATTCTAGGCGCTCATAAAATGTGTCTTTGACCTAATCGTCCTTATCCTCCGCCGGGGCATGGCCACAAACTTCGCCTTGATGCGTTCGTCCACTGGAGTGAACCTGGATACAAGATGTTTAATTCTCCTACTGACTACGAAGCCACATCCAAATTCGTGTCTAGTGTCATGACAACTGTAGTATATGTCTTTACCGTGTGGTGTTCTAGTACCATCATGTCCATCTTACTTAATGATGGTAAAAATATGATAGCATCACAAAATATCAAAACAATTGCAGATAATTTTTCAGAAAACAGCCGTTTAACAAAACAAATGTTCATTGTTTTGCAGACAAAAAATAAAAAAAAAAATATAAAAAATACTTAAAATGTACTTAGAAACAACATAATTGTTGAAATAAATATAATTTTTATATTTTCACAGAAAAGGATCTATTGAATTTAATTAGTTTATGCAAAATAATAGAAATACTGTCAATGGCCACATATTTTCTTTATTCACGGACAAAATCATACTGATAAAAACATCCCAGCAAAAAAATGGGTTTTTAGAAGCAGTGCAATCTTTTCCTGCCATACAAAATCTCTTAATATTGAGCACATATATTTTGCCCGAATAAATGCAATTTTGTATGACATAAAATGTTAAGTTTTCAAAAACCAACGAATTTTTTACATTTCGCCTTGGAGTAGTGCATACCAAAAAGCACAACTGTAAGGCAAAGATAAAAAAATTTCGTATTTACGAGGAGTTACGACGAGTTACGAACTTAATACCGTATGTTTTTAGAATATCTAAACTACGCTGCATTAAGCGCTTAGAAGAAAATGCTACTAAAGGCCAGGATTCACTATCCTACACAATCGTACTATTCAATCACAAAAAAATCTAACAGAATGCTATCCTACTCAAAAAATCGTGTCAAAATGGCTTTTCAGATGCCACACTACGCATGGAAATAAGTATTTTATAAATTTTTTTAAAGATTATCAAATCGTACAGACCTGTTGACAGATCTTACGACTGAGTATGATGGCCTTAAATGGGTCATCGCGAACAAATATCATGTCATACGTAAGTACGTTTGTAAGCAATAACAACTCGTCATTCCCATACAAAGCTGCATACGTCGAACCAGTATTTTTTGCTGGGATATAGTTATGTGTATAACTTATGGCGTTTTCTTTTCTGAAAAAAAATTCTGCCTTATTAATTAGTAAAACTTTTTATGGATCACTTAGCCCTTGCAAAGTGTGACCTTTTTATGATTTCAAAAAAACACAAAAATAAACTGATTTTACATTTAACATTTATGTCTATGTGACGTATAAAATAATATAATTATTCACATAAAAATTTAAAATATAATTCTTGCTTTAATCTCACCTTAAATAAAGGTTGAGTATAAAAAATGTAGCATATTTATCTGGTTTTGGTGCGACATATTTAGAAAAGAGCATAAGTCCAATTCACAATTTTGTGCATTTGATATTACAAATTTATGCAACCATGAATGGTGAACGGTTTTTTATTTCAGTTTGCAACACTTCTTTCAAAACAAAAAATTTCTTATTGGAATTTTTTCTACAATAAAAATTTCGTTTAAGGAAAGTACAAATAGTAAATTTTTTATAGATAAAACTGATAAAGAAGTTGTTTCCAACAACTAATTATTTCTGTAAATAAGTCAAGACTCTGAACTGGAGTATACAGTACTTTGTCAAAGATTTAGAAAATCACGTACGTACCAGAAGAGCCTTATGGTTGGGGTCATTACATTAACACAACTTTAAATTCGGCTTTTTATCAGTGTAAATTATCAGTATAAAACCTACAAGTTTTCCAAAATTTACTACTGGATTTATGTTACGACTTTCTGACGATTTTATGGGTTTACCCCATAAACCGGCCCACCGGTTTAGAAACGCAACATTTTGATCTCTTCGTAAAATAAAACGAGACGCCATTAGTCTAACGGTTTGAAAATATGCGTTACAGCAAGAAACAATGGCCTTTTTCCAATCGCGAGATCAGTCGATGTTATTTTAGCAGGCATTTTAAATTGTTGTTGATTGTCCGTCTTTACATTTGTATTTGTAAAAATTTTTACATTAAATTATTATTAAAATTCAAAAAATGTTCTTGTTAATATTACATTGAAACTCAAAAAGGGGAAAAACATGTTATGGCATGACTGATAGTAATAAAATGTCGTGTAACTTTTTTATTTTATAGTTTAAATATTATTTTTTTTAGAAAATTTGCCATTAAATTCCTGTTGTTTGTTATTTACTTAGATTTTAATTGAACTTGCCTTGATCAAATTTTAAATTTTAATGAAATCTACATACAGTTTGAGAATTATAATAGGGGTGGTGTTACCCAACATTTTGCTTTCGTTATTTTTTTACTCTGGTAACTTTATTATTATCCGATATCCTACCGTCGTAAAGTCCCATTCCACACTTGCAATTTTTGTTTATGCAACACATGTATTTGTTGTTGGGAGAGGAAATAAAAATGGCTGAGGTAAAATGTTTCATGTACTTGAAACTCTGCTGCGACTCTCTATTGTTGTTGTTGTTTGCTCTTTTTGTCATGAGAAAGACTGTATAAAAGTATACAGTCGTCAGTCGTCAGAAACACAATTTATAGAGTATGGACACGAATGCAACTTTAAAAGAGAATTAAAAAAATGTTTCAAAAACAAAAATTACAAGTGTGGAACGGGACAAAGTAAAGGCTCCCTACAAGAAATGGATGATTGAAACTAACACATGAACAATGAAAACTCATACATACACAAAAATAAAAAAATGAATGTGAGTAGCAGAGTTGAATTTTTTGTAAAATACAACTCTGCCACTGTAATTTGAGTCGTAAATTGTAAAATATATTCACGTGTTTTTAAAATATTAAAATAAATATGAAATATGAAAAGAAAATAAATGTAAAAAGTAGTTTGGTGCATAAAAAAGTTATTAAAAATATAAAATGTGTTAACATGGAGTCGCCAGCATTCTTTCCTTGAAGACCCTTGTTGCTGCGGAAGAGGTAGGGCTGAAATTAAGGACAGCAAATTTCACTCAAGCAATAGTAACTAATTCAAATTTTTACTTTATTATTTTATTCTTCACAGACTACATACATATTTGCATAAGATAAAATCAACGTCGAGGAGTACTGCTGACATCCCCGCAATCTGTAGTGCGATTCACTATTCAATTTTAATGATTCTTGACTCGTTAAAAAAATTTGACAACTAAACGAAAGACTTTGCTATTCAGAAATGCTTTTTAATAACATTTGATGTTGTTAAAAATCAGCTGTTTTTCTTAATAAGTCGAGTATTGTTAATTTAACTGCAACTATTTTTGTGTCGTTTACTTTATCAAAATATCAAAAGATAAAGTCGGCCATTAGATAATGTATAATGTAAAATATTCTAACCCCCATATTTATAAAAAATAAAATATATATGAAATCTATTTTAGAACAAATTTTTCATATAAAAGTTGCTCTAAAATACATTTTAAATAAGATTTATTTTTTATAAATATGGGGATAAATAATTAATATTTAGAATTAAAACACATACATACATATGTACTTATAAAAATGAATTTAAAAAATTTTTTAGAAATAAAATTAAAAAAGAACAAAAATGAAGTACTTTTGTGGAAAGTTTTGTATATTTTGTTTATTATTTTTCATTCCTCTTTGTTCTTTTCGTTATTTTGCCATTTATTTTTGTTTGTAGTTTTCATTAGTTAACCATAGGTTAGTGAATCGCAAATGCGTTAGTGCAAGCAAAAAACATGTTGATATATTTAACAAGTGTTAGATCGTTAAAAATTAGTGAATTGCACTACTGCTCGGAAGACCTGCTGGAGAAGTACAATGAGGAAGGTAGATGAGAAAAATATGCTTCCGGGAAGCTTATGTGAATTGATAATCATCCTCGAGGTATATACATACTTTGGTCCACTTAAAATATTTTATAACTTATATATTTCTTCATATTTCAGATGCTTTACAGTAGCAGGGATTGAATTTCAAAAAAGCCTACGGATGGCAGTAGAACGCAGTCATTATTGAGCGAATAAAAATATTTAAATATGTAAAATTATATATTAAAGAAATATGTATAAACTAATTTTAAAATGTATTTTAATAAATATAAAAATATTGAATCTGTTTCTGCACAATTTTGCTTAGTAAGCTGTGAGGGGTCACTGTTCTTGTAGGGCTAGTACTCTGTTCGAATTTGTGAAAAATGTTGAGCAACATTTATTATTTCACAGGGAAAATTTGATATTTAAAATGTGGTGTCTATCTCGCGATTTGAAAAAATTTTACGATTTTATTGTTTTTAAGTATACCACATTGTTTTAGAAATGTTAACAAAAGCCAAGCGATCAGCTGTTGTTTGAAAAATTCCACATGAAATAATGCCCCTTTGCTTTATTTCACAGCTTTGATAAAATGTTGCCAGAAACATTTCAATGTTTTTCCACAGCAAAAACAGAGTACCACTTCTGCAACATTTTTTCATGACTTTTTCATAAAAATTTTTTTATGTATGTATCTAATTTGACAGCATTCCGCATGAAAAGCTAAACAGAGTACCAGGCTTTAGTGTTAAGAATTCTTTTTTTATTATAGGCATTTATATTTATATGCACTCAACTGTACATGAATATGTTACGCAAATTGGTGGAATACCCCCGTCTACATTGGCCATAAATTTGTCTTAACAGATGTCAAACTTCATAATAAAAAGTATTAAAACTAATGTTTTTTATATGAAGTTTGACGTACATATGTTAAGACAAATTGATGGGTAATGTACACAGGGATTTATAGCCCAGCTAAAATGGCTGTACAGGAGGAGAGAACACTAGATACTATTGGAAATTCATATTCGGGGGTAAACAGGTGCACATCCGAAGACCCAAATATATTTCTTTAAAATACGAGGCCAGTTTAATAATTCCGTGATATATTATATTTCCAGCGCATGTTATAAATTACTGGATTAGAATCGAATTTTAGGCATTCAGTTTTTTTTTTAACAGCAGAAAAAAGTGAATTTCGAATGCTAAACAACCATAACGGTTAATTAAAAAACATAATCGGAACCAAAGAAAGTCTCTAAATTTATAACCCACCCAAAATGGCTGAACAGAAGGGGAGAACACTAGATGCTATTGGAAATTCATATTCGGGGGTTAACAGGTGCACATCCGAATACCCAACTATATTTCTTTAAAACACGAGAGTAGCTTACTAATTTCGTGACATATTATATTTCCAGCATATGTTATAAATTACTGGACTAGAATCAGTTTTCAGTTTTTTTTTGACAGCAGAAAAAAGTGAATTGCGAGTGCTAAATAACCATAATGTTTAATTTTTTTTTTACGACAACACTAACTCTGCGAAGCTTTTGGCTGCAGAAAATACCCAGAGTCTTTGGCGGGAATCGAACCCGCAACCTCCAGACCAATAGACTAGCGCGCTACCAATCGTTCTAACGAGGCACTCAATTAAAAAAAACATAATCGGAACCAAAGAAAATCTCGATAAATACTATGGGGACTCCATCAATTTCAATGTTTAAAAAGAGGTTTGTTGTTGTTAGACCTGCACAAATGGCGCCAAACTTTCAGGACACCCAATTAAGGCCATCACACCAGAAATAGTCGATAAAATCCATGGAATGATATTGGACGACCGAATAATGATAGTGTGTGAGATGGATGAGGCTGTAGGCATTTCAACCGAGAGGGTACATCTTATTTTGCATGCATATTTGAATGATAAAGCCATCAACGCGATGGGTAGCGCGATTTCTCAAACTCCTATTTTAACATTTTCTATCTCTATGATGCCTTAAAATAGTGGTTTTGTGTTTGAAATTCCGTTTTGGGTTTGCTGTGTGCAGATGTAGTAGGAATAGTGCAGGGTTTATATAAAATAAATTAGTCATGTGCGAGTTACACTCACACACGTAGGGTTCCGTACTATGTTCAGTATAATTTAAAAATTCCAGTTGTTTATTTCTTTATGACTTGTGGGACACCCTTAAATTTCAAAATTAAAGTAATATTCGCGAAAATTGCATCATAATTAGAACACCCTTTAAATTTTAATATGTAATTGATTTTATAGCGGCCATGGTAATACACTTTCTATTAAAATATCAGGAGCCTACCTATTGCGGTTAAAAAAATAAGGTAATATTCGTGAAAAACACGTTACTAATGGACACACTTCAATTTTAAGTATTTGTTATAGCGGCCGAAGTAACACATCTACTGTAAACATTTCTATTACGGTTTATAAATTCTTGTCACTGTCGGAACACCCTTTAAATTTATTATTTATTATAGTGGCCATGGCAACTTCCTTTCTATAAATATATTAAGAGTCTACTTATTGCGATTAAAAAATAAGTCACTATAAGTGAAAAACATGTCACTGTCGGAACACCCTTTAATTTTTAGTAATTGTCTTATCGGCCGTGGCAACACATCTTCTGTACAAAATTTCAAGAGTCTACCTGTTACGGTTCAAGAAATAAGGCTTTATACATGCAAATCACGTGACTGGCGGAAAACCCTTTAATTTTTATTATTTTTTATAGTGGACATAGTTATACACCTCCTGTAAAAATTTTAAGATTCCACCTATTCATTCAAAACTTAGGATATATATATGCAAATCACGTCACTATTGGAACACCCTTTAATATTTAAGTTCAATTTTGTATACTTGTTTATAAAACAAACATAGTTTACAGTCTGCAAATTGTAAGTGGTTTCCTCTTACAGCTCACCTCTTACGGCCATAGTTATACACCTTTGGTAAAATTTTCAAGAGTCTACCTATTATGGTTCAAAACTTAGGCCTTATACATGCAAATCACTCCACTATTGGAACACCCTTTAATTTTTAGGTTTATTTTTTTCAGACTTGTTTATATAGCGAACTAAATTTAATTTAGTGCTTGCATATTTTTAGTGAATTCCTCCTACAATTCAAGAAATAAGCACATATTCGTGAATAACAACTCTCTATCGGAACACCCTATAAGTTTTAGAACTTGCTAGTATAGCGGTCACAGTTATATACTTTCTGTGAAAATTTCAATCGCCTACCTATTACGGTTCAAAACTTAGCCCTTATACATGCAAATCACACTACTATCGGAACACCCTTTAATTTTTAGGTTTATGTTTTTATACTTGTTCATATAGCGAACTAAGTTTTAATTACTGCTTACATATTTTTAGTGTATGCATCCTACAGCTCAAGAAATAAACACATATTTGTGAATAACACCTCTCTATCGGAACACCCTATAAATTTTATTATTTGTTGCAATAGCGGCCAAAATTATACACCTTCTGTAAAACTTTCAAGATTCTACCTATTATGATTCAAAACTTAGGCCTTATAAATCAAAATAACACTACTATCGAAACACCCTTTAATTTTTAGGTTTATTTTTTAGACTTGTATATAAGGCGAACTACGTTTTTATTACAGTTTGTAAATTTTTAGTGTATGACTCCTACAGTTCAAGAAATAAACACATATTCGTGAATAACACCTCTCTGTCGGAACACCCTATGAGTTTTAATTGTTGTTGTTATAGCGGCCATCGCTATACACCTTCTGTGAAAATTTCAAGAGTCTACCTATTATGGTTCAAAACTTATGCCTTATACATGCATTTCACACCACTATCGGAACACCCTTTAATTTTTAGTTTTATTTTTTTATACTTGTTTATATAGTGAACTAAGTTTTAATAACTGTTTGTAAATTTCAGGTGTATCCCTCCTACAGTTCAAGAAATAAACACATATTCGTGAATAACACCTCTCTGTCGGAACACCCTATGAGTTTTAATTGTTGTTGTTATAGCGGCCATCGCTATACACCTTCTGTGAAAATTTCAAGAGTCTACCTATTATGGTTCAAAACTTATGCCTTATACATGCATTTCACACCACTATCGGAACACCCTTTAATTTTTAGTTTTATTTTTTTATACTTGTTTATATAGTGAACTAAGTTTTAATAACTGTTTGTAAATTTCAGGTGTATCCCTCCTACAGTTCAAGAAATAAACACATATTCGTGAATAACACCTCTCTGTAGGAACACCCTATGAGTTTTAATTGTTGTTGTTATAGCGGCCATCGCTATACACCTTCTGTGAAAATTTCAAGAGTCTACCTATTATGGTTCAAAACTTATGCCTTATACATGCATTTCACACCACTATCGGAACACCCTTTAATTTTTAGTTTTATTTTTTTATACTTGTTTATATAGTGAACTAAGTTTTAATAACTGTTTGTAAATTTCAGGTGTATCCCTCCTACAGTTCAAGAAATAAACACATTTTCGTAAATAACACCTCTCTATTGGAACACCCTATAAGTTTTAGTATTTGTTGCTCTAGCGGCAACAACTATACATCATCTGTGAAAATTTCAAGAGTTATTATGGTTCCAGAGATAAAAGGCGCTGACAGACGGACAGACATTGTAGCGAAAACAATAGGGTTTCGTTTTTACACTTTGTGTAGTGAACCCTAAAAATGGCTTGTCCTTTGCATAGCGCTTAACGGAAAAACACCTTAATGAGAGATATGACAAGGCTAGAGATACCAATATCCTCCATGAATCATATCGCCTTTCTTTTGATAATGTCGAATGCTATTTCGAAGTCTACATTGGTGTGTCAAAATGGGCTCCAAGGTAATCATTGTAATAATCTTTTGGACTATATTCAATAGCGTTATGCTCTTACTGTTTGTAAATATTATTAGAACGCCTTTTTTCGACAGTATTGTTACAACGCCTTCTTTCCATTCCATCGTAAATCTGGATGATACGAGCATCTTTAAGATGAGCGTGAGGTCAAGGCATTCCTCAGATCTCGACAGGACAAAACATTGCCAACTTCGCTTCGCATATTGTGATCAAAAAGGAAAAGTGGTGATATTAATTGCTACAAAAACTTAAATTCAAAGTTATTTGCTGTCTTCTTTGATTAATATGGTTTTTGTTTGTGATAAATTGTAGTCGTATAAACTCTTTAAAAACAATTGGAAATTAAAAAGTTGTTGCTGATTTGTTATTAAAAATACGAAAAAAAATTAAATTTAAAATTAATAATTATAAATATACATATGTATGAAGTTTTTAAAGACAGACAATTGATTAGCCACTCAATTCTCAGTTTTAATTAATGATATGAATGAAGTCATTGTATCAAAGGCCCCCAACCAAAAAAATAGTTAAAATGAAAATACATTGGTTTGCTAAATATTTAGCAAAGTGACACAAACCTACATTGTTTAAAGCTGGTATGCTACTGAGTTAAAATTTTTACATGTTTTGTTCTCTTTGTGAGATTGTGGTTGAGATTGTGTATGTGCTCACAGACCCTTAGGGGTTTGCGTGGGGGCTCTTGTTGTATTCACAAAGTACGATCGATAGATACAACAGGTTTATAACCAATAAGTTCTAAGCAGACAGCGCACAGAGGTTTAAAAACTTTATTATAATTTGGTAGCTTTTATACAGCCATACAGTGAACCAAAAATGTACCTAAATACTGTAAAATGGGATGAAGAATTAAAGAAAAGTAGTAGTTATACAGCTAACAAACTTTTTAGTCAACGACGACTACAGACGATTTTCGTAAAAAAATATTTTTATTAAATTCCTTCTATGGGTATTGAAGAAATTTCTTCAATATGAACTTTATTTCTCATTTAAGAAGACTAAACGAATAAGGCTTTCAGTTTATTTATTTTGTGGACATATGATTTTAAATATTTAAAATTAAAAATATAATTTGAAAAAAATTTTGCAAATAATTTTTCTGAAGTTAAACTTCTTAAATTTTACAGCGCTTTTTTCATTTTTATATAATGAATTTGTTTCTTTTCACCATGCTTTTTTACTTTACCATACGTAGTAATAAGGTAAAGTAGTAATAAGGTAAAGTAGTTATAAGGTAAAGTATAGTAATGGTGAATAAAAGCGAGGTCGGGATTTTAATGGATTTATACGTTTTGAGGTCTCCTGAATCCATTTTGGCTATTTTCGCGGTGATGTCTGTGGGTGGGGGGCTGGGTGTATGCCACAATTTTTTTGGAGTTTGTACAGGCCATATCGTTTGACATATCAAAATTAAATTTAGTATGTGCCTTTGGTATATGTTGATGAAGAGGAGGGGAGGTAGCAAGGGGTAGTTTACTTACTCCTAAATTTTGTAACGCTATACAGGTCATACCGTATGACATAACAAAATGAAATTCAGTATGTGCCTTTGGTATATGTAGATGAAAAGCTGTTAATTTTGGGCATAATTGGGAAGAGTCAAGGGGTAGTTTTAATAATTAATTTTTCGATTGGAATATACTTTGAACTTATATAAAGAATTTATGTAATATATTCATAAAATATCTGTTTCTGGTAAAGTTGAGTGTAGGACACTCCAGATTTTTTAATTTAAGTCAAATCAACGGATACATTATTCACATTAACTTCTTTTAAGGAGATTTAACTAAGGAAATTTAACTAATTTTATGGGTTGTTTTTCTTAGAATATGTTACTACTCTTTTAACTAAATTTTTGTTAATTTAACAGAATTTTATTTAAATTTTCATAAGGTTTTCTTGAAATATGTTTTTAACAAAAGAAATTCCGTTAATTAATTTTAGTAAAATTAGTTTATATGAATATGAATAAAAATATGAATAAAAATTAAGTTTATTTAACTATTTTTTGTCGTTAAGGTTCTACAAATTTTTTTCGTTAATATTACCTACGAAATTTGTTTCAGTGTAGACTTATATAGCAACCACACAAAATGTTTGTTACCTTATAAGCCTCACACATTCTGCCACACACATTCTGCATGTACCCTGTACTTTTATTTTTATCTCGACCAGACAATACTTTAAGTTTCGATGACCTGTCACTAACACAGTTATCCATCGGAAAATACTTGCATGATATCTAATCAACTTTCCGCTCATCCTGCCGAGAGGTAGCAGCTGATAAGTACTATTAAAAATTGACCTGCCCGCCTCTTGATTAATTTAGCATAATAAAATATCAGACAATTGTTTAACTGATTTATTTAACATAATAAAATATCAGATTTATATGGACTGGGACTTAAGTTTCTAGTCCATAGCTTCATTTTGATTTAACGGCCTTAATTTTAACTTCAATTAATATTTCCTAAACAAGCCAAACATGATGTTGTAGTTTAAATTATCTTTGAAGATACAGTTAGTTCGAATGTCTGGAACACGTTTTAAATGTTGTTTTATTTTAACAATAAAAGCTAATGCCCAAAAAGTCAAAAAGTCATGAAAAAATGTTGCAGAAGTAGTACTCTGTTTTTACTGTTGATAAACATTGAAATGTTTCGGGCAACATTTTATCAAAACTATGAAAAAAAGCTTATGGGCATTATTTCATGTTGAATTTTTACAACAACCACATTTTTAAAACAATGTGGTATACTTAAAAAACAATGAAATCGTAAGATTCTTCCAAATCGCTAGATGAAATCACATTTTAATTGCCAGGCTTTAAGCCTAAAGCCTGGTACTCTTTTTAGTTTTTCATGCGGAATGCTGTCAAATTACATACATAAAAAATGTCTATGAAAAAGTCATGAAAAAATGTTGCAGAAGTAGTACTCTGTTTTTGCTGTGGAAAAACATTGAAATGTTTCTGGCAACATTTTATCAAAGCTGTGAAATAAAGCAAAGCGGCATTATTTCATGTGGAATTTTTCAAACAACAGCTGATCGCTTGGCTTTTGTTAACATTTCTAAAACAATGTGGTATAGATAGACACCACTTTTTAAATGTCACATTTTCCTTGTGAAATAATAAATGTTGCTCAACATTTTTCCCAAATTCGAACAGAGTACTAGGCTTTATACTCTGTTTGAATTTGTGAAAAATGTTGAGCAACATTTATTATTTCATAACGAAAATTTGACATTTAAAATGTGGTGTCAATTTCGCTATTTGAAAGAATTTTACGATTTTATTGCTATTAAATATACCATATAATTTTCTATAAAAAATTAAAAAAAAATTCCACATGAAATAATGCCCATTTGCTTTATTTCACAGCTTCGATAAAATGTTGCCAGAAACATTTCAATGTTTTTACACAGTAGAAACAGAGTACTACTTTTGCAACATTTGTTCATTGCTTTTGCATACAACTTTTTAATGTACATATGTAGTTTGACAGCATTCCGCATGAAAAAGTGGACAGAATACCAGACAAGGCGAATTCATACCAGGTGTGAGCAGTAGGACAACAACTACAACAAAACAACAACTATGACATTAGATTAGCAGATATGAAACAATGTATTTTTTGACAAGACATTCGCAAAAAACGAGAGCAAAAACCAATCAGCTGGGCTATCGACTCCACGTGGTATGAATTCGCCTTGATACCAGGCTTAAGATATAAAAATTTAAATTTCTAAAAGAAATACATTTTGGAAATGAAATTATTTTATGCTCTTAATGCGATTGACCTTCTTTAAAAGGATATTTATTTTAAACTTATTAAATATTCAAATATCATAAACAAACCAATAATATGTTTTTATATATAAAAATATTACTCTTTAAATTGTGAGCATTTATTAAAGCGAACCCATATCGCTTTTAAAATGTTCGAAACACATTCGAAGTTGTTTTAGTCTTTTTATTAACGAAAGTTCAAGGTTTTGTTGTACTTTAATACCTGCCAAGAACAATTCATTATCAAATACACCTTCTTAGAAGACTTTAAATTAAATAAAAAACCAAAAGTGTATTTTATTAGTTATTTTTCATTTAGTCATTTTTTAGATTTCTATCATGTTTTTTTATTTGATTATCTAGGATTAATGAATTTTTAACGCAATATTGTAACGCCTTCATTCGTGAAAAATATAAACACTTTGTATGTATGTATGTGGTAACTTGTTACAGTGGCAAAGAAAGTGTCCAAGTTGATAAAAATTTATAAACTATATTTACAAATTAAGGATTTTGTAAATAAATTTAATATCTTAGAGTTTGATTTCTAGTAAATAAAAGTTTGGTAAATAATTATTCTAATGGGTTGGGTTCTTTAGCCAACCCTTACATTTTAGAACACTTTTCGGCCATTCTTTATTCCCCTATGACTATCAGTATTGCACCTCCTTATTTCAACTTTTGTGATTTCTAGCTTCACTTAGTTTATATAATTGGGTATTGGAAACAAGCTTTTAGTTAAGTCTTGCTACTATGCGAAATCTGGATACCTGCCCACTTCCATTTTAATATAAACATACATGCGCATATGAATCTTGGTATGAGTGGACTTCTTTACACCATCACAGATGGGAATTCTACTAAGTTTAATTTCATTTAGGAACAAACAGGAACTAGAATAGGATACATCGAAAGCAGTGACTAATGGAACTCCGGTTATTATTGGCCATGCTAGAGGTGAACAAGGCTATTGTCTCAGGAATTCGTGAGGCAATATCCCCTCGGCATTAAGAATGTCACTCGGATATAATCAAGTTACCTTAAGATGGAAACTTCAACTCTAATGTAGCCAAGATGAAAGTCGAAAAAAATACTTGGTTGCTAAATGGTTGGTAGTAATTGTTGATTTCATAAGTTCGGACCGCAGCCGTGGCAACATCTATTATTCAGATATGTATTAATTCTATCTCGCTGGTAATTACTGTGACAGAAGCGCTTCAACACTGTTCCAAAAATAAAATGCAATTCCCGTGTTGACTTTTTTACAAAGGAGGTAACTCAATTAGATCAATGTAGGTGATAACTTCCTAAGTGCATCTTCTTTTTAAAATAAAAAGGCGAATTTGTGACAGCACGAGACTCAATCAAAGAAAGAAAGAAAGACATAAATTTCCAATCGGATATCAGAAATCATTAAGGAATGAAATGGACGAACAGTGGTCCGTTTTCGTACTCTTCCCAAATATGTATATATTTCGTGTTTAAGTTCAGAATGGTTTTAAACGCTTGAAAAATAGTTCGAAATTTTTACTTCCAAAATAAACTATATCCAGCCAGATTTGGTGCATAATTATCCGAAATAATATTTAAATGCTAAGGCTGATGTCAGAGTACACGCTATAATACTACGCGACAACATGCTATAAACCACTGCTATGCTTTTCTTATGTGTTCGCTCAAAACATTTCAGAGTGAGAGCGAAACTTGAAGGTAGTTTATGCTACAAGAAGGTTGTGTAATGGTTTGTAGCGCGTTATAGCTTCTACTGTTTTGTTTCTTTTTTATTTTGCTTTAAAAACTTTTTTGTGTATGCACGCGTTTTTAATACGGTTTTTGACATTTTGAAATTATAATTTTGTTTGGTAAAAAGAAATTATAAATAAAACGTAAATCGATACGGAAATATTAATTTCAGAATTATTTACACGTCCTTATAAACTACAGGACAGGAACTCGTTATTTTCTGATACTCTTCTATTTATTTGATGTATTCCTCTTTTCTTTGCCAAGAATTCAATAAAATTATTAATTGACATGTAAAATTCTTCGTCTAAATCCATCGCAAAACACTGAAAATTATTAAAAACAAAAAAATCGGTTTGCTCAATATAGCATTCACACTGACATCTTGTAGCATTGATATAGCACGAACAATTATCGCTTCTAGCTTCGCTTGTAGCGCACATTCTCACATCAGCCTAATGTCATAAAGTTATTCTTTTAATAAATCCAATTTTTTATTTAAAATTTTATAAAATTGGTATTAGTGTATAAATTTAAGTTCTACATTAATCATTCAGTGCTCTGTTCTGGAAGATTTTTTTTAATTTAATTATATTTATTGCACTTTTCGGATTTTATTAAAAAAGTGTGTTTAATCTTTTATTTTAATTTAAAATTAAAAAGCAAAACAAAACCCACTGTGCATATGCTTCGTCATATAGCGAATATTAACAGAACGTGGAATAGCATGTTTGCCAATAGCTGTCATTGTTTTCTGTTTTCGACAGAAGGACATTAATTGAACAGTGACCTACTATGTCCTGCTTAAAATGTATTGCTGTTGCTGTCATTTCAATTTTATTTTATATTTATATTTTTTGACCATTTCAAAACAAATTAAACTTTACATTTTGCGTGTCTGTTTGGTATTTATTTATTTAGAACTTGATTTAACGTTCGTGTTAAAAAAATGAAGGTATAGATAGAACCACTGGTAAAACTATACATAATTTAGTTGCTTTTCAGTTTGATTTCTTGTAAAATTATTTCGAATAACAAAAGCAAATTGAAATAAAAAAAATATATTTCAATACCTATATTTTTTTTAATTTCAATTTGGTTTTGTTTAATTATATTTATTTTTCTTTCTTTTATGTACTAATAATGCTAAATTTAAAATTTATTTTTCTTATGTTTCAACTTTGGTTCGACGTTATTCAGAGCACGTGGCGTCTTTTTTATGAAGAAAAATAGGTTTTTTCTTCATAATTAATTTTGAACAATCTAAACTGTAAAATATAAAAACCCTCCTACCTTATTCCAAACCCAACCCAATATTTACCAGTCATTGTGTCCTTTAACTTATTTCTGTTCTCCCTGTATAGTGTAGTTCCACTCAATGTGAAATAAGGAAGTTTTTAATTGTTTGGTATGGGTAAAGCACAAAGTAGTATTAAAAAACGGAAAAGCCTTGGTAAGACTCTTATACAAATTTCTGATTTGATTCGTTGCTACAGAGGAAAAGTTTTACACAAGCTGGGATCGAAATATTTAAATAAAATAGGAACAACAAAAAATGTTCCTTGAGCTCCCAAACAGCGAAAAACAACTACAAGAGAGAACAAAATAATAAAAAGAGTTTCCAGATACAAGTTGAAGTGCGGTCTACACATGTTATGGTTTCTTCCAAAACCATAACACGAAGGCTCAATCATAGAGCTGGAAAATTATCGATACCATATTCGATATTTTCGATAGATATTTGAAAAGCTAAGGCACATAATTTGATAAACGACAATCTGTTCAGCGTTCTATAAATCTACTTAGTACTGTATCGAATTTTTGACGATAGTATCGCTATCGAAAAAAACTATCGATAGTCCTATCGATGGTTTTCCAGCTCTACTCAATCAAGTTTCTCTACGAGCATTCATGGCACAACAAAATTCTTTTTTTAAAAAGAGAACATAAAATCCAGCCTAGTGTTTGCGAAAGAAAACAATAAGTTATTGGGAAAACGTGCTTTGTAGTGATGAGTCCAAGTTTTATTGATGGGTATCTGAAGGCAAACAGTATGTGTGCCGTCCCATTAATCAGCAGTATCACCCAAAATACACCATAAAAACACGGTGGCGGTAACATTATGATTTAGGGTAGGTATTCTTTGCGCGGAATTGAGCCAATAGCAAGAATTTATTCAAAAATGGACCAACATTTATACAAAAATATCATGGAACATACGCTGAAGAAATTTTAACGCTATTATGGAATTTTATGCACGACAACGATTCAAAACACACTACACGGCTTGTGAAGCGTTGCTTCGAAGAACAAAACATTCCAATTGAAAACTTGTGGAATGAAGTTTAGAAAAGGTTGAAGGGGAAAAATGTGAAAAACTTAGACGAATTATGAAAACACATTGAGTAGGCCTAGTAAGCTGCACCATCTTCACTTTGCAGGCATTTGGTTTAAAGTATGTCTCAATCTGATAAGAAATAAGGGCTATCCTACAAAATATTAAAGGTAAATTAAAATTATTGACGGAAATTGGATTTTTTGAGAATTATTGAAGCAGTGGTAAATGTTTTAATTATTTGTCCAGTCTTATTAATTTTTTCTGGTATTTTTTATTTTAGACATTTATGATACCATATTCATAGTAAAACGAAAAAATTTCTGCTCTATCGCATGGTTTAATTATATGAACACCACGATTTCCTGATTTCATTAGAGCACATTAGATAGTTATAACAACAATAAAATACTGAATCAATAAATTTTAATAACCTACTGTCAACGGTGAGCTGCTTTATCCCTACTAGTACAAAATCTAGAGGCTCCAAAATGTTGTATTTTAATCAGTGTTATAAATAGTAACAAGAAGAAGTCGTATACCATTTCAAAGAACCAAGGTACAAACTAGAGCCTCTTTTGTCGAAATGTTGTAAATTAATGACAAAATCAAAAAAATGTTGTAAATTAACGTCAAATTATCAAAAATCCGCCACTCTGAAAATTCTCTATCATGACACAAAATGCTAAAGAGAGCTGCCAATAGATGCACATTGGTCGAAGATCACTGGTTTAATATAACTGCTGGAATTCCATTCAGCCCATCAGGCTTATCAGTATTGAGAATCGCGTAAATCCTTTTTACTGCACAAGCTCAGACAAATTTGTTGAAAATACTGAAACTCTTTCGAGCACGGGCAGATGTTGGTTACTTTGAGGCAATTGAAAATTCCTTGCAAATAATTCTATAAATTAATTAGCTTTTCTAACCGGGTCAGTAAAAGGATCGCAGCTGATAAGAAAGTTTCCGAAGAACATCTTTTCATTTTCTTATTAATTTATTAAATGTTTCGTGCCCTAAGTTAGATTAGGTTGTATAGGTCGCCGGTTTTAAAAACCGAGTCATAGGGGTCCTTGTGACGCCTCAAAAAGGATCCTGCAGATCCAAACTTAATCAAGAGGAAAATCATCCCGAAACCAGGATGAATGAGTTTAACCTAGTTATAACGCAGCCCGATTGTTCTGCAAAGTCTTGCAGCTCCGGACTGCCAAGTAACGCCGCCCTGTCAGTAGATAGCGCTGGGCAATGACACAGGAGATTCTTCACCGTCTCTTTCTGTGGTACTATACTAGATGTGGAACTATACTAGAAGTTAAATGCCACATTTTGGCCTGGGTTTCGCTGCCCTATCATGGATGCAAAGGAAACTAGAGAGAAAATAAAATTGTATCAACCGCCAAGTTTTCTCACTGTAATAATGTTGCTCCCTGAAATTTGTATTATGTCAAGTTTTGTATTCTGAAAATCGTTTTCCAAATAATATTTGGCAAACGATTTTCAGAATACATATTATGTTCCTTTCAATAAAATACACAAATAAATAACTAAATGGGACGTTTTTTTTCGTTTCCTGAACAATTTTAGAAATGTCGCTTATTACATTCTTATGGGAATGTGTAGTTTTCTTTGTGATTTATTTATCTTTTAAGTTGTATTTTAATTATTTGCTAATTTATTTATATTTAAACCTCACTTTTAATTTTATTTTTATGTAAACAAAAAGAGCTAGTTAAGATAAACTTGCGATAAATATTAGAGAAGATAAAAATTATTCATGCTTCGAAAGTAGATTCAAACTGAATCATCTCAAAACAAGGTGCTTCGCTCTTAAAATTTTATATGGCGAAGCACGTTGATTAAAACATGATTGGAGTGTGAATCACGAATGAGAGAGCAAAGCATTAATATCGGGCTCCGTGGAAACGTGTTATAAGGCAGGTATATGAACATTTGAAAAGAAATCGCAAAAGAAGTTGATGATGCATATGGTTTTTTTCCTTCAGTCCTTTGAACTTTTGTATAAAAACCGTAATGCTAATGGTTTCATTTGACTCTAAATATAACCTAGAGAGAGTTAAATTCAGGATCACTCGAACCTAATGGTTGTATTGCGCTATTGTAAATTAAAAGTCCCCGATTGAATTAAAAAGCGATATGGTATCCGTGTCTATTGCTTTTTAATTTTCATAAGTGTCTTACTGCTAAACCTAAACAAGGGCGTAAAATAACTGTCAAAAATTCTCATGTACATACAAAATGTATAAAGCAAACCTAAATAGCGTGCGTCGTCGCCTTGCAATTGAAAAATCCAATTTTGACAGAGCGTTAGATAGTGAAGTTGGGTGCAAACAAAATGTTATTGATTTTTTTTGTGTAAGAGTGGTGCCATTTTAGATTTTCTGCTTTATCTAGCGATTTTATCTCTCTTTTGCGATTAAATTTATTAGATTTTACTAAACAAAATATGTTAACATTACTGTTTATTAAAGAACGTTGCGCTCTTATTTAGGTTTGTTCAAAGCTAGGCGCTAGACGTCGTTAAGCCTTACACCCTTGTTTCGGTTAATCAGTTACTAGTGTAAACCAGGGATGGTAAATTAAAATTCCAAATTGTACCAACCAGCTTTTTAAATTGTACTTTTCGAACAGAAATTGTAGTAAATAAATTTTGTTCGCGAATTTAAATTTTCAATCAACCTATAATCGAGATATTAGACAATTTTATTTATCTGTGTGCATGGACACGGCATAGTACTGGTAAATTGCATAACGAATCGAAATAGAAGAGATTTGTGAAATTCCAATCTAAGCATGCAAACGTTAAACTGAATTTACTTACCACCATAGCTCTGAAGTCGTCTGAGATTCTAATGAAATTAATTGAAGGACATTCTGATTATTGCTTATTGCATTGGGACTGTATAACAGAAGTTGTCATAGTGTTGAGATTTAGGAAAAGACGTTTCATCCGTCAAGTTTACCCGGTATATCATCCTTTCATACCCTCTCTAAACTATCGACTGAAGAACTGGATAATTTAAATATTTTCTAAAATTTTAATTGTGGTTCTAGTATGGAACCCAGAAAGCGGGATTTTTTTTGGAAAAATATTTTTCAAGGTTTCATTCGCTATTTTCGTTAAATTCTTCTTCATTATTTCGATTTCTTTCATTTTCTATCTTAACGATTTAAATCTGTGTCTCAGATAGTTTTTTCTATTTTTGTTACAGGTAATGCAAATAATTGTTCACTTAAAAGTTGAGTATTTGTGTAATAAGTAAGTTGATATCTAAGTGAGACAAAACTGACATTGATGAACAAATAATGATTACTAAAGAAAAAACACCCTTCTCAAATATCTAATATTCATTTTTGCAACATAAATATATTTAACTAAAACAGACTTATCACATTTTACGTGAATGCTCTTTAAATTATTAATTTAAAAAAATTCAATAAATATTTTTAATTAAACAAAAAATGATGGCGTATAATATTCGTATGTATAAAATCTAATTTTGGGAACATAAATGCAGGTGTTCCCTTCAAATTAATCATTCGTCGTTGTTATTTACGAGTGAAAATATTGACACACCTGCAAGTTGTTAATTAAATAGATAAGGAAGCATTACTTTTTAAATTAATGTATGTGTATTACAATGAGTATATCTGATAATGAAAAAAGATATTCCAGATAGTAAAACACAGTGGGAGATTTAGCCAAAACTTTACCAATATCAATGTCACCTTTTTTTTAATCGAAATTGAAAAATCATTCTTTATATGGATTCTTCTTGTTTAAGTCTATCAAAAATGTTTTCTTATAAAGTTTATATGGAGTAATACTAAGGAGAGGTATTATCGTCATTAAGTAAGGATGGTTCTGGGTTTGAAATAAGTAGAGAAGACAATCTTCCTGGTTCTTAAGTTGGAAAAAAGGCTGCACGAATATTAATACCTATTGTTCGTTCAGGAATTCCGTAGATAAGAACTATGGAACCTTTGGTTGTATACTGATTCATTAGGGGATCAATATAATAAAGCCTATTCATAGAATAGTAAAGGAGCGGTTCTTTAGAGGAAAAACCGAAAGGAACCCAATGCACCAACTAACTAGAACTACCCTTCCTAATCTCACCTAACATTTATTTTCACATACATATCTCAACAGTCAGAGCGCAAACAAAATGCCCGAATTCGAATAGTTTTAATATTTTAACTAATTAAAAATAAATATTAAAAAAGTATCACTAAATCGAAATTATAAGTACTCGTATTTTAACTTAAATATGGGGGTTAGGCCATTTTTTGTGTACATTATATTAGTAACACAAAAATATTTACCGTTCTTTAAGTCAGTCGATCTTTAAAATAGAGTTAAACAATTGGTGTTCTGTAAATCGTATAATTTAATGAAATCGAAATAATTATCGAATACATATAAATATGTACATCTCTATCTATCTATCTATCTATCTAAACATATAATAAAATAGTAACTCATTTCCGTCTGTCTGCTTTTCATTTGTGTTCGCATCTCGTAAAACCTACTGGATGGATTATAACAATATTTTGTGAGGAGGTAACTTAGCACCCTGATTCCAATATAGGATTTTTTTCCGCAAAAATATCTCGTTTCCAAGAGAAAGTGGAGAAAAAGCAGTGAAAAAACGAAATTCCCGCCTTAAAGGTACTGAAATTTTCGGTTTAAAACTGGGATATTTTAAATACTATTGAGCAACATTAGGCACCAATTGTATAAAATTTGTATTTGATTTGTTTTTTTTTACTTTTTAAAATTACAATGTTATTTAAATATTTTAAATGCCTTTTGCAGATCTTTACAATAATTTTTAGAATTTTATATAAATTTTAGAATTTTATCCAGGGATGGGTAACTTTATGTAAAGTAAATACATAAACCATAGCTGAAGCACTATAAAAGTAAGAGTCTTGCAATTGGTGTGGAATACTTTCAAAGCAAAATCGAGCCAAATATTGTCAGGACGCTAGTATGTATATAAAAATAGAAAAACTAACAAATTTACCTTAACAAATGCAAATTGTATTCTTTTTTTCGACAAATTAAAATAAAGCATAAAATTGTTTAAGGTTTCTTTTTGTAAATATACTACTTTCTATTCTATGTGCCCCGGCCTTTACTTCTTTTGTATTCTCTTTCCAACAGTTTGTTTGCTCAACCACTTCCTCTTTTTGGGGTCTTTACAGCTAATTTGAACGTAAGCTATATATATATATATATATATATATATATATATATATATATATATATATAACTAGCTATCCCTGGTGCGCTTCGCTACACCCATCCACAAAAAATACAATAAAAACACTTGGAAGAAAAGTATGACCAACCTTTAACGCGAAAACGCGCGGTATTCTCATGTCAAAAATGTTCCCATCAAACCTGTTTTTTGATAGACTATACGTATTAACACGATAACAATTTTTCACTTGGTATAGGAGGTATCACCCTAGCCCTCCATTCAAATTTAGTCTGTGTTTTTTCTACAAAATGTATCTTATTAAGGGGGTTACTGATGCGAAATTCCAAGGCGCTACCTATGGCAGTTCTCTAGAAGAGGATAATAATTTTTTACTTTGTATGGGGGGTACCACGCTCACTGTCCCAATTCAGCCTATGTTTTTCTATAGTATACGCGTGGGTATAGGGTTTACTTGTACCCACTTTAAAGACCATACCTATTATAGTTCTCTATGTAGACAATAATAATTTTTCACTTTGTATGGGAGGTACCACGCCCGCTGTCCCAATTCATTCTGTATTTTGGCAGACTATGCGCTTTAGCACAAAGGTTTCTTTTGCAAAGTTTCAAGGCGCTATCTATTGTAGTTCGACAGGAACACGATAATAATTTTTCACTTTGTATGCGAGGTACCACCCCCACTATTTCAATTCAGTCTGTATTTAACTAAACTATGTACGTTAATATGGCGGTTATTGGTGCAAAATTCCAAGTCGCTACCTAGTTTAGTTTTCTAGATACAGGATAATAATTTTTCACTTTGTATGGGAGGTACCACTCCCGCTGTCCCAATTCATTCTTTATTTTGGCAGACTATGCGCTTAAGCACAAAGGTTTCTTTTGCAAAGTTTCAAGGCGCTATCTATTGTAGTTCGCCAGGAACACGATAATAATTTTTCACTTTGTATGGGAGGTACCGCTCCCGCTATTCCAATCCAGTCTTTGTTTAGCTAAACTATGTAAGTAAATATGGCGGTTATTGGTGCAAAATTCTAAGGCCCTACCTAGTGCAGTTCTCTAGATACAGGATAATAATTTTTCACTTTGTATGGGAGGTACCACTCCCGCTATTCCAATCCAGTCTGTGTTTAGCTAAACTATGTACGTTAATATGGCGGTTATTGATGCAAAATTCTAAGGCGCTATCTAGTGCAGTTCTCTAGATACAGGATAATAATTTTTCACTTTGTATGGGAGGTACCACTCCCGCTATTCCAATCCAGTCTGTGTTTAGCTAAACTATGTACGTTAATATGGTGGTTATTTGTGCAAAATTCCAAGGCGCTTCCTAGTGTAGTTCTCTAGATACAGGATAATAATTTTTCACTTTGTATGGGAGGTACCACTCCCGCTATTCCAATCTAGTCCATCTTTCTCCAAACTATGTACGTTAATATAGAGGTTACTGGTGCAAAATTTCAAGGTGCTACCTATTACTGTTAGCAAGAAACACGATAATAAATATTTACTTTGTATCGGAGATGCCACGCCCACGTCGAATATCAAAAAAATAAGTACCCTATTTTACCATCCATGTATCTAATAACGAACTGTGAAAATTTCAGAAAGATCGGTTCATTGGTAGGCAGGTGTAGCTTTCCGACAAACAAACACATTTTGTGCTTTATATATATAGATAAAACTGTAACAGGACCATTTCTGTACGTGAAATATTTTTTGAAAATTTTGTTGCTGGTGCAGATCGTAATCGGAATGGAATACAGACCAGTAATTTTGTTTTTCTGTTTTCGCATCACGTAAAAACTACTGAATGAATTTTCTGAGGAGGTACCGTAGTATCTCAGTTCAAATATAGGATACTTTTTAGAAAAAAAAAAAAAGTAAAAGTACGCAATTTTCTCGATTTAGAGGTACTGCAAACTTGACAGCACATTTTATTTTTGAAACTAAATAACTTTATAAGTACAAATTTAGAATGTTATATAAAGCCTTTGTTCTTGAGTAGTTGCCCAAGGATGGGTACCTATATATAAAGTAAATACATTAACCATAACTGAAGCACTATAAAAGTAATAATCTTAAAATTTGGTGTGTATTACTACTTTCAAAAAGAAATCCAACAAAGTATTGTCAGGACGCCTACGATGGGCCGTCACAGCTAGTTTAAAATTAAAGCCTATAAAACACAAAGAGACTAGTAAACAACTTATTGCTCACAATTCTGCCTATAAACAATACAAACACAGTTACATCATATACATACACTCGACGTAAGTGTGTTTAAATGAATTGTCCTTTTAACTCATGGAAAACTTTAAACTCAATTACACAAGGTTGTCATCATGCTTGAAAATGTTCGTAGAAAGTTGAAGTCATCATTGTGTCGTCATTGATTTTATATCTTTTAAATTTAAATTAAAACTGTCAAGAGGTATCGTTTTCATTTGCCCCCATTAAATATGCAAAAGGTCGACAACTCACAACAGAAAAAAAACACGAACATTAAGGTTGATGTTTAACTAAATTTCTCCAGCATAAATTAGAATTAATTTAAAGCCATATTATTTTAATAAAGAAAATAAGTCGTCATTGAACCCTACACGTTTTCCTGACTTTTGTTAATTTTAATAACTGTTAGCGGGGCTAGTCTGTCAGTACAAGTATACTGAAGCAAAAGACTGTTACGTCTTGAACCCATTTTTATAAGAAAATTATGCAGCTTTTGTTATTTTTATTTTTTAAGGATAACACTTACATGAAATCTTTACCCACAAAATTGAGTTTGAATACTAATACTATCATTTGAAATAAAATATTGCGAATTAAAGCAATTTTCAAGATTTAGGTTATATGCTTGAATGTTTTTGTTTTTTTTTAATTTTGTATATCTGTCTGTCCCTATTCCGGTTTAAATGGATTTTCTGAGAACCATAGAAAATTTATGAACATTTTTATTATACCATAAGATTTACTGACCGTCCCACAATGTCGCAAGCGATCGTTCATTCGCACAAATGCACTTAAAACAAAAACTTTTTGAATTTTAAAATGCAATTGTGCGAATGAACGATCACTTGCGTTATTGTGGGAGAAGCAGTTATTTTTGAAAATTTTTACATAAAATCGGTACATAAATAGCCGATATAGGGTAAAAAAATCGACGGGCAAACGTCTCTATTTTCTCACGTTTTTGTAATGATGTTGTGTTTTGCTTGAATGTAATGAAAGCCAAAAATTAACAAATCCCTCAAAATTAACAAAAAATCGATAGATCACTATAAAAAACTAAATATCACCATAAATAACATTACATTTTCAACAAAAATTATACCGAAAAATTCAAAAATTGTAATTTCGATCAAAAACCGAAAATTAATAAAATAAAAATAACTAAAACTATCACTAAATTTTTCACGTTTCGCCAAAAAAAATTGTAAAAAATTGTTACCGTCCCTCAGACTGATAGACTGGAGCAGTACCAATCAGTCTATCGAGGCACTCAGTTTAAAGTAATTTGATTATATCGATTATATCTTTTTTTCTTCCATAAAAACCATTCTTGCTGCAAGAAAACTTTATCTGTTTATTTGTTCTGTATTTTGATTTAAAAATTATGGTCACCGTATTTATTCGTGTCCTATTGGAAATAAATAGTGTTATAATTAGATTTATTAATATCCCATCAATGTAAAAAACGTTCACCCACACTGAGCTCCATATGGAAAGGAAAGGCGATACCAAAGAAAACTGGATGTTGCCAAGTAACCATAGTTTGCTCGACTTCGGTTTTTTCTTTGAAAGTAATACACATAAATTTTAAGACTCTTACTTTCATAGAGCTTCAGTTATGGTTTATGTATTCATTTTATATAGAGGCTCCCATCCCGGAATAAAATTCTGCCAAGTTTGCAGCACCATTAAATCGGAAATATTGCATACTGTTTTTTTTAATTTTCTCTTGAAAATGCAATATTTTTGCGGAAATATTCTATATTTGAACCAAAATACTAAGGTACCCAAAATTTTATTAAAGTCCATAAAGTAGTTTTTTACGTGATGCGATCACAGACAGAAGAAAAATTACTGTTTTATTATTTGTTTAGACTAGCTGTGCCCGGCACGTCGTGGTCGTCCTGACAATAATTTTGTTCGATTTTGCTTTGAAAGTATTTCACATCAAATTTTAAGAATCTTGAATCGTTTCCAGAGACTCTTTTTTATAGTGCTTGAGTTATGGTTTATATATTTCCTTTTTAGAGGTACACATCCCTGGAAAATATTCAAAAATTAATATGAAGTTCTTATATTCTTCTAGAGTTCTGTAAAAAGTATTTTAAATATATCGCTTTCAAAAATTAAAGGTGTTGTCAAGTTTGCAGTACATTTAAATCGGAAAAATTGCTTATTAAAATGAAATATTTTTCAGGAATAAAGTATCCTATATTTGAACCAAGATACCATTATACCTCCTCACACCATTAGGGTGTCGAATTGACACCCAACTGTTGTAAAGTTGACACCATACCGTTGTCGCTTTGTAAATGCTCATTCTTTTTTAAATTTATTACAATAAAACAGATTGCAATAGATTATAAATTTTTAAACTTATTTTATTCACAAAATGTTTTTTTAATTATAAGAACCAAAATATTAAATAAACTTAATTCTAAAATAAATTTGTCTTATAAATAATAACTATAATATTCAATATTTATGGTCACAAGTCAATTTTTTATTTTCATCAGCATATTTCGTTTGATGTTTTATTTATTGGTGCCATCAAATCTGAAATTATATCACAATAGAATGGTTTAAGATGATCTATATAATTCCTATCGCAATTTCTCTTGCCATTGTTAAAACTCCCTCGCTTTTTGGAGCAATATGATGCAAATGTATTGTTGGTGGTCATCATTTCTCCACCATTGGTCCACCTTGGTTTGCTCAGAGATTAATTTTTAACTGGGAATTTATATAAACATAAAAATAATAAGCAGTTTACAATAAAAACATTTAGTTACCTATGTTTTTTTTAAGCAAATATCTTCTCTCTGGCAGCGGTGCTTCCTTTCAAACTTTCTCCAGTCGTTTGAGACAATCTCCAATAGAATCTTGCTTTATATTGTTATTTAAAAAAAATTCGTCTGGATAAATTGAAGGAAACTAACACAATGAAAAATATTTACTAGAAACCGTGGAATTTGACAACATTTTGAGCACGTTCGTTGAGAAGTTGACAACACTCGTTGTCAATTCAACCACCTTCGTTTACAAGTTGATAACGTGCGTTGTTATTAAAGAACGTTCGTTGTCAAATTGAAAACCCTCGTTGTCAATTAGGCCACGTTCGTTTACTCCCGTTGTCAAACAAAAGTAACAACGAAAAGGTATTAAAGTGACCACAATCGTTGTCAATTTTGCAACGTCGTTTTTCCCTCAGTGTATGATATGATACACTGTAGGTGTAAAGCAAGTGAAAAATCGAATAGTAAGCGCACAAATAAAATGAAGATCGAAGCAACGACTGAAAAGATTCAGCTCAACATTCTAATTAAAAATACCGAATATCATTATACACATAAGACGTTACGATACATGGTTTGGTAACTTTTTAAGTGACAACAAAAAATCATAATATGGAAAATTGAGAGCATTTTTTCATGCAAACTTCACACAAACCATATACAGACTATCCCCAACATACCCTGAAACATGGCTGAAATCGGTCTGTATTTCCTTAAAAACAATGTTAAACTTTGTTAAGTAAGTTTTTGTATTTAATTGTACAAATAAAATTGTAAGATAATATGAAATCACTATTATGAAGGATAAATAAGAATGTGCACGTTCGAATTTAGCAACTGCTACCTGTCTTTCATCCTGATTGTAGGTCCTTTATATTGCAAATAAATAAATAAACATTAATGTTTAGAAGGATCATAAGAATTTAAAGTACATATATCAGAGGCTTCTACAAACTACAAACAAAAGGACAAAATAAATATAAATATAATATATTTTGTAGTGATTAAAAAAATAAAAGAATAATTTACCTAAAAGCAAGCAGAAGTAATTAATTATATACGTTGAAAAGAAATAATTATAATGAAGAAATTAGATTAAATATGTATTTCCTTAGTACAAATAAACAGTTTTAGTTTGATTATTTTTTTTTACATGTTTATGACAATAAACAAAACCAGGTCATGCATTAAAAGGACATCATCACATAAAAAACTATTACTCAATTTGTTAACAATTCTATTGACACATGTATACATACACTACCACTCTTGCAATTATTTTTATAATTTTTCTTAAATTTATATTCTATTTTTCTAAAGAATGCTTCAAGATTAAGAAAATCATCTTTGAGAAGGAACATTAACAGATATTAAAAAAGTCTTCAATACATCTACATATATATTTGTTTTATTTTTATAGTTTCGTACTCAAAGTGTGAACGCGTAACATTTTTGCTTTCCGTATCTGTCTGTCAGCACCTCCTTTCTCTGGAACCCTATGAGGTAGACCAGACACGGGGGATTCAATTACAAGTAATGTGTAATTGAAAATTTCCAATTACTAATTACAAGTAATTGTAATTGAAATCAGGGACTAAAATCAATTACAATTACTTGTAATTTGTAATTGAAAAATTGCAGCTACAATTACTTATAATAAGTAATTGGAAATTTCCAATTACTAATTACACGTAATTTTAATTGGAACAGTTCAATTACAAGTTAAAAGTAATTGAAATTAGGCAGTAATAATTACTTGAAATTCAATTATATTTCTAAAAATTTTAAGTTTATCTTAAAAATGAATCTCTCGCCTTGTAATTTAAAATAACAAAAATGCTATTTTAAATAAAGTTTTACCATTGAGCTATTAGGTATTAAAGTATAGAGATGGTAAGCGAAAATGTGATAAGCGTAAATCACATGTGATCACATGCTTGCATGATCAACAGTTTTGTGCGTAATTGATTTTAGATTTTTTTGCTATTTAAAATCTATTTTTTGCATAAATAGTTTTTTCTGACTTGACAAAAAAAAACTCATACAAGTATCTGTCTTTGTTAGTGAGTAAAACGCGAGCATGAGTTTTCGTGACCGTCCCAAAAACAGATCATGTGTTTTTGTTTTTAAATATAACGCCTAATTTATTTATTTAAATAGGATTGTTATTATTTTTTATAATTTATATGTAATTGATAATTTTTGTAATTAATTATTTGTTTTCCAATAAACACAAAAAAAAGGATTTATTATTTAAAATTTTCAATTACATGTAATTGTAATTGAATTTTAAAACTTCCAATTACAAATTACATGTAATGTATAATTGAGAAAACTCAATTAAGATTAAAAAATTAAGATTAAAAAATTAAAATTGTAATTGAAAATACCCAATTACAATTACATATAATTGAATGTTTAATGTAATTATTAATATTAACTGTAATTGATATTACGAAAGTCTGAGGTATACTCTTGAAATTATCAAAAAAGTTGTATTGTATTGTAGCGAGTGCCGATAGTGACATTATTTTCACGGTCTTATATGGCCTTATTTCTTGTACCGTAAGAGGCCGACACTCGAAATTTACTCAGAGTAATTAAGCCTATGTTCGCTATTATAGTTGTGCTTGTTAGTTCATAAAAGTGAGTGATCTTTTTAGTTCAGATCACTTTTCTGATCTTCTTTTAGTTCATGATCAGTAGGTAAGTGTAGGCAAGTTGAATCAGTAAACAGTTAATTATTATTAAAATATATTTTTGGTATTTTGGCTTAAATTATTACTCTCTGAATGATTATTTTTATTTATTATTCGAAAGTTTAATTATTATGTTTAAAATCTGAATGCATAAAAAATCTGTTTTGCCTATTATGTTTAATAGATAAGATTTAGTAATTGTTATACTCGTAGTTGCCATAGCAATACAACTTCTTTGAAAATTTTAAGAGTCTACCCATAAGGTCATATAATGCAAATCATGCCAATGGCGGAAAACCCTTTGTTTTAGTAATTTTTGAGTAATACACCCTCTGTGAAAATTTAAAGAGTCCACCTATTACGGTTCGAAAATAAGGCTATATGAACTAATGAACTGAACTAAGGAGCTAACTGAACTACTGAGCTGACTAAACTAACTGAACTAAGGAGTGGATATCAGCTCACTTAGGTCAGTTGAGTGATTAGTTTAACTGAACTAGGTCATTCATGAACTATACAACTCTATTTGCTATATTAACAAGTATAAAAAATAAAACTAAAAAAGGCCATATTTTTAACCATGGTCGCTTTAAAACAATTACTAGAAATTAAAGGGTGTTCCAATAGTGACGATTTTTACGCATAAGGTCTAAGGTTTTAACCTGTAATAGGCAGGCACTTCAAATTTTCATAGAGTATGTAGAATTTTATTCGCTATAGCGAAAGGGAAACGGATTTACGTACATAGCCTTTTGGAATACTGGAATAGGTAGAAAATTTAAATTTTCAAATAGTAGAAGAAATAGAATACAGCGGTGACGCAGCTAAATGAAAACGACTTCCGTTGGCTACAGTTGTCGCCGTGTTGTCAGCTACCTAATGATATTGAAGACGACAGCTACATCGTAAACTCTGACATTGTTGTAGAAATACTTATTTTGCTTTTATAAAATTAAATAAGTTTTTCAAAAAATTATAAATATTTCCTCCAAAACTTTTTGTTTGTATATGAATTTGTAATTTACAATTTTGTAACATTTTATTTTGTTGAATAAAATAGAAATTAGCATAAGTTGACGACAGCCACAACGGTGGTCGTGTAGCCATGTAGCTATACTGGCTTTAAAATAATCATTTACCTTTAAGCGTGTGTATTTTATTTTTGACATTTTGTAGTCGGTGTCTTGATGTTGACTATGTGTTAAATACATCTAAGTTTTAAAACAGAGACCTCATCTATTTAAAAATCAAACGCATTTAAAAAAATATGTTACTATATATACACATATTCTTAATATTAAATTATATTATATTACAGTCATGATTTTCATTTTCAGAGAAATATTGAAATTTTGTTTTTACTTTTTCGAAAATTGTTTGTAAAAATATGTTTTTTGAAAATTTTTTGTAAAATTTTATTCGCCCCTCGCATGGGGTTATTGAGCTACTCGAGATCTGTAAGCGCTCCTTGCGATCTACCTGTTGCGGTCTAATATTTATATGACAAAAAAAGCAAAAGAGAATCATTAAGCCGAAAAAAAAAATTTTTAAAAACGTGAAAAAATGTAGGTGGGGGTGGTTTTTGGGCCCGCAGCCTCCAAAGGAATGATCTGATGTTGCTGAATTGCAATCCCAAAATTTTCGAAACTATGCCTGATAGATTGGTGTGCTTAAATTTTTTGTATCTCTTCTGGTGCCTTGGCAAATGACATTTCAACCTGAACACGGAAAGACGGCCAGACGGACATCGCTTAATCAACTTCTTCATGTATAAGGATCCAGAATATATATACTTTATGGTGTCGGAAATGAATATTGTAGAAATTACACACGGAATGACACACTTATATATACCCTTTCCACCTGTGGTAAAAGGTATAAAAATAATGCTTTAACACATAGACAACATCAGGCTACCGTCTACAAACTGTCAGAATTAAAACACAAACGGTTATAGGAAAACGAATATTTTGACGACATCATAGCTACAAGACTACACGACACCGTTGTGGCTGTAGCCAACTTTGGCCTCTTCTTTTTATGTTACCGATTTCTGCTTTGACCAATGCACGTTAAGACCTTAGCGAAAGTTTTATTTAACTTTGCATCTTTATGTAATTTTTTAGATAAGCCACCAGGATGTATACGGGGTATTTGACCTGAGATTATTGAGGTATTATGTGGTTATTTAATCACATAAGATTGCACAAGTCTACATGTAGTGTGAGAGACTATAGCTATGATATAAAATCGAAAGAAAAAACAATATGGAAAACTAAGTAGTTGCTTTCTTTTTTGCTTTAATTAAACTGAAACCAAAAACTAAGCTCTTCTGAATAAGTTCAACAAAAACCGGTTTTATTTCTATCTGTCAAAATAAATTAATCAATTGGATAAAATTTGGATCTTACAAATTATTACTCATATAAATTATGTATATATATTGTTAAGCTTATTATTTAGATAGTTTAGCTTTTTATAGCAGATATTTCTCTTTGTAGGATGCTGCAGTAATTTTGGCATCTGAGACTTATTTTATTCCAAATTCCACTTTATAGATTCAACTGCTAACTCAAATTTTAATTAAAATAACCCCACTGTGTGATTTATATGTATAAAGATAAGGTTCACTTATATATTTAACAACCCATAGATGTTCAAGTGTTAACGTCATATGAATACATCGCCAGGAACACCTGTTTCCAAATTTTAAGTTTTCTACTTTACTTTTCCTGTGATTTATAATATTGATTTGTAACAACTAATGATATTTAACGCCTGATAAGAAAAATGTACTCATTTTACCTCAATTACCTGTTTAGTTATAATAAATCATCGCTATTCTATTTGGCGCCGTCGACACAATACGACGACGTTTTATGTCGACGGGCTTAAATTGGTATTCCCATTGTCCACATCAACATTGTTTATTTAATATTTTGTAAGAAAATGTGACGTCAAAATTATGTTGTGTCGACGACGGTTTTGTCGCCTTGGTTTGAACAAAAAAAATTCAGACCTATTCCCGTTGGCGTTTTAATTTTAGAAGTCGTTTCTATGTCGTTGTCGTTTTTATCGTCGTTTCGTTCCTAAATTCGTATTCTTGAAATATATTGAAACGATGAAGAAACCTTATCGAAAACAAAAAGACAAATTATTAAGGTGTGGTAGCACTGTAATTTTTGTAAATTTCTGAAAAGTTTTTTATTTCTTTGTAGGTTTAAACGAAATATGGCAAGTACTGAATTTTATTTTTCAAGTTCAAGTGATAATGTTGAAATAATGGATATAAATATAGATCGGAAGATGCTACGACAAAACGTTAAAATTTTTGCCATCCCAGATTCTAAGTACGAAACTCGATTACTAGCGATCTAACTTCTTCATGGTCGGTGAAAACCACTACATTTCCCTTCCGGTTAATTTGTTTTTAAAATTCCCCTGTTGCTCTGAATCAGAATATTTTCTCCTAATTTAGTTTAACTTACTTTATGCCAACCTTCTACATCAAGAAATGGAGCCCAAACGGATTTAATTTCTCGGCAGTTTCGCTTCAAATATCACAAAATTTTAAAACTTTATGCCCTTTCGAATACCCTTAGCATTAACGGCACGTTTTTTTCATTTAAGAAACTAAAATTTCGAACTTACTTAATGTACTTTTTTTTCATTTAAAATTTTTTTTCTTGTAGACGTTTGAATTTCGTTGCCTACAATGATGACGACAGAGAACGAATGTTTTATTGTCGTTTCTATCTTCTTTTCAAAATAGAGAATACCGATATATTTACGGCGAGTGTCGTTAACGCCAACGGTAATGCCAAATTGTCGTTTTTATTCCGTTTTCAAACTACAACAGCTGCCAAGTGATTTATTCTCAGTTTGGTTTGAAAATTCATCATGAATAGACTCACGCCCAAGGCGAATTCATACCAGGTGGAGTCGATAGCCAAGCTGATTGTTTTTTGCTCTCGCTTTTTGCTAATGTCTTGTCAAAAAATACATTGTTTCATATCTGCTAATCTAATGTCAAAGTTGTTGTTTTGTTGTAGTTGTTGTCCTACTGCTCACACCTGGTATGAATTCGCCTTGCTCACGCCTAAACAACGCTTCGACTGGGCCCAAAACGAGATTACCGTTGTTCACGATTTTCATAAGTGCATTTTGTTAACGATGAAGCGCACTTCTGGTTGAATGGCTACGTCAACAAAAAAAAAACTGGCGCATTTGGAGTGAAGGTAATCCTCAAGTGTATGCCGAAACACCGTTACATCCAGAAAAACTGACTGTTTGGTGCGCTTTATGGGCTGGTGGAATCATTGGTCCGTACTTTTTCAAAAACGATGGTGGCCAGAACGTTACAGTCAATGGTGATCGGTGTAGAGCCATGATTACTAACTTTTTCATTCCTGAATTAAATAACCATGATGTCCAGGAGATGTGGACAGCAACATGTCACACAGCTCGTGCCACAATAGATTTATTGAAATACACGTTTGGTGACCGCCTAATTTCACGTTTTGGACCTGTGAATTGGCCTCCAAGATCTTGTGATTTAACACCGCTAGACTACTTTCTGTGGGGCTATGTAAAGTCATTGGTCTATGCGGATAAGCCACAAACGCTTGACGATTTTGAAGACAACATTCGTCGTGTTATTGCCTATATACGGCCACAAATGTTGGAAAAAGTCATCGAAAATTGGACGTCCAGATTGGACTACATCCGCGCCAGCCGTGGCGGTCATATGCCAGAAATCATATTTAAAATGTAATGCCACAAGATTATCTTTCGGATAAATAAAATTCATGTCAATCGAATAATCCATCGTTGTTTTATTGCAACTTAAAGTTCTATACCTCTATAAAAAAACACCCTTTATAACAAACTAAGTTGATTCAGGTTTTACCTCACTATTTCTGGTGATGGATTATAAGAGTTAAAACAAATTTCGTTAAATTATAAATATTTCCTCTAAAACTTTTTGTTTCTATATGAATTTGTAATTTGCAATTTTTTCTTTTGTTGAATAAAATATAAATTAGCCTAAGTTGACGACAGCCACAACGGTGGTCCTATAGCCATGTAGCTATACTGGCTTCAAAATAATCGTTTACCTATAAACGTGTGTATTTTATTTTTGACAGTTTGTAGTCGGTATAATGATGATGCCTATGTGTTTAATGCACCTAGGTTTTAAAACAGAGAACTCATCTATTTAAAAATCAAACGCATTTAAAAAAAAATATGTTACTCTATATACACACATACATACATATGTATGT
The DNA here is from genome assembly GCA_949628195.1 of Phasia obesa. Classification (NCBI taxonomy): domain Eukaryota; kingdom Metazoa; phylum Arthropoda; class Insecta; order Diptera; family Tachinidae; genus Phasia; species Phasia obesa. The sequence goes on from OX451215.1 coordinate 92,483,910, forward strand.
ATATTCTTAATATTAAATATATGTTATGTTACAGTCATGATTTTAATTTTCAAAGAAATATTGAAATTTTTGTTTTAATTTTTCGAAAATTGTTTGTAAAAATATTTTTTGGAAAATATCTTTTTGAAAAAAATTTTAATTTTTTTTAAATTTTATTGAAATTTTTTTGTTAAATTTAGGACCTTTCTGCAATCTATATTGAGTTAGAATGATCAGACTAAAGCAAATAGAAATCCTGACAAAAAAAATTTACTCATATTGACCCCCATGTGCTTTTGACTGCTCCTATTTACCATGTGGATCCATTAGCTACCTCTATGTGTATTTCTTTTTATAAAGGTCTCTAATACAAATCAAAGCAGAAAAACCCTACCAACCTAAAAACAAACAAAAATCCCTCTCTGATCCCCCGAGATCTGTATGCACTCCTTGCGATCTACCTGTCACGGTCTAATATTTATTTGACAAAAAAAAGGCAAAAGAGAATCATTAAAACCGAAAAATTAAAAAAAACGTTAAAAAAATATAGGTGGGCGTGGTTTTTGGCCCTCAGCCTCCAAAGTAATGATCCGATGTTGTTGAATTGCAATACGACAGATTAAATTAAATTTTGTGTATCTCTTCTGATGCCTTGGCAAAAGACATTTCAACCCGAACACGGCCAGACGGACATCGCTTAATCAACTTCTCTATGTATAAGGATCGGGAATATATATACTTTATGGGGTCGGAAATTAATATTGTAGAAATTACACACGGAATGACAAACTTATATATACCCTTTCCACCTGTGGTGAAGTGCATTTAAGGAAGTGCATTTTTTAAGGGTATACGAATATGGATTTTGCATCCTGTATATAAATACATATCACAAAAAAAATCGACGTGAACACAACTTACAGCAATTTCTTATTATTCACGTAATATTCCTCCTATTAATCTTATTTTTGCTGATCTTCTTAAATAAGCGTCTAATCGGAAAAAAGCCAAAATCCCGTGACGACCTATATTTTTCATAAAATGTTTATTTTTTATATGAAAATCTTATTTTGGCTGTATCTTCTTAAATAAGCATCTAATCGAAAAAAGGACAAAAATCTTATTTTTGCTGATCTTCTTAAATAAGCGTCTAATCGAAAAAAAAAAATCCGTGACGACCTATATTTTTCAAAAAAGTCTATTTTTATATGAAAATTTTATTTTTGCTGTATCTTCTTAGATAAGCGTCTAATCGAAAAAAGGACACAAATCCGTGACGAGCTATATTTTTAGAAAGTTTATTTTTTATATGAAAATCTTATTTTTCTGTATCTTATTAAATAAGCGTCTAATCGAAAAAAGGACACAAATCCGTGACGACCTAATCATACAAAGTCTATTTTTATATGAAAATTTTATTTTTGCTGTATCTTCTTAAATAAGTGTCTAATCGAAAAAGGACAAAAATCCGGGAACATGTCTAGTTCCGTGAAGCAGAACCAATTAAAAAAAAATTATACAGGGTGATAGAGAATTAAAAAATAATAAGAAAATGTAAAATAATAATATTGGCGGTCACCCTTACTTTCCAAGTTATGGGTCTCTGAACTTTTAATATGAAACTGTGATTTTGCACTACATTTTTGAACATATTAGGTCAATATTGATATCATTTTAAAGCTTTTGGAAATATCCATCGAATGGTGCTAAAATTTTAAAAAAATTTAACCCATTAAGAACTGAATTATTTTTTTTTTTTTTTTTTTTTGATTTTTGATATTAATACACTATTAAATAATTACATCAGTTTGTGAATTTGAAATACTATGTTTCTTTCTAAACCGGCTTCGCTTACAAAAGTTTTCCTGCATAGCCGGCCTTCGGCCGGGCGGAAGGATTTTCTCCTCTATGGTATGACCAACACCGGCTTCGCTTTCTAAAGTTTACCTGCATAGACGGCCTTCGGCCGGGCGCAAGGATTTTCTCCTCTATGGTATAACCAACACCGGCTTCGCCTTCTAAAGTATTCCTGCATGGCCGGCCTTTGGCCGGGCGCTAGGATTTGCTCCCCTGTGGTATAACAAACATTGGTTTGTGTTGTTTGTAATCATTGGCCAGATTAGAGTTTAAAGTTGTTGATTGTATAATTTAAGCTAGTCAGGCCTAACATAGTTAATGTCAATAAAAAACTAATTTATTGAATTTTTACCCAACGTTTCGTCAATATTTGTTGAATTTTTCAAGGGTTCGTCAATTAAAAATTAAAATCTTTATTATTACAAAAATTATACACCAAAATAATTTACTTACAATATAACATAGATCAAAATTATGTTGTGTCGACGACGGTTTTGTCGCCTTGGTTTGAACAAAAAAAATTCAGACCTATTCCCGTTGGCGTTTTAATTTTAGAAGTCGTTTCTATGTCGTTGTCGTTTTTATCGTCGTTTCGTTCCTAAATTCGTATTCTTGAAATATATTGAAACGATGAAGAAACCTTATCGAAAACAAAAAGACAAATTATTAAGGTGTGGTAGCACTGTAATTTTTGTAAATTTCTGAAAAGTTTTTTATTTCTTTGTAGGTTTAAACGAAATATGGCAAGTACTGAATTTTATTTTTCAAGTTCAAGTGATAATGATGAAATAATGGATATAAATATAGATCGGAAGATGCTACGACAAAACGTTAAAATTTTTGCCATCCCAGATTCTAAGTACGAAACTCGATTACTAGCGATCTAACTTCTTCATGGTCGGTGAAAACCACTACATTTCCCTTCCGGTTAATTTGTTTTTAAAATTCCCCTGTTGCTCTGAATCAGAATATTTTCTCCTAATTTAGTTTAACTTACTTTATGCCAACCTTCTACATCAAGAAATGGAGCCCAAACGGATTTAATTTCTCGGCAGTTTCGCTTCAAATATCACAAAATTTTAAAACTTTATGCCCTTTCGAATACCCTTAGCATTAACGGCAAGTTTTTTTCATTTAAGAAACTAAAATTTCGAACTTACTTAATGTACTTTTTTTTCATTTAAAATTTTTTTTCTTGTAGACGTTTGAATTTCGTTGCCTACAATGATGACGACAGAGAACGAATGTTTTATTGTCGTTTCTATCTTCTTTTCAAAATAGAGAATACCGATATATTTACGGCGAGTGTCGTTAACGCCAACGGTAATGCCAAATTGTCGTTTTTATTCCGTTTTCAAACTACAACAGCTGCCAAGTGATTTATTCTCAGTTTGGTTTGAAAATTCATCATGAATAGACTCACGCCCAAGGCGAATTCATACCAGGTGGAGTCGATAGCCAAGCTGATTGTTTTTTGCTCTCGCTTTTTGCTAATGTCTTGTCAAAAAATACATTGTTTCATATCTGCTAATCTAATGTCAAAGTTGTTGTTTTGTTGTAGTTGTTGTCCTACTGCTCACACCTGGTATGAATTCGCCTTGCTCACGCCTAAACAACGCTTCGACTGGGCCCAAAACGAGATTACCGTTGTTCACGATTTTCATAAGTGCATTTTGTTAACGATGAAGCGCACTTCTGGTTGAATGGCTACGTCAACAAAAAAAAAACTGGCGCATTTGGAGTGAAGGTAATCCTCAAGTGTATGCCGAAACACCGTTACATCCAGAAAAACTGACTGTTTGGTGCGCTTTATGGGCTGGTGGAATCATTGGTCCGTACTTTTTCAAAAACGATGGTGGCCAGAACGTTACAGTCAATGGTGATCGGTGTAGAGCCATGATTACTAACTTTTTCATTCCTGAATTAAATAACCATGATGTCCAGGAGATGTGGACAGCAACATGTCACACAGCTCGTGCCACAATAGATTTATTGAAATACACGTTTGGTGACCGCCTAATTTCACGTTTTGGACCTGTGAATTGGCCTCCAAGATCTTGTGATTTAACACCGCTAGACTACTTTCTGTGGGGCTATGTAAAGTCATTGGTCTATGCGGATAAGCCACAAACGCTTGACGATTTTGAAGACAACATTCGTCGTGTTATTGCCTATATACGGCCACAAATGTTGGAAAAAGTCATCGAAAATTGGACGTCCAGATTGGACTACATCCGCGCCAGCCGTGGCGGTCATATGCCAGAAATCATATTTAAAATGTAATGCCACAAGATTATCTTTCGGATAAATAAAATTCATGTCAATCGAATAATCCATCGTTGTTTTATTGCAACTTAAAGTTCTATACCTCTATAAAAAAACACCCTTTATAACAAACTAAGTTGATTCAGGTTTTACCTCACTATTTCTGGTGATGGATTATAAGAGTTAAAACAAATTTCGTTAAATTATAAATATTTCCTCTAAAACTTTTTGTTTCTATATGAATTTGTAATTTGCAATTTTTTCTTTTGTTGAATAAAATATAAATTAGCCTAAGTTGACGACAGCCACAACGGTGGTCCTATAGCCATGTAGCTATACTGGCTTCAAAATAATCGTTTACCTATAAACGTGTGTATTTTATTTTTGACAGTTTGTAGTCGGTATAATGATGATGCCTATGTGTTTAATGCACCTAGGTTTTAAAACAGAGAACTCATCTATTTAAAAATCAAACGCATTTAAAAAAAAATATGTTACTCTATATACACACATACATACATATGTATGTATATTCTTAATATTAAATATATGTTATGTTACAGTCATGATTTTAATTTTCAAAGAAATATTGAAATTTTTGTTTTAATTTTTCGAAAATTGTTTGTAAAAATATTTTTTGGAAAATATCTTTTTGAAAAAAATTTTAATTTTTTTTAAATTTTATTGAAATTTTTTTGTTAAATTTAGGACCTTTCTGCAATCTATATTGAGTTAGAATGATCAGACTAAAGCAAATAGAAATCCTGACAAAAAAAATTTACTCATATTGACCCCCATGTGCTTTTGACTGCTCCTATTTACCATGTGGATCCATTAGCTACCTCTATGTGTATTTCTTTTTATAAAGGTCTCTAATACAAATCAAAGCAGAAAAACCCTACCAACCTAAAAACAAACAAAAATCCCTCTCTGATCCCCCGAGATCTGTATGCACTCCTTGCGATCTACCTGTCACGGTCTAATATTTATTTGACAAAAAAAAGGCAAAAGAGAATCATTAAAACCGAAAAATTAAAAAAAACGTTAAAAAATATAGGTGGGCGTGGTTTTTGGCCCTCAGCCTCCAAAGTAATGATCCGATGTTGTTGAATTGCAATACGACAGATTAAATTAAATTTTGTGTATCTCTTCTGATGCCTTGGCAAAAGACATTTCAACCCGAACACGGCCAGACGGACATCGCTTAATCAACTTCTCTATGTATAAGGATCGGGAATATATATACTTTATGGGGTCGGAAATTAATATTGTAGAAATTACACACGGAATGACAAACTTATATATACCCTTTCCACCTGTGGTGAAGTGCATTTAAGGAAGTGCATTTTTTAAGGGTATACGAATATGGATTTTGCATCCTGTATATAAATACATATCACAAAAAAAATCGACGTGAACACAACTTACAGCAATTTCTTATTATTCACGTAATATTCCTCCTATTAATCTTATTTTTGCTGATCTTCTTAAATAAGCGTCTAATCGGAAAAAAGCCAAAATCCCGTGACGACCTATATTTTTCATAAAATGTTTATTTTTTATATGAAAATCTTATTTTGGCTGTATCTTCTTAAATAAGCATCTAATCGAAAAAAGGACAAAAATCTTATTTTTGCTGATCTTCTTAAATAAGCGTCTAATCGAAAAAAAAAAATCCGTGACGACCTATATTTTTCAAAAAAGTCTATTTTTATATGAAAATTTTATTTTTGCTGTATCTTCTTAGATAAGCGTCTAATCGAAAAAAGGACACAAATCCGTGACGAGCTATATTTTTAGAAAGTTTATTTTTTATATGAAAATCTTATTTTTCTGTATCTTATTAAATAAGCGTCTAATCGAAAAAAGGACACAAATCCGTGACGACCTAATCATACAAAGTCTATTTTTATATGAAAATTTTATTTTTGCTGTATCTTCTTAAATAAGTGTCTAATCGAAAAAGGACAAAAATCCGGGAACATGTCTAGTTCCGTGAAGCAGAACCAATTAAAAAAAAATTATACAGGGTGATAGAGAATTAAAAAATAATAAGAAAATGTAAAATAATAATATTGGCGGTCACCCTTACTTTCCAAGTTATGGGTCTCTGAACTTTTAATATGAAACTGTGATTTTGCACTACATTTTTGAACATATTAGGTCAATATTGATATCATTTTAAAGCTTTTGGAAATATCCATCGAATGGTGCTAAAATTTTAAAAAAATTTAACCCATTAAGAACTGAATTATTTTTTTTTTTTTTTTTTTTTGATTTTTGATATTAATACACTATTAAATAATTACATCAGTTTGTGAATTTGAAATACTATGTTTCTTTCTAAACCGGCTTCGCTTACAAAAGTTTTCCTGCATAGCCGGCCTTCGGCCGGGCGGAAGGATTTTCTCCTCTATGGTATGACCAACACCGGCTTCGCTTTCTAAAGTTTACCTGCATAGACGGCCTTCGGCCGGGCGCAAGGATTTTCTCCTCTATGGTATAACCAACACCGGCTTCGCCTTCTAAAGTATTCCTGCATGGCCGGCCTTTGGCCGGGCGCTAGGATTTGCTCCCCTGTGGTATAACAAACATTGGTTTGTGTTGTTTGTAATCATTGGCCAGATTAGAGTTTAAAGTTGTTGATTGTATAATTTAAGCTAGTCAGGCCTAACATAGTTAATGTCAATAAAAAACTAATTTATTGAATTTTTACCCAACGTTTCGTCAATATTTGTTGAATTTTTCAAGGGTTCGTCAATTAAAAATTAAAATCTTTATTATTACAAAAATTATACACCAAAATAATTTACTTACAATATAACATAGATCACATTACCAATAAATGTTTTTTACAATTACAAAACAAATAAACCAGGGTACGTAGTTTTTCACCATGAATAGTACATTTTTGTTCATTCTCTTATCATTTTCAATGAATGAAATTTTGTTTTGTGTTTGTTTTTTCACTGGTTTTGGTTTTCAAACTGTTCACATCTCTTTGTCCATGAAGTAATTTTTGTCCAGCTTCTTTCTTTTTCATCGTCAATGAAAGAAGCAAAAATTTGTTTCAAAAATTGAACACCACCATTCGTAATGAAGTATTCAAGACGCTTCGTTTTTTCTTCACCAGACATTAAATATTTAGTAATATTTCTTTCGTTTTTAAGAAGTGTGAAACGAACATGAAAGCAAAAAATATAAATGCGTCGGTCATTTCAAAGAATATATGTATTTTAAAGAAATAGTAAATGTTCTATTGAAAAGGGTTATAAATTGACCCGCTCTCATGTTTTTACAATTAAAAATAAGAGGTCAATGCACATTTTCATTACACATCCTAAATATTTACAATTATATGTAGATAACGCACATATACATACATATGTATGTAGGTTAAGAACATACATTTTATAACCCTTTTCAATAAAACATTTACTATTGCTTTAAAATATATTCTTTGAAATAAACGATGCATTTTTTATGTTCTTTCAAAATAAGGCCGACCGCCAATTTTTTTATTTTACATTTTCTCGTTATTTTTTAATTTTCTATCACCCTGTATAATTGTTTTTTTTTTAATTTGTGCTGCTTCACGGAACTAGACTTAAGCCAAAACCCGTGTCGACCTATATTTTTTATAAAAAGTAAATTTTTTATATGAAAATCTTATTTTTGCAGCCTTATTATTACGCTGTCGTTCTTAGCCTGAAACATTTAAAAATGCAAATTTTTTTTTTTAATCTTAATACAATTAAAATTTCAAATTTATTGCTTCGCGCCTATTTTCATTTTTTACCAACTACTAGAGCTGGCGATAGTACTATTAGATTATTTTTTTTTTCTCGATAGCGATACTATCGTTGAAAAAATAAATTAATAAATTGGCAATTAGTTAGTTGAAAATGAAAATTCACCATTAGAAATAGACCCATTGCAGTACTGGAAGGTAAATTATATAGTTAATTAAGCAATTTATACAGTGTTATATCTATTCACAGAACAATTCTGGTCAGGGGGGTTACTCTCTATTGCGATGCGAAAGCAATTTCGATTCGAAAGCTTAATTCGATAAGAGGGCAAATCGGTACTCTCTATGACTTTCGCAACATTTTTGAAAAAGTGGCAACATTAACAGTTTAAAATAAGTATGTAAGCAAAAGTTAAGCCGCTTAAATTTACATATACATAAATATTGACGGATTATGGTTTAAAGACGTAAATTAACTTGAAACGCGTTACAATCAGATAGGTTCGGTATACTTTCCATAAATAAACGCTGGTATAATAAATCTGTTATAGAATTTTGTTTCAAATTCATATAGCTTTATTTTAACTTTTTCCGTTATTAAAAGTTCTACAGGAAATCCGCGCAAATAGTATCATAGTTTACATAAATAATAGCATAATATATAAATTTTTAACCAGATATATCCCTTACAGGATCTCCATCAGATTGTCTAAATATTTTGTGCTAAATTTTCCTTCCGTCTTGTTAGGCATTAACTCGCAGCAACTGTTTCATGGCCAAATAACTATCTACTAAAATTAAAAACTGTCGTAGTTTTATTTGTAACTATTTGGCTTTGATTTCCCTAAAAATAACAATTTAAATATCAATTAAAACACATTTTTAAAGTAATTACATGTTTTCTTCCTTTGCGATTGCTCTTTCACTATCGCAAAATATTTGGTCTTATCGAACGAATTTGACATACGCTTTCGCATTACAGAGTGTGTGCTGCCATCTTTGCGAAAAAGATATGCGATAGAAAACTGCGCAAACGCTTTAAAGAGTACAAATCGTTCGATTTCGTAACATTTTTCTTTCGTATCGCAATAGAGAGTAACCACCCAGATGTCAGTCACAAAGTCATGTGCTTTACGTTACTTATGCATACCAGAAACTTCGACAAAATCTGAAATAATGTTTAGCAAGGCCGGAGCCATTATTTCAGATAGAAAATCTGGTTTAAAGCCAAAAAATTTTGATTTGCTGCTCTTTTTATACAACAATTTTTGGATTACTCAAGAATTATAAAAAATTACGATTATAAAATAATTCCTTGGGCAGCCTAAATATGCACAACATATCGACTGGTTTCTGACTCAACCACTTAACTTCATTTTTCCAAAATTTCGTTTTTTTTTTTTGCAAACAATGCAAAACTTTGTCTTACGTTTAGTGAAAAAAATTTATATTTGAATTAGTTATATTAAGGAAATTATTTGCTTGTACTTCAAACTCGTACATACATAAATGTATTTCTGCAATTAGTAATAAGGTAACACTGATTTACGTACCGTTATGTACGATATTCTTTACTTTTTGTTAATTTATGTATGTATGTGAAAGACTCATGAAAAATTTTGTATAAAATCATATCACACAAAAAAGTATTTTTCGGTGAGCTTATAATGGGTGATTTTTTTGAGGTTAGGATTTTCATGCATTAGTATTTGACAGATCACGTGAGATTTCAGACATGGTGCCAAAGAGAAAGATGCTCAGTATGCTTTGACATTTCATCATGAATAGACTTACTAACGAGCAACGCTTGCAAATCATTGAATTTTATTACCAAAATCAGTGTTCGGTTCGAAATGTTCAAATGTGACAAATTTTGTTCAGCGATGAGGCTCATTTCTGGTTGAATGGCTACGTAAATAAGCAAAATTGCCGCTTTTGGAGTGAAGAGCAACCAGAAGCCGTTCAAGAACTGCCCATGCATCCCGAAAAATGCACTGTTTGGTGTGGTTTGTACGCTGGTGGAATCATTGGACCGTATTTTTTCAAAGATGCTGTTGGACGCAACGTTACGGTGAATGGCGATCGCTATCGTTCGATGCTAACAAACTTTTTGTTGCCAAAAATGGAACAACTGAACTTGGTTGACATGTGGTTTCAACAAGATGGCGCTACATGCCACACAGCTCGCGATTCTATGGCCATTTTGAGGGAAAACTTCGGAGAACAATTCATCTGAAGAAATGGACCGGTAAGTTGGCCACCAAGATCATGCGATTTGACGCCTTTAGACTATTTTTTGTGGGGCTACGTCAAGTCTAAAGTCTACAGAAATAAGCCAGCAACTATTCCAGCTTTGGAAGACAACATTTCCGAAGAAATTCGGGCTATTCCGGCCGAAATGCTCGAAAAAGTTGCCCAAAATTGGACTTTCCGAATGGACCACCTAAGACGCAGCCGCGGTCAACATTTAAATGAAATTATCTTCAAAAAGTAAATGTCATGGACCAATCTAACGTTTCAAATAAAGAACCGATGAGATTTTGCAAATTTTATGCGTTTTTTAAAAAAAAAAAGTTCTCAAGCTCTTAAAAAATCACTCGTTATTTGCAATTGAAGAAAAAAAGTATTTTTTATCCTTGTTTTTAGATAACAATTACGATCAGAATGGAATCCAATTTATCAGAGAAAGTCCTGGATGAGAAAACAGGGAACTTTATTTTCGTTGAACATTTCAAGGTAGGCAACGGGTTTATTAGAAAAAAAATAGATGATAAAACCGGGCTTTTTGTTAATGTGGAATCGGACGTTGAAACCAATTTAGACGAACATTTTTTCATCGAGTGGTTCAGTAGCTTTGAATTAAATTCATCTGAAAATGCAAGTTCTTATTCATGTACCTCATACAAAGAAAAATTAGATGAAACATCAGTCTTATTATTACGAAAAAAAAAGCAAAAAAAGGGAATAGCAATAAAACACAGTGAAAAAGAGAACAACTGAAAATAAAACGGAACAAGGAAAAAGTTACCACAGTTTGTTTCACATAATTTAAAGAAATCTAATGGTTATGGCATAGAAAAAAATGTAAAAATCAGCGAAAAAGACAAATGTTTTAAATACTACAAAGAAGGATCACATTAGAAGCTTTTTAAACAGTGTTCCGAAAATGCCATCCCATTATTGCCAGCAAAATAAACAAAAGATATACATGGAACTGACTTACACATCCACCAAACAGATATACCAGCAATTTGAAAACTACTTAATAACGAAAAATATTCCGAACTCTGAAAAGCTATATATCATTTTTAAAAGTTATTCATGAAATGAATATCGGATTATATAAACCCAAAAAAGATCAATGCAACACTTGTTATCCTTATAAAAACAAAAATATTGACGAAAAAACTTTTACTAATCATTTGCGAGTAAAAATCAAGTTCCATAGATGGGGGTAGTGCACTAAATTTTGATTGAAATCAGCATTGCACTACCACTAAATCATATTGCAAAAGAAATGATTGCACTATTAGTGATAAACTGCAAATCTTCATTAGCAATCAAAAAAATGTAGTGGTAGTGCAAATGTTTGCACTAAATTTGTTAGCTACAACCGATTTCCTTAAAAGTATAAAAAGTTATGAAGAAATTAATTTTCGTCATAAGCAAGCTTTTAATCGGTAACATATTTAATTTTTTGTATTAAAATAACCATTAATTATATAATTTGTTTAGTTGCTATAATATTTGAAAAAAGTGCAATCGACCGAAATCAGCAGAAGTTATTCAAAGCGTTTTGTCCTCAGCTTTAAAGACACCAACAGTTGTTCGCTGGAATTCTCTTTATGATAGTGTTAAATGCTTATTAAACCATAAAGATAAACTATTGATTTGTGTACAGATTTGGGTGTTACCAAATTTTCATCTCTAGATATTGAGTACCTTGGTAGATATGAAAGTTTAAGGGAACCTGTGACCAATGCTATCGACTTCTTGCAAGGAGAGAATCATATGTATTTCGGATATTTTATTGCAGCTTTTATATCGCTAAAAGTAAAGCTCCAAAGACTATTAGAGAGCAATAATCTTGGAGAGCTAAGTGGAGTGTGTGCAGAACTAATTAATGCATTAACTCAAAGATTTGAAGTATATTTTAAAGGTAATATACATACATATAAATATTTATTGTGTATAATATTTAATTTAAAACAGTTTGAAAATTGAAAAATATTCTATAGATACATATATCAAACATCAAAACCATTGCCTTCGCTTTATTTTTATACACAATATATATTTATTATTATAATTACATACTTTTTAAAGGTAAAGAAGCAGAAGTGGCCTTACTTGCAGGAGCGTCTCATCCAGACATCAAACTACGGTTTTTACCAATTTTGCAGCAAACAGCACCCCATTTAACTGTACACGCATTGAAGCAGATGTTTGTAGAGCAAGCTTTGATAGTAAGAAATTGATAGTAAGTAAATTAAAAGATCAGTAAAATAACTAGCCGTCTAATACTTATTATATTAGGACCTTCAACACTGGTACAAAATGATAGCATTCGAACGGAATTGGACACATTTCTGTTGGATTCTGAGACTGGATTGGCTTGTCTTAACAAATATACAGTTATTAGGCAAATGTTTTTTTAAATTCAACACGCCTTTGCCTTCTTCTGCACCAGTGGAACGTTTGTTTTCCTTTAATGGAATGGTAGACGCTCCCAGAAGAAACAAACTAAGCGATAGAAGCTTTGAAAATAGAAACGTTACCCTATCAAATGCACTGCTATATTTTTCAAAGGTATATAACACTGAGATATATAAAAAATATTTAGCCGTGGGTAATACCCAAATAGAGTTTGATTCTGTCCACGCAACTATTGAACGAAAAAAGAAAAATAGAGAACTGTTTGTGCCTGCAGATTTTGTAAACATTATTAAAGAAGCAAGAACAAGTCTGGGACCGTACAAAGTTCATTATACTGGGCATAAGTTTTTTAAAAACTATTCTCAATTAAATTTTTACAAATCCATCAGACCCGGATTAAAAACAGGTGAATCCTGTGTAACTGATATTAAATGTTTAAAATATACCTCAAATGAAACTTTTTACAAATTAGACTATGATGATGATTGGATACCATTACCACACCGTATGAAAATAAGAACGTTTTCGGCCGAAATGAACCCTCTTTACAACCAGCCCTTGAAATTGCCATTAAAAAAAATTTCTTGATTTACAAAGTCTAAAAGCTTTCATTCCAGCTGATTATCACTCTTTGTACGACCAGTTGGCCCACGTAAATCTATAAATATCATTTTTCTTAAAAATAATTTTTTTTTTATACATTAAATTTTTTTAAATCTTTTTACATACAGCTGTTAAATCTACACAAGTCCTTTTAAGTTACGAATACGTTCTTTTATGTCTTAAACTCATTTGTTTTAAAAAATAAAATTTTAAATGAAGTTCTAATTGAAAACTATACATTTCTTGTTTTTATAAGTAACTCAGCAATAAAATGGAGAACCTACTTGCAACAGTTTTCTTTAAAACATTGTAATAGTTCTTGTAAACTCAACCACGTAATTCAATGCATTGTAAGATACATACATATATAACATTTTTTTAAGAACATTAACCTCGTAATTACATTTTATCAATTCAGATTACTAAATTTAAAAAATAATTAAATTATTTCATAACATACATATGTAGAAATATCTTTTATAATATTTAATGTTTAAATGATCGGGCTCATTTATTTTAAAGACGAAAATCAAGTTTTTATTGCTCCTGAAAACTTTACATTTTGTCGTTACGTGGTTGAGTCAGAAACCAGTCGATATGTGATATACGAGTACATAGTATTTATAGTGTATGTACAATTTTTTTTTAGAAAATTGATCTCAAAATGCGTTGAAAAAATGAATTATAAATGGGTTTTTGTTTTTATGCTTCATATTTTTGTTTTTTTTTATACCCTTCACCACAGGTGGAAAGGGTATATATAAGTTTGTCATTCCGTGTGTAATTTCTACAATATTCATTTCCGACCCCATAAAGTATATATATTCTGGATCCTTATAACGAGTGATTTTTTAAGAGCTTGAGAAATTTTTTTTAAAAAAAAACGCATAAAATTTGCAAAATCTCATCGGTTCTTTATTTGAAACGTTAGATTGGTCCATGACATTTACTTTTTGAAGATAATTTTATTTAAATGTTGACCGCGGCTGCGTCTTAGGTGGTCCATTCGGAAAGTCCAATTTTGGGCAACTTTTTCGAGCATTTCGGCCGGAATAGCCCGAATTTCTTCGGAAATGTTGTCTTCCAAAGCTGGAATAGTTGCTGGCTTATTTCTGTAGACTTTAGACTTGACGTAGCCCCACAAAAAATAGTCTAAAGGCGTCAAATCGCATGATCTTGGTGGCCAACTTACCGGTCCATTTCTTGAGATGAATTGTTCTCCGAAGTTTTCCCTCAAAATGGCCATAGAATCGCGAGCTGTGTGGCATGTAGCGCCATTTTGTTGAAACCACATGTCAACCAAGTTCAGTTGTTCCATTTTTGGCAACAAAAAGTTTGTTAGCATCGAACGATAGCGATCGCCATTCACCGTAACGTTGCGTCCAACAGCATCTTTGAAAAAATACGGTCCAATGATTCCACCAGCGTACAAACCAAACAGTGCATTTTTCGGGATGCATGGGCAGTTCTTGAACGGCTTCTGGTTGCTCTTCACTCCAAATGCGGCAATTTTGCTTATTTACGTAGCCATTCAACCAGAAATGAGCCTCATCGCTGAACAAAATTTGTCACATTTGAACATTTCGAACCGAACACTGATTTTGGTAATAAAATTCAATGATTTGCAAGCGTTGCTCGTTAGTAAGTCTATTCATGATGAAATGTCAAAGCATACTGAGCATCTTTCTCTTTGGCACCATGTCTGAAATCTCACGTGATCTGTCAAATACTAATGCATGAAAATCCTAACCTCAAAAAAATCACCCTTTACATAGAGAAGTTGATTAAGCGATGTCCGTCTGTCCGTGTTAGTGTTGTAATGTCATTTGCCAAGGCACCAGAAGAGATACAAAAAATTTAAGCACACCAATCTGTCAGGCATAGTTTCGAAAATTTTGGTATTGCAATTCAGTAACATCGGATCCTTCCTTTGGAGGCTGCGGGCCAAAAACCACGCCCACCTATATTTTTTACGTTTTTTTTTAAATTTTTTTTCGGCTTTAATGATTCTGTTTTGCCTTTTTGTCAAATAAATATTAGACTGCGACAGGTCGATCGCAAGGAGTGCATACAGATCTCGGGGGATCAATAATCCCCTGCGAGGAGCGATTTTTGTTTCTTTTTAGATTGGTAGGGATTTTTTGCTTTGATTTGTATTACAGACCTTAATAGAAAGCAATACACATAGAGGTAGCCAATAGACCCACAGGGTACCCACTGATAAATAGGAGCAGTTAAAAGGACCCCCATGTGTCAATATGAGGAAATTTTTTTTTGTAAGGATTTCTTTTTGCTTTAGTCTGACCATTCTAACTCAATATAGATTGCAGAAAGGTCCTAAATTTAACAAAAAAAAATGTCAATAAAATTTTTTTTCAAAAATATTTACAAAAAAATGTACAAAGCATTTTTAAAAAGATATTTGAAAATGCTTTGTCTATGTGCATTAAACACATACAGTATCTCACAGCTTATTTGATGCAGTTACATTTATTCGAAACAATTTTCAATATTTCGAAAAATATTGAGACTAGGTTAAAAAAAAGAGCACACGCGTTTATTAATTTATATATTAAAGATTTTATAAAAAAAAATAACAAAAATATACTTCATTAACTAAATTTCTTAAATTAAAGCAAATTCATTACTTTTTTTAGGTCACAGCTTAAATGATGCACAAAATTTAAAGTTTAATTTAAAACTAAATTTAGCTTCTAATTTAAAATTTTTTCTGTAACTAATATTTGGTGGGATATCCTTTTTGGTATAGAACGGCTTTTAGGCGAGATCTCATTGATTCTACCAACTTTTTTGTGTAATTGGGACTAATTTTGCCCCATTCCTCAAGAAGTGCATTTTTTAGGTCAGATGTGTTGGAAATTGTATGACTTCGGATGTGTTTTTCGAGCACAGACCATAGATTCTCTATGACATTGAGATCTGGACTCTGAGCAGGCGTTTGTACAACATGCGGGCAGTTCCAGATGAGCCAAGTCTTTACTATGCCTGAAGTGTGCTTGGGATCGTTATCTTGGTAGTATCTAAAGGAATCTTTAATACCAAGTTTTTCTGCGCTTTGTAATAGATTTCCCTTCAGCAGATCCAGGTACATGTTTTTATCCATGTTCCCCTCAATGAAGGCTAAATTTCCGACGCCTGAAGACGACATACAGCCCCATACCATTACACTGCCTCCACCATGTTTAACAGTGCTGCGTAAATCACGTGGGTCTAGGGCTGCATTTGGTTTTCTCCGCACGTAAGACTTCCCATCTGATCGAAATAAATTAAACTTACTCTCGTCAGCAAAAATAACTGTTTCCCAGAACGACATATCCTTGGAAATAAGCTCTTTGGAAATTTCCATTCTGCGTTTTCTATTTCTGGCATTAATCAGTGGCTTATTTCGGGCAGTACGCCTATGAAAATTTGCTTCTCTAAGGACTCTACGTATAGATTCTGCACTGGCCGACTTACCCAAGAACTTTTCCGCTTCGATTTGCAATTTTGGCGCGCTCAGATGGGGGTTTTCCTTAATCTTCCTCACAATCCAACGTTTTTCGGCGTCCGAAAAAATCTTATTTGGAGCAGATCTGCACTTGTTTACTATTCTATTTTCATGCCGGAACCTATCTATAATATGTTGGACAGTAGAGGAAGTTAATGCGACAAGTTCAGCGATCTTCCATTGAGATTTTCCCTCCTTAAAGAAGCGAATTACATCCTCCCGTTTTTCAATAGAGGTTCGTTTTTCCATTTTAAAAAACCAATTATCAAATATTCTATTTTTAAATTTTTTCTTTGCAAATAATGCTTGCTAATGATCACTGGCACTGAATAAAACTAAAAATATGTAAATTTACCGTTATCATTCACACACACACATGTTTTGTTTACTGCATCATTTAAGCTGTGACTTCATTTTAATGGGTATTTTACTTTTTTTGTGGTTATTTTTGAAAAGAAGTTGTCTCGTTTTTTCTGCTGTAATATAATAATGAGATAACTGTTTTAATGATCATTGCCTCTTTTACCTTTTAAATGCAACAGATTTCGGAATATTTATGTTTAAAAAAATATTTATTGCCTGCATTAAATAAGCTGTGAGACACTGTATATTTCCTCCAAAAAAGTTTTGGAGGAAATATTTATAATTTTTTGAAAAAGTTATTTAATTTTATAAAAGCAAAATAAGTATTTCTACAACAATGTCAGAGTTTACGATGTAGACCTTAATATCATTAAGTAGCTGACAATACGGCGACAATTGTAGCAAACGGAATTTGTTTTCATTTGTCTTCTATTTTTTTAATTCATGAATGATTTTTTCTCATACGAATTTATTTAAGTAAAGAGTCAACAATATGGATAATGTTGTACATGTCTGTATAAATAAAATCACCGTGGTGAAGGGTATAGGAGATTCGGCACGGCCGAATATAGCACTTTTACTTGTTTTAAATGCGTTTGATTTTTAAATAGATGATATCTCTGTTTTAAAACCTAGGTGCATTAAATACACAGACATCATCAGGATACCGACTACAAACTGTCAAAAATAAAATACACACGTTTATAGGTAAACGATTATTTTGAAGCCAGCAAAGCTACATGGCTACACGACCACCGTTGTGGCTGTCGTCAACTTAGGCTAATTTCTATTTTATTCAACAAAAGAAAATGCCACAAAATTATAAAATAACAAATTCATATACAAACAAAAAGTTTTGGAGGAAATATTTATAATTTTTTTAAAAAGTTGTTTAATTTTATAAAAGCAAAATAAGTATTTCTACAACAATGTCAGAGTTTACGATGTAGATGTCGGCCTTAATATCATAAGTAGCTGACAACACGGTGACAATTGTAGCAAACGGAATTTGTTTTCATTTGTCTTCTATTTGTTTAGCTCATGAATAATTATTTTTTCTCATACGACTTTATTTAAGTAAAGAGTCAACAATATGGATAATGCTGTACATGTCTGTATAATTAAAATCGCCATGGTGAAGAGTATAGAGGATTCGGCACGGCCGAATATAGCACTTTTACTTGTTTGTATTATCTTTTTTTTAATAAAACAACTCTGAACTTTACTTAAGATCGTTTAATATATTAGTTTTCTTTTATTAAACTAACTCAAAAAATTTCAAAACTTGATCAATTAAGTTGATGGAGTTAATAATACAGAATACTTTGTCATATATAATATGGAACCTAACATTCCCAAAAAATTCGATACTATCGATAGTTTTCTATCAAGCTATCGAATGGCGAGACTATCGATAATATTTTATTGCTCACGAGATTACATGATCATAAGCCGAAGGTTACGATCCTATCTTTAGTCCAAAATTTCAAATAAAAAGCCCTTAATATCTTTTTAAATTTTTTTTTCAAGTAAAAATTTATTGTACCTATTTTTTTTGTAAATTTATTTCTGAATTTCAGAAATGTTTCTTTTTTCTTCATATGCCCCAATACTTTTACTTTGTTTTGGATTTAGTTTCAAACATGCGACATATTTGAAATAACGTTTATTTTAATAATTTACATGGTCAAATAGTTATCGGGGAATTCAAAGGTGACATCACGTCCGGTAAGCTTCTTGTAGACCGAGGTGAAGGTGTCAACCTGTAACAAAAAGGAAATCAAATTTCAATTAAGGAAAGTTTTAATATAGATACCTATAGAAAAACACAAATAAATTCTGTAAGTTAAATTTATTAGCCTTAAAACTAAAATTTTCCTTAAATAGTTAAAGGAAAAAATGCAATCAGTTTTTATAGTTTTTTATTCTACCGCTTTTTTAGGAAGTCCCATAACGTTAAGAAGTTGAAAAACATCACGTACGGGAGGCAAATAGGCGGGTAAGAGTAAGAATTCTAGGTTATATCATTGTAAGCAACAAATGGAATATATTTATTCTTATTAAAGAGAGAACAAATAATAACGAGTCGTTGATTGAGTTAATTTACGTTCTTTTTGACAATTGTTGATTTTTCATAAAAACAATCAACAAATAACACAAGAACGCTACAATAATAAACAAATTTACGATTTTTGTGTAAAACGCAAAAAAAACTCGTAATATTTTAAGTATCTATTATCAACTTACAAAATTAAGATTTCTTACTAAAGTGTTGAGAAATCAATATTAAATTTCAAGTTTGTTACTTTTCGCCTTGTAGGAAGTCCCATTACGTTAATTAGTTGAAAAACATCACGAATGGGAGGCAAAAAGGCAGATAAAACGATTTCAAAAACCAAATTAAACACATTTTTTTTATACAGCAGCTGACATTACATGCGATCTACACTAGCCAACAACTACTAGTGTAGACCACTCATGTTCATGTTTCGGCCATGTGATGTCCTCGTTGCCCGTCAAATTATATTTTTAGGTCGTTAGTTTTATTTTCTAACAAAACGATGTAGCTGTCGGCTTCAATATCATTAAGTAGCTGACAACAAAGCGACAATTGTAGCAAACGGAATTTGTTTTCTATTTCTTTAACTCATGAATAATAATTTTTTCTCATACGACTTTATTTAAGTAGAGTCAACAATATGGATAATGCTGTACATGTCTGTATAAATAAAATCACCGTGGTAAGTGTATAGAAGATTCGGCACGGACGAATATAGCACTTTTACTTGTTTTTTTTTTCAAATCGATGTCTAATGAAGACGATTTTTGACATTCCAGATTTCGATGGGTCAAACTGGTGTAAGAAACTGAGAAATAAGTTTACTTTCCTACCATTTGAGGTCAAATATTTCATTTAAAATATTTCGACAATTAAAATGCTTTATTTCATTGGCATTGCTTTATTTTAGTGGCATTGGTGTTACACAAAATAGTATTTCATTAGCTAATATGCAAAAAAGGCGTAACTATCAAAAATAAAATTTTACAGAAGCAAAAACTTCTTAAAATGAAAACAATACTATACTATATTAGGTACGCCCACCTTTGTTAATAAGCGTCATTTTTGGTCGCAGAAATGAAAGATATGTAGTGTATTAACACTCATTATAATTAATATAAATAAAACTATATTTTGCATTTTTGTCAGTTATGCCTTTTTGGATTTAAGCTAATGATTTGTCGAAATATCTTTTTATAAAAAGAAACAAACGTGGTTGAACTTTTTGATAAGAAAAATATTTCGTATATTATTTTTTGTCCTTTCTGACGATCACTGGGACTAGAGGTCATTAATCAGCAATTAACACAATGACGATATTTTAAATTAATAAAATTTTATTTGAAAAAATCTTCGATTATCGTTGAGCAAATGTAACCAACATTTGGAAATGTTTAAAAGCCATTTAAGAGTACAATTAAACAATAACGAGACATTGGCTGTAACATTTAATGTTTGTCCTGTTTGACAATCACTGATCTTGGTTTAAAACAATCAGCAAATAACACAAGGACATTAAAATCATAAAAAAAAAATTAATTTTCAACCCAGATTTCTCACATATATTGGCTTTCATTGTTAGAATTTATTATTTCACTTACTTTGTGTTCAATGGTGGTTTGTTGATTCTTATCCAAATGAACCTTAATCAATTGAGAACCGTCCAACTTAACGCGAATACGCTTGCCAACGATTTCAGCAGGAAACACTAAATCTTCTAAAATGGCATCGTAAACAGCAGTCAGCGTGCGGGAACGTGGACGTTTTTGTTTCAAAGGATTTCTGGCCTTGCGTGTTGGCTTGGGCAAAATTTTACGTTCACCAACAACAACAACATGTTTGCCAGAGAATTTCTTCTCCAATTCACGTACCAAAATTATTTGAATCTTTTGGAAAGTTTTTTGTTGCGGAATGGGCACATAGATGATTACAGCCTAAAAAATAAATAAACCATTTATAAATATGTATACAAAACTGACGATTAAATGAATACCTTCTTGTTGCCAAACTCGATTTCACGGGCACGAGTAATGTGCAAATCTCTCAAATATGGCTTAAGATCACTATTGGCCTCCAACTCCAAGAGAGCTTGAGCAATGGATTTCTCAAAATCATCTGGCTCAGCACCACCAGGCTTAATAATCTTGGAGCCTATCATCTACAATAACACATATTTAAAAAACCATTTTCTATTTTTTCATCAATTAAATTCACTTATTTTCCATTAATTTTTCATGCAACAAACGCAAAAATTTGTTCATTTTTTTTTGTCAACACAGCCGGCTGTAATTCAGTTTAATCGTGTCACATCGTACCGTTTCTACATGGAACACCGCATTACTCTTTATCTATTGTTGCATTTTTATTTTAAATCTTTGGTTTGATTGACATTTCTGAATTTTAATGGAAAATAATCGTAATGAATCTTTTTTTAAACAAACAAAAAAAAAAACTGAACCAACCTTGGTCAACTATTTTGACAGAAAAGGAAGTGAAACAGACTCTCTGAACAGTAATTTCCTTTACTCGTTGGTTTTTGATTAACACGAAGTTAGTTGTAGTTGTTTGCAGGGTTGTGTTTATAGGCAAGAGCTAGTGTTGGAAGTGACGCTAAAAATTCTGATAAACAAAAAAGATTATTTTAAAAATAAAATAATCACAATTTTACTACAAAATCATTGCTGCAAAATAAAATGTTAAAAAATCTGCAAACCAATATGTTAATTTTTACTAAGTATTATTGCTAACAAAATAAACATTTTAATATTACAAATGAATTAAATATCAATTATTAAAGTGTATGCAAAATTTAATTTATTTTAAATTTTTTAACAAAAAAGACAAAGTTTGCTGACATTTATTTGGTGAACTTCATTTCTTCATAGTATTGTATTTTTTATCCTTTAGGGGATGACAATTTTCACTACAGATTAATAAATAATTAAAATTAGTATTCAATCTAACGTTTTTAGCACTTAATAATATCAGCAAAAATACAAAATTTATATTCTTATTTACACAGATGGAGATACAGAAAATTTAAGCCCACCAATTTGCCAGGCATAGTTCTGAAAATTTCAATTCAATTCAGTAAGTAAATTTTTATTGAGATTTTCTTTTTTTTTCTTACATAAATTGATATACAAATCGACAGTATATACTTTAAATCTTAGAACTATATTTGTCTTGTTATAATGGCGTTAAATGAATAAGCAACATGCTCAAAATAAAAATTAACTTTGGCTTACAGAGCTGATCCGTTAAACAAAATATAACATAAAACTAGATAACGCTTAATACTAATAACGCTTAATACTAAATAAATCAACATAAAAATTATATACATAAATATATATCACAGAACGGTTATTTAAAACTGAATGATTTGTACAAAATACAATTAAAAAGAAAAGATTAAATCAATTTAGCACATAAAATTAATAACAAATGAAAGCATGATTTTAAAATACCAAAACACGCAAATAAGCATTTTTATTATGTTTATATATATTGTATGTCGTTTATTCTTAAACCACGTAAGCGCCAAAAAGTCGTTTTTCAGAAAACGAAAAAAACTTAATAACTTCTTTAATATGGGTTTCAAAACATTTTTTTTTACAAAACATGGCTGTGTGACTCTCTGAAGGGTATAGAAACTTTTTTTTTTTTAATTTGTTACTTACAATTAATTGTAGCCAAATCTATCGCTTACGTGGTTTTGGCGCAACCAGCAAATCGCAAATTTCTGTGTGTAAATTAACATTTATTTTTGTATTTATCAAAAAAAAAAACTTTTAACTTTACCATAAAAGCTCCAATAGGCCTGAAACTTTCCTGATTTGTTTATTCTTAAATACAAAAAACTTAGTGGTTGAGTCTTTAACATTTCCAACTTGAAATATAAAAACCATTATATTTTGCATGCAAATGTCATTTATATGGCGCTTACGAGGTTTTGAAAATGGATTTTTTTATTTTTCATACACACTTGTTAAGATGAGAATGTAGTCTGGTGGCAAATGTTATTTTCTACCATAAAAACAAAAAAGGTCAATTTCGAAAAAATGGCGCTTACGTAGTTTAAGAAGAAACGAGACGATGTGTCGCTTAACCCCTATGAGATCCTGGTAGGAATTTCTTATAGAAATTCGGTAGACTAAAGGGGTCAGTGTTGTCATCATCTGGCGCAGTAATAAATCCAACTGAAGATAGATAAGCACTGCTTGTCCATTCAATATTTTTTCTTGTTCAAAAATCTCATTTATCAAAACATTATCATGAAAGGCAAGACTCTTGACAAATTTCTTGTGGAGTCCCTGGGGCATATCTACAAAATGGTTCAATTTCTGCTTCTGTGTATATAAATTTATTGGAATATCGGCGATTGAAATTCTGAAAATTTTTACCATACACCTTCTTAATATTTTTCTTTCAAAAATTTCAAATTCTTTTGCTCCCATTGGGGAAATAGAAAACCAAATTGAAAAAGCATAGACCATAACGGATCTAATGGCAACTTTATATAGGAAGAGTTTTGTTATTTTTGGAAGACGTTTATTGTTTATAAGACTAGAAAACATTCCGGCTATATGCTTTACCTTCGTTAAGATTGTCCTGTCATGTTGATTGAATTTCATTAGCTTGTCAAAAGCAACTTCCAAATATTTAATGCTTGGCTTAAATAAAATATCATCTTCACCAAGAGAAAGAGTTAGTAGTTTGCTCTGAGGAACAACATAACTTGCACATTTACCAGAGGCATTTCTCATACATATTGCTTCGGATTTGGAAACATTTATTTTTATTCCCCATCGTTTGTAGTAAGTATTTATGATTTCAAGTTGTTGTGCTGTATTTTGTAGAGCCTGAGGTGATTTATCGTGTGAATATATAATACAGTCGTCAGCATATAAAACAGCAGTAGAATTGTCTATCACATGTGGGAAATCATGAAGAAACAGCTTAAACAGGAAAGGTCACCGCTTTCCAAAGTTAGAAAAATAGTCATCAATTTGCAGCTTGAAAGTCCTGTCGGAAAAGTAACTTCGCATCAATTTTACAAAAAATGGATCAATGCCAAGATCTACCAGTTTATACAAAATGCCTTTATGCCACGTAGAATCAAACGCTTTCGCAATATCTAATGATATAACTACAGTGCATTTCTTTTCTCTCAGTTTTTGCGTCACATTATTATGAATTGTGCATGTTGTGTCGAATGATGTTTTCTAAAGCCAAATTGAAATGATGATATTGGGTCCACTACCAGCTCATTTTCAATTTAGTTCCTCAAGATATGTTAAAAACTTTTCTGCGGGTCATAAATTTAATGGTGAATAATTTATTTTAACAATTGATTGTGGCAGCACTAACAAATGAATGGCATTGACAATTGGTGTTTCATGGTTTTAAACTCGGCTAGAAAATAATAGATTTGGCAACACACAATTTTGTTTTTTAGTATAAAAGGTGTTACCAGTGCGATATGAAACTGCTTTATTGTGGTAGTGTTCATCAACCATCAAGGAAGGTAAATGCATTGTAAATTGTACTAAATATATTTTTAACCGACTTCAAAAAAGAAGGAGGTTATCTATTCGTCTGAATGTTGCTTTTTTTTTTTTTATGTATGTAACCGCAGAACTCAGCCATTTCTGAACCGATTTTAAAATTTTTTGCTTTATTTGAAAGGTTATGCTTCAAGGTTGGTCCCATTTTAAAAACAGTTCATTATATTAAAAATTAAAGGGTGTCCCCATACAACATACATGTTTTTTACGTGTATTTAGAACCGTAAAGGGCAGCAAATTAAAATTTTAAAAAATTGCGTGCCGCTATAGCTCCCAACAGCAGAAATTAATAAAAAAATAAATTTAAAATTTAAAGGGTGTCCCCATAGGTGACATAATATGACCTATTTGGGTCTATCTTTTGAACCGTTATAGACTAAACCTTGAAAATTTGACAGAATGTCGACTACTATGACCGTTATAATAAAATGTGTAAATATTCAAAATTTTAAAGGGTGCCCCAATAGTTCATTTAATTTGATATATATTGCCATACTTTTTAACAGTTGTACACAGACCGCTGAAATTTACAAAGAACCTGTATTGCTAAGTCCGCTATAACAAAAAGTATAAAATTTGAATTTGGAAATAAAAGGGTGTCCCAATAGTTAATGTAATTCTATGTATGTGGCCAAACTTTTGAACTGTTATAGACAGACAGCTGAAATTTACAAGAAACTTGTATTGCAAAGTCCACTATAGCAAGTATACAATTTGAATTTAGAAACTAAAGGGTGTCCCCATAAATTATGTAATTTGATCTATATGGCCCTATCTTTTAAACCGTTAAACACAAACATTTAAAAATTAGGCAGAATATCCACTACTTTCTCTGGTATAATAAGAAGTATGTAGAAATAGTTGGAATTATAATGTAAAGGGTGTCCCGATAGTTAATGTAATTTGATATATATGGCCACAGATCCACACAATCCACCTTAAATTTTTAAATTTGCGAATTTTATAGATGGCGCTCATAAAATATGCTATATTATGTGTGACCTTGATTGTCAGAACACAGATTTCGTAACCTCGTTATTTCTGTCAACGATTTGGCGTCGTGTGGTGCATTTAATAATTTGCTGATATCCAGATCTGACAAAACTATCCCATCCAAACTTCTTACACGACTAAGCGCAACATATATTTGCCCTTTTGCAAAGTTTTTCTTACCAAGATCAATTACCGCTCTTTCGAGAGTGGTACCCTGTAGTTTATGAACGGTGACCGCCCAGCTTAATATAAGAGGAAGCATGCGACGCACAGTGGTTCAGAAACGTTTTTCATTGGCCAAAACTCTGTAACTTTTTAACTAATAAAGATTTTTTAGTAGTTCTTTTTTTAATCAATAGACAACATCTTAAGCTTTTACCGAGTATAGGCCTTATTAAAATCGGTGCAGCGGTTGCTGAGAAATTCAAGCCTAAAGTTGAACTTTCGATTTGCTTTTCCTAATTCTTGTTTGAAATTCCGTTTCAAATGTGCCAACTCATTTTTGACTCACTTTTCCTTAAACAATTTGGCTCAAATTTGGTCCACGGGTCAATCTTGGATGACAATACAATATTTTGCTATCCTTAGGGTGGCCCCTATTTTCACTGAGGTGTATTTTCCGTATTTTCATTAGGATTGTCCAAATTTCAACTTTATGCCTAACAATACTTACATATTTCCTAGTTTTTGGTCAATTTTAAAACAAAACAGTGTAATTTAATTTTTCTTTAATTA
Source organism: Phasia obesa (assembly GCA_949628195.1). Taxonomy (NCBI): domain Eukaryota; kingdom Metazoa; phylum Arthropoda; class Insecta; order Diptera; family Tachinidae; genus Phasia; species Phasia obesa. Next base: position 92,510,249 of record OX451215.1, read on the forward strand.
TATACATATTTATTTATAGTTATAAATAGATTCTAGGTAAATAAAATAACATTTAATATTAATGTTTGTATACTTTATTTTATTCAAATACTAAATTTAAATTATAATTATTATTCATTTGGCTGGAATATTTCCTGTAAATATTCTATATTCTGCTCTGTATTACCTGTGTCCTGTAGCAGTGCCTTAGCTTCGGCATTTAGTTCCGAATGATTCAATTTCCATTGACTTCGAATGTTAGAGATGAAGGGATCTGAAGTTGCCAATAATATATGAAATAAATCTTCATTTGTAGAAATTCGTGATATTTTTCTGGAATTATGTTCTCTGTAAAACCTGTAATCCTTGTTTCTTTTTTCCTGGGCTTCCTCTGACAAATCTCCAATTGGTAATAAATGGTGCTTAATGACCTCTTCTGCATGATAAAGAACTTTATGCACTGTCGCTGACATATTTCTATATTTGTATTTGGATGTATATATAGCAGCGGTTTCCTTGGCGTAATCACCAATTTTTTTAGCATTAATTAGTTCATTGCACGCAAGTAATTCAGTAATTGTTTTAAATCTTGAAATAACAGCTTTATTAACACCTGTTATATCAGATGTAGTTTCGGGATCCAAAAAAAATCTTCTTGCGGTGTTGCCATCGTTTGTGTTACCTGATCCTTGTTTTGGTTGATCTATAATCAACCCGTTCTTGAGAAATGCATCTTGAACTTGTTTCTTTTTCAATTTTCTTATATCTTTGTTGGTGTCATTATTTCTTACTGATCCTGAAGCTCCGAAGTCCAAATCATAGCTTATTTTCAGTATGTGTTCCATAAATCTTATCCTCGTATGTAGCGGTGATAATCCAAATTCAAATGCATCAATACTATCCTCCGACTTTGTTGGTTCTTGGTTTAACTGACTTGATGTTGCTTTACATATAATACAGCTGGATGAAGCTTTTGTATCAGTCAAAACCTGGGCAGTTTTTCCGTCTATCATAGATAGTATTAATTGGTAATTCAATTTAATAGTCTGTTCCTCTATCTCTAACTCTAATGGCCTTAGTGTTGAAATTTGAGCTCTAATGTCACTTACTTCATTCTTAATGGTATCATGAGTTTCCTTTTTAAATTCAAATTTTATTGGTCTGCAGTATTTTGTAGACGATAGAGTTTGGTTTTTCCAAATATAACTTGTTTGCACTGTGCTGGACGAAGGTTCCGAGTCCTCTAAGTTTTTTATCAATCGCAATGGTACAAATGACACCATGAACATATCTGTGTCTGAAATATCCTCACATAAAAATTGTTTACATTGTCTTTGTCCAGAAGACCCATCGCATCCCCATTTTTTATACAAGTTTTCTATGGGAAAATTTGTCATATGGATTATACTGGATTTTAAGGAAATTTTAGAAAAAATTGTTTTGTGTACTAAAATTCTCAATTTTCGAATAAAATTAACTTTTTAGTTAGATTCCTCTCTTTCCCCTTACGTTTTGCTATCAGCAATTTGTACTTTTGGCAGGGAATGACTTCTAAAGTAAATTTACTAGCAATTTTGATAGAAATTTGTTTGTAAAAATGTTGAGTTTTTTCATTAAAATAGAAAAAGTGTTCTACGGGCGGATCCGGGCGGGTGCAAAAGTATATATAGGCTTAAAGAGAACACTTTTGCCTTTCTTTGGGTGGTTTCGGTTTTTTATCCTTTTTTGTCCTTTAGAAGTTATATACTACTAAACTTCAAACTTTGCGAATATAAGGAGGTTTCCAATTTTAAACATAACACCCTATTTACAAATTATACAGGGTGCGCATATACCATTTTTTAAAAACAACAGTTCACCTAACATAACAAAAAAAACCGCAGCTCAATATCGATAACAGTTTTTAAGAAATCGCAATTAATATGAGATCAAATATTACAATTTTTATTTTATTTTTAAATTAACATAAATTCTTTGCCTTTAGCAGCATGCCACGCCCACTACTGCGAATATTTTGACCCAATTTTTCGGCTACCTTAGTTTTGATCTGTTTTCTTTCTGGTGACATAAAAATTTTAAGAATCTGTGTCAACAAAAAATATAGGTTTTGGCCAATGAAAATTAATTCTGAACCACCGTGCGACGCTCCACGTCTCCGTAACCTGTTGTTGCTTGGAACGTAGTGCTTAATGGTGATATAGGTATGCAACCGTTACTATCTTTTAGCCTTATACCAATAGTTTCATCATCAAATTTAACGTACACTGCTTCCGGTAGCTCCCCAACCTCCAATTGATCTCTCCTTAGGGCCGGCCATTTGATTTTTTTTATTATTCCCATAGCTCCATTTACTAGCCCCTCAGAGACAGCAATGTTACGTCTCAACATAACGCGGGATTCAACTTCAATTTTAATCGATGAAAGAAAACCACCGCAGTTGTTAACGTCTTTGGGAATTACGTTGTCTGGTGGTTTCCTCCCATATGTCGTTATTTCACGAGACTCATCTACGGCATTGATTTGATAAGACCGATGAAAATTTGCATTTTCAACGCTCATTTTTTCATTGTAGTGTTCGACTTGCCTGACCGTAGGAAAAATACGTACGGCAACTCCATCAGCAAATTCTCCACTTAAAGGTACGTGCCGCCGTTCACAAAGTAATTTTAACTGAGCAGTCGTCAATTCGCCCACGCGTAAGCTGTTCAACAAATCGATAAATTCGGTATCATTGCGCTGTCGCATATTCATTGTCAGTTCACAGAAAGAAAAATTATGCCACAAGTTAACCTCGGCTGAAAACCACGATGGCTGTATATAACACCAATGCCCTTTCACCGGAGGGAGCTGAAATAAGTCACCAAAGAGCAAAATATTGACTCCACCAAACAATTTTTCGTTGTTCTTGAATTCCTGAAGTCTTAGATGAATAATTCTGAGGTTCTCATAGGAGACCATAGAAATTTCATCTATGATTAGCCAATTTATATAGCGCCATTTACGACGCTCATTCTCGAGCCTTTGTCCGGTAATTTTTTTATATTTCATAGTATTTCCTTTTTCAATCGGTAGCAAAAAAATACTATGTAGGGTTTTACCAAATATCTGACGAGCAGCAACACCAGTTAATGACCCGACCTCTACATAAATAGGCTTCTGTAGTATATCTACTGTCGGTGCATAGCAACGCTTAATGTGCTCAACGATCAATTTTAGGAGAAATGATTTACCACTACCAGCACCGCCTGTTATGAATAGTAATAGCTGACTTTCTAAACCTTGCAAATCGTTTTCTATTACTGTCGAAACTTTCTGAAATAAATTCCTTTGTTGTATATTAAGTCCTCGAATGCTTTCCAGGAACATTTCGGTTGTCATTATGGATCGTTCATCCGCCTCTTCACAATACGTGTCGTCGTCATTCACAAACTGTTCACCAGCACATAATATGGGGGCATTATGGACATGGGTGTCACGTGCGGCATTGAGGGCGGTTGCTTGTGCTAGAGCCTGTTGAATAATTTGTTCAGCATAAGAAAATTGTTCTGCGCTGACGTTTCCTTGAAGAAGGATGAAGATCTCTTTGGCGTCTTAAAAAACATGCTTCAGGGGTTTCGTTCTGAAGCAATAATTCACCTTCATCACGAAATGGTATGTGGCAAACTATTAAACTATAATAGTACGCTTCTTTGTCACTATTAATTGTATAATAGCGCGTTCGTAATACGGCCGGCTTGTTTCTTACACGCATTTTCGAGTTGTCCCGCAATTTAATGTACTTCGCTATTATTATATCGTCGTCTCTTAGTTCCGCATCACCATCATCTTCCGACCACGTCGTGTTAGATGCTGTTTCAAAACGGACAGCAAATTCGGCAAGGCTTAGATTCTCTAGCTCGTTTGGACGCAAAACATAACGATCAAAAACGTTATTGTAAATACTGGTTTCATCGCTGTCAAACCTCAGTAGTCTGAAGCGTTCCTCCGGCCTGCAACTATTTACAAAAACGGTCTTTCGTGACGACATTTTCAAAGGCAGATGGCATAATCTGTATGCGCATTCTGGAGCGCTTACCAATCGTTGATTTAAGATAGCCATTGACACTGTAAATAATTGTTTCCATACATCACCACCTTGTCTCTTAGCCCTCGAAATAGCCTCTCGTATTACATCACCTGTATCATGTGGTTCGCACTTACTTGCATATTTTGCGACATAGTAAGCCACTGCAGTGATAGTACCACAGGGTTGAACATCAATATTTCCCTTCCATATGCCTAGCAGTATTGCGTTGTAATTATTTACCATGCTTTCTTCGGAAGTCCTTTTCAATAAGCAGAATCGTCCATTGTTAGAAAGTGCTTCATCTGAGTCTAGGCAAACAGTGTTATCATTAGATGGTTTTGGAAAACCGAAGCGACAACCATCGGATTGGCGATTTTTTTTGCATGTTGCAGTATGTTTATGGATCTGTAAATCTTCGACTAATTTGCGCAACACAGGGTCATTAGGTTTTAGTGAACATGAAACCACTTTTTCAATTATAGCTACTCCTTGTGGAGTAGAAAATTCCGGAATATTATTGCACCACACTAACATGTGTAGGTGTGGTCTACCACGGTTTTGGAACTCCACTCGGTACCAAAAGTCATCAAGAGGACCACCCAAGCAATCTTTATTGTGTTTTAAGAACTGGATGAGAGCATTAACACGTACTGTAAACTGTCGTGCAACGACTACAGGGTATCTTTGCACAAGTTCTAAGCGCTCCGGAAATGTGAGGTGTTTGGCATCATTAATGTCACGTCCATCGGCAATCAGCAATGCTTTTATCATATCTGTCCAATTTAAGTCATTGCAAGAAAATGTTAAAAACCATGTTGGAGGGCCTAATGCTATTACCATTGCAATTAACTCTGAGCAACATTTCTGCCAATATGATGCTGATCCTCTAATACTGCGCATGGTTAGGTGCATATTATCTACTAGTCCTTGAGGGGTTTGCTCTCCAGGTCCTTGTCGCATCCTACATGATACGGAAACGCTTGATTTGGCACGAAAATATTCAACAATGGATAGAGCATAAAATAAATATTCATTTTTAGAGAATCTTTTATCGCCACTCATTACTCGGTTTTGAAAGTAATCCAAAGGGGAAATCTCCTTTTCTCTTTCCTCGCCAAATCCATTCTTGCCATCCGGATAAAGAAAATACCAACACAATTCCTCCATGCGGCGTTCTTGCTCCAAAAATAGAGGCGGTGCTGTTTTCCTTGAAATTGCGGCTAGTTTCATTGCATCATCTGTTGAAGGGCTATTTATTCTAACAACACTTTCTAAACTTGGTACGTTATCGTCAATATTTCGAAGCATACTTGTTGATTCGATATAAACAGTACTCAGGGAGTTATAGATTTGTGTCACTGGTCGGAGAGAATCATGGGTTTGTGTCGTAGGTTGTAACAAATTGCTGATTGCTGTTGGACTCGCTATCATTAATATTTCAGACTGTACCAGTGAAGGTCTATCCGATTGTGTTTGGTTGTCTAAAGATACAATTAAGGACGTTAACGAAAAGACATTGAGGTTGTACCGCAGAATTCCTTCTTCTTCTAATCTTGACGATACAAATAAATTGCTTCTTAAGACGATATGCATATCATTCAGGTCACTAAAGCGCATGCAACAAGCCGCTCCATACAAAGGTGCTAAAGCTCCCTTCGGACCACGTGCATGGGAATCAAACAACCAGTATATCTGACTTTCGGCTAAATTCTTACAATTTACTGCTACGGAGATGCCATTTGCTATAAGTATACCATTTGAATGTTCTCTGAAAAAACTTCTTAGAGCATTCTTTAGATTTGGAAAACCATGCGAACTATTGTCATTGTCTATGTGACCATTATAATTGGTTTCTGTGAGCACCGTTATCGATACACTTTGTCTATTGTAGACAAGTCTTGGCATTAAATCTGTTACAGCAAGGTAATCAGAATTTACTTCACCATGTGCAGGAACTTCTCTTGAAAGTATGCAGTCATTGTGGTAATTATCGCCAATGATTAAAATATAATCGATATCGCTCTTCCCCCAATTGTTTGAATCTGATACACTGAATGCTACACAAGCAACAGTCGCTATTCCTGTGCATTGTTTACCCCGAGATGAATTAAATCTTAAGTCGCCTTGGTGAAATGATCCTCGTAATATTGCCTTGTTATCACTTAAAGTAACGTAATGGCTTCTAGAAGTCTCTGAGGTTATACCACCCTCTTCTAAAATAAAATGTTCAGATATTTGAACTAAGGGAGTAATGTTTAAAGTAGTTTCAAAATGCGATTTAACATCTCTATAAAGATGGTTGTTTGATATTAACCAAATTAAAGCTTGTTTTAGTCTTTGCATATCTACAACAAATTCTTTATGTAATGAAACGTTTTCCAGACTTTCAACTACTAAAACTAAACCAGCTTGCTGTGGAGTCAGTGGCAACTGCTCGGCTATTTCTACAATATCTTTTGCAAATAAAATAACCTGTCCCTTGCACCAATTTTGACTTAACCTGTTATTTAATTTAATAATTTTTAAAAACGGTACTATCCGACACAAAAACCTTTCTTCAACACTTGTCAAATTGGCTAATTCCGTCGGTATTTCTGCGGGCATCATTTTGTTCCAGTATGCGGTTGGTGGAACTTTTCTTTTCCTAATAGTTTTATTACAGCGCGAGCATGTAATGCATGTAATACTACCTAATGCAATTAGTTCTTTTGGCAACAGTGTACTATGTATATATGTTTCTAACTTGAAGCGCTGTTTTGGATACACAGTTCTTTTACATATAGCGCAAGAAACATCAGCAAAAACATTAATAGCCATTTCAAAGGCTTGTTCACTCAATATGTCTCTACGAACATGATTGGAATGTCGAATACTATCCAGTCTAACTAAACGAGCTTCAGATGATTCGTTCGATAAGCGTTCACGGTTTAACGCTAGGCGATGTGCACGTTGCTCCTCCGTCTCATTCGATCTACGATTGCAAATCAAGTAGAGGCGATGATCTCGTTGCTCCTCCGTCTCGTTGGATACACGATCGTATATCAACCCGAGACGATGGATACGTTGTTCCTCCGTCTCATTACGCATACGGTTGTAAATCAAGCCAAGACGACGGTCATATTGCTCCTCCGTCTCATTGGATATGCGATCGTGAATCAAGTCGAGGCGGTGAGTCCGTTGCTCTTCCGTCTCATTTGATAAGCGATCGTGGATCTTGCCAATACGATCGGTACGCCTTTCAACGTTTTCGCAGTTTAAAAGTTTTTTACTATTTATTCGCATTTGCGCAAGTCTATTTTCGCGCTGTTCTATACTCTCATTTATTCGAGACCCCGACGCAGATTTCCTCATTTGAGAAAGACGTTTTTCGCGTTCTTCACTCGTCTCATTTAAACGTCTCTGTCTCATAGAAGCAACGCGCTTAGATGGTCTTCCCATATTGGATTTGCAGGACGAATCACTAAATAAAGAGAAATGACAACAACAAAATATTAAAAAATTACTACTAATTAATATTTTAGCAATTTAATATTTACTTACAATTATCCTTTTATAATTGGCTTCAAAATCCGTGTGTATTTTGTGTGTGTGTATTTGTTTATCTTAACGTATGTACTATTTATGCGTCAATATATTTCAAACTTTCACATGTAACTAATCACATATGACTGACAAACAAATTTTAAAATATTTATTTATATTCTCATTTATATTCTCATTGAAGAAATAGTTGCATATAGTACATTTGTAAACTTCCTAGAAAATAATCCTTTTTTAGGAAATAAATCCAATTTTTAATATTTTTTGAGCGGCTCCATCTACCTTACAGGTAAAATATACAGGTAAAATGTATTCACCACACAAGTGCACACAAATAAAAAAGCAAAATATAAACAAACAAAAATTTACAAGAAAAAATCCGACACCTAACTTTATGAGCTGGTATATATATACACACATAAAAAACCAAAACATTATAAATTAAAAGGCAACTATAAAAATCTTTTGGTGCAATAAAAAATATTTGGCAATAATTTTCTTCAATATTTTTATAATCAACCCTATTTATATGACTTTTAAAATTCCCTTGAAAATGTTTCATCAGTCTTATGACTTAGTAGCATTGTTGGAGGTAGTGCAGTAATTTTGCAATCATCACTCACACTGAATAATATTGAAAATTATTGCATTCATTTCTTGTGATAATTTCAAAATTTGCAGACTTATTCAACATTACAGATAGTGAGTTAAAAGATTTTTTCACTAAAATTAAACATTTTTTCTTCACTAATTTGAGTGCAACGTAGAAATTTTGCACTAAATTTTTGTAAATTTAGTGAGAGTGTGATAAATGTTTTGCACTAATTGAGTATTGTTTTGAAGTCGGTTTTTTTTTGCAAGAGTTATGTTTGTTAAGTTAAATTCTTATTTATAAACAAAAAATAATAACGACTAAATTCCAATTATTAAATAAAACTCAGCTGTATGATAATTGGCCATATTGGTGCAAATATAAGATTTTAATTTAGTTTTTGGGTGTTCCAACTTCTTACTTATATCTATAAAGATGTGTTTTTTCTTATTTAAAAATCTTTTGAGATTTACTGCATAAAGGTATTAAGTTTAGAGGTAGATATTATTTGAATTTTTAATTTTTAGTTGAATTATTTTTAAATGAATAAATTAATTATTTAGGCTTAAGTTCTTTATTATAAAGATATTCAAAAATATCTAATTGTTGTTAATTGCTAACCAAAGGTTGGCTAATAGCAAGACAGATATGTATGTATATACAATTTTCATGTAAAGAAATATATATAAACAGTGAGTTAATTATTTGCGAATACTTTTTATTTGCGAATAGGCTACGTATATGTCAAGAAAAAAAGCTATATCTCCTATATCTATACATATATATGTATATATATGTGCTATATATTTGTGCTATATATGTATATATATAGCACAAAATGTGTTTGTTTGATTGTTTGACGGAAAGCTATAGCTGCCTACACCAGTGAACCGATCTTTCTAAAATCTTCACAGTTTGTTATAAGATATACGGATGGTAAAATAGGGTACTTATTTTTTTGATATTCGACGTGGGCGTGGCACCTCCCATACAAAGGAAATAGTTATCATCGTGTAGCTTGGTAACAGTAATAGGTAGCGACTTGAAATTTTGCACCCGTAATCTTTATATAAACATACATAATTTAAAGAAAGATGGACTGGATAAGAATAGTGCTACCGCGTGGTACCTCCCATACAAAGTGAAAAAATATTATCCTGTATCTAGAGAACTGAATTAGGTAGAACCTTGGAAGTTCTCACCAGTAACCCCCATATTAACGTACATAGTCAAGCTAAACACAAGTTGAAATAAAAATAGTGGGCGTGGTACCTCCCATACAAAGTCAGAATATTCCTGGCGAACTACAATAGATAGCGTCTTGAAACTTTCATGAGTAACCCCTGTGCAAATGCGTAAAATCTGCCAAAATAGAGAATGAATTGGGACAGTGAGCAAAGTGAAACATTATTATCGTTTATATAGAGTACTATAATAGGTATTGTCTTGAAAGTAGGTAATAGTAACCCTCATTCCCATTCGAATACTCTGGAAAAAAATAAAAATAGGATAGATTTGGACAGTGATCGTGGTACTCCCAGATAAATTACAAAAATTATTATCGTGTATCTAGGAAAGTGAATTAGGTAGCACCTTGGAATTTCGCACCAGTAACCCCCATATTAACGTACATAGTCAAGCTAAACACAGGCTGAATTTGAATAGTGGGTGTGGCACCTCCCATACAAAGTAAAAATTATTATAGTGTTGGTGAATTACAATAGATAAAGCCTTGAAGATTTGCAAGAGTAACCCCTTTGCTAATGCGCATAGTCTACCAAAATACAAACTGAATTGGGGCAGTAGTTTTGGTACCTCCTATACAAAGTGAAAAATTATTATTTTGTACCTGGAGAACTACAATAGTAGAGTCAGGAAAATTTGCACAAGTCACCCTCAGAGTAATAATTAGTAATCAGAGTAAAAATTATTATCGTGTACCTGGAGAACTACAGTAGGTGAAACTTTGAAACTTTGCACAAGTAACCTCAGAGTAATGTGCAAGGTTGGCCATACTTTTCTTGTTTATTGTATTTTTTGTGGCTGGGTGTAGCGAAGCGCATCGGGGATAGCTAGTAATTTATATAAGAAAGTATTCAATAATTTATTTTTATATAAATTAACCAGGTAAATCAATTACTCGGAGATCAATTAAGAGGAAACTAAGATGATGCTTTTGTTTTGCAACTCCTAAGTTTGAAGGGGAAGTACATAAGAGAATTTAAAAAATGTTTTGGAAAAAAAAATTGCAAGTGTGGAACGGGACTTTGTAATTTGAAAATCCAATTTTGGTACAGGGCGAAATTGGTGAAGTTGGCTGCAAACAAACTGTCTTTGTTTTTTTTGTGGAAAAGTGATGACATTTTAGTTACTTTCTGCTATTCTAGAGATTTTATCTCTATTATTTTCGTTTCAATTTAATAGATTTTATTAAAAAAATAAGTTAAAGTTGTTGTTCATGACAGGGCGTTGTGCTCTTATTTAGGTTTGTTATTGCGCATTTTTATTTGTTACTATGAAAACTTTTAGGGTTTAGAAACATGAAAATTATACCATTTACGCTTAAAATAGCAGTAGACATTGCAACGGATCTTTGGATATTTTAGTGAAGAAAGCTAAGATGGCCACGGTTTTATGGTTTGTGCATGAACTGACTACTTGGAAAAGGAAACAGTAAATAAATGCACAACATTAATTAAAGCAATAGAATTATAAAGTACATCGGTTTCAGTACTACGCGAAATTTATACTTTTATATCGCGAAGTTGAAAATACAAAAAAATAAGTACATACACACTTGTAATATTAATTTGTGTCAGTCCATATTCATATTTATTATAGATGAGAACGGGTAATTCCCCATTTTTCTTCTCAAAACATGTGTGAGTATTTTGAAAAAAAAAACCAAACGAGAAATATTTCTGGAACGTTACTACGGCGCACACTGTGGCCGTGTAGTGTATTTAATGGTCTTAAATCAAGGAGGTTGCGGAGCTTCATTAAATTTTGCACACATTTATTTTAAATTTTTTAAGAATTTCAATTTCTTTTTTTACAAAAATACGCCCACTTTAACGCCCACCTCCCATACAACTTAAATAGAAAATGGAGCATAACTTCCATGATTTTAAATATATTAACTCAATTTTCATAAAATGTTAATACATATTATAATTGTAGAATGACCTCCTGAAAATATGAACTTAATCCGCCCACTTTTACGCTCACCTCCCATACAAACGATATTTCAAAAATGCAATATCTTTATATGCAATATGTTTATTTTTCGCAAAAATGCATATAACATCCGTCCACTGTAACACCCACCCCTCATACAACTCCAATATAAAAATTTTCCATACAAATCAATGTACAATTTTGCCGTGTCTATACAATATATTTGGAATTTCTCAGCGTCTATTGCCTGACTGCAACTAATTGTGGATAATATAATTTTGAACCGAAGATTTCGTTCTGGCATTGCTCTCCCCAAAGCTTTTCGTTGGACGTCCACGTTTACCATCCACTGTATCATCCACTACTTCATCAGTCAACGTATAATAATGTGTTAGCCATTCTTCATTGTCATTAAAAAATCTTTATGAAGTACGCTGACTCTTGTTCCACTACTTTAAAAATTGAGGCATAAATGTTTGTTTCAAAAACCGTCTGAACTTTTCTTGAGTTTTCTCAGACACTATTTTATAAATCCGAAAACTACACGAGTTATAAGATCAATATCTTTTTTACATTGAAAAAAAATTTCCAAAAGCGTGCTGAGAGATATTTTTAGCTTTTCCATTGTATATTATATAAATTTGCTTTAATTGCTTAATAAACACTTACTTATCAATATACCACTCTCAAATATAATATAAAAGAATGTTTATAACGGATAACGGAGTTAATTTTTAAGAGAAAAAATGTGATCAATGTTAAGTTATTGATTAAGTTATATATAAAGCTCTTCATTTAATGTGTAGTAAGTTTACATTTAGATTTTTTGTTGTTTAGTCAACGTAAACAATGTACCGATATTACTTTGATAAATACTTTTGTGTACATTTGATTTTGTAATCGGGACTCAAATCTAAGTTTTTTCTATATAGTACACATGCAATGAAATTTTCGTATTTCTCGATCCCAAATTGGCACCGGCTTCGTGAAGGAGTAGCAAAGAAAGAAAGAATGCACAGTTGTTTTTGCACCTGTAAAATAACGCATAACGCATATTTTTTACTGTAATTTTTTGGTTTTTCATTGTTTTTTCGGCGGCGGGCAAATTGGGGCAGGTTTTTTTTTTAGTCTGTTAGCTAAAACTCTCAGCTTTAATTTGGTATAGGACTCCATGTGTCGCACTGCTTCGCACACAACTAAAAGTCTAACGGAAAATCATAAATGTTTTTATTTTTGGTTTAAAATATGTTGTCAAAAAAATTTTTTTTTTGCAATTTTTAAAATTTTTTTTTTAATACACATATAATGCTTAATGTCCATTTTAATTGAAAAAATACTTATAAGGTACATTCGGTGTATAGTTTATAAGTAACAGGCTTTTGAATATGACATAGAAAACTATCACAGTTGAGACTTGTTTACATACTTCAACTTTGCGCTGCTCGGGACAGAAAACCAATGGAGATATTTGCATGAAATTTTTTACACATGACCTTTAGATAGTTTTTAACCATCTGTGCAAAAATCATCAAAATCGAAAAGCAGATCCAAATTGATTTATTGCCGCAGTGGCCACAGTGTGCGGCGTTATCCGAGGGATACCTGTATAACCTAATTATCAAAACAAAAAAAAGTAATCTTAAATTAAGGTAGTGCTCTGATACACACTGGTTCAAGTTAAATGATAAACATTCACGATTCAATTTTAAATTGTTGCAGCATTCGCCCTATTTTCTAGATGAAGCTCCCAAAAATACGTTTTTAAGTTTTTAATTACAACCTGAACAATAATATTGTTTTTGTTAAAAAATAGGGTAATAAAAATTGTTACATTCAAGTAAAAGCTGTTATTGGTTTTCACTTTTTTAAAATTATTTAAACTATTCATTTTAATTATATCTTTTTTTTTATTTTGTTGACTTCAGATAAGTTTATTACCTAAGCTTTTTACTGTTTATTTTATATATTTTTAAAATTAACTTGGAAGTTAATAATATTTACTATCTTTAAATTACTTTTTGTTGATAATTCCTTTTACATATACATACATACATACATACATACATACATACATACATACATACATACATACATACATAAGTATTTTATGGTTAAGCTGTAACAAATAAGTCATTAAATTGTAATATTTTTGGTTTTGCTATTTCTATTTATATACATATATAGGTATGTATGTACATTAGGCAAGAATGTTGGTATATGGCAGAAAATAAATGTTTGTTTTACCCGTTTAAATAGTGAGTATGATATGATTGATATTTTAATGATTTTTCTTTGACTAAAACTTATTTAATGAACTTAGCATGGTCTTTTTATTTATATAATACTGTTTTTGCAGATCCAAAAAAAATTGAAATTTTCTAAATTTCAATAAATTTGGATCTGGGGCATTTGGATTTGCGGCACCTCTTACGCTACTCCAATCGTCTTTAAACTTTACAATTGACTTAACAATATTTTTTCGTTCCACCCTAATGTACATACATATGTACATACAAATTATTTTTTTAAGGATTAAACTTACTAACTTTTATTAAAGATTTATGATTAAAGGATCGCATAATTTTAAATAATGAATCATTAAAATTAGAATAATTAATAACATACATATACTTATATAAAAACAAATTATTAAATTAGGAAACTTCCCTAATCAGCTGCTCCATCGCTGCCCTGCTAAATATAGAAAAGAAAGGGGAAGAAGAGGCTGACGACATTGCGTTAGTTAACAAATTATGACAAATTCTATCGGCGCACAGTGGACCATTAACATAAATATTGATTGGATTGAAATTTTCTGTTTTGTAGGTGAGACTTCGGCCTTTAATTTTTCCTTTAAAAAGTAAAAATCCACCGATAAGAAAGAAAGTTATGGATGGTTTAAAATACATTAGTGATAAAATGAAGTGATAAAATGTACTATAAAATATTTTTTAGTTCTTCAATATTCAGTTACCTTTAAGTTGAATTCACTTATTTTGTCCGAATAAAATGTTTGCCTGGACAAAATTTTTTTTATATGTAGTTTGAGATTTCTCACAGAGATTGAGAGAAGTGATTTTGTTCGGACAACTCTCAACTTAAATTGACATAGTCCGAATTTATACGATGCCATTTTTTCATATCTCTTTTAAAGTTGCAAGTGTCAAAAAATCCTTACAATATTCAAGCCATGGCATTTTTTTTATCCCGCTTGCTTCTCTACACCTCTTCCCAACAAACAAAAATTGCATGCAATCAGTTTCATGAAGAATTTCATGGTGAAAGGTGGCTCTTAATTTTAATTGTTTTCGCACAAAATATAACTGAGTTGCCACCATTTATAATTCTTTAAGAAAAAGCTGAATTGAGTTGTCACATCATATAGTGTTTGCTTAAAATGGTTTTACACGGCGTGTGTTTGTCATATGACTTGTCAGTTTGCTAACCCATATGTAATTTCATGTGTTTGTCAAAATAGACATTTTACATACGGTATATAATTTTTGCTTTCAAACGTACATGTGTAATTACATCTGACATAACCTACAATATATATTTTTTCCGCCACACAGTTTTGTATTGCCAACCACAGCTGATGCAAAGATGGAAACGTCGAGCCTTTGCCACGCTTTTAGTGCTTTTGGTACCACAAAAAACCTAAAATAGCAAAATATCAAGTTGGCATTACAGGATGTCAGATGCTTTGTCACATCAAAATAGAACACGTTCTAAATTAAAAATGTCATATATATTGTACACATGGAAAATACACATGTTATGTTTCAAAAGGTTTACATGATGTGTTTAGAATTTACACATGGAAAAGTGACAAGTCATATGACAAATACACGCCGTGTAAAAGAACTTTTAGCATGCAGTTGGACATTTGTTTTGTTTGTTTTGATTACTTGAAATTAAATAAAATACAATACATATGTATGTTTTTTTAAATGTTTTAATAAACAAAACGTTAAAATAATAAAAAATATGTAGTTTTACACCAATTTATTTATAATCAGTTGCTGCTTTATTGTCACGTTGTAAAATTAATATGACCTGTTTACTTATGTATTTCATATGGCAGCTTTGTTTGTCCTGACAAATTTTTCGAAATGAGTGAATCGTGCTGCAGTAAATTCGCAGTAAAAAATTTTTGTCCGGACAAAATGGGTGAATCCAGCTTATAACTAATATTTATTAATAAAAATCATTTTTTATGATTAGCGATTTTATAGTTATATTACTTTTTTGAAAGTAAATGCCAGAGTACCTGCGAAGACAAAATATTACTGCTCTATTTCAACATTATAACTAGCAATATGCCAAAATCGACTTTTTGCGAAAAAGAACTTTTTTATTGTTGAAAATGGTTCTTTAGGGTATCAGTAGCAACTTTTGTACCGCGACTTTTTTATAATTCCGTTATTTACAAAATTACCGTTATTTTTTGGTTCTGGAAGAAAATCAAAATTTTGACCGTTAAATTTCCAGAATTCGACCAAATGTTGTTTGGCAACTTTGTACAAAAACATATGGCGAGTACTTTTGCAGAACATATGAACTCAAAATATTTGCAAATACAGGGTGTTTTGATGCATTTTTCAAAAAAAATGAATTTTACGCCATCTAGCGGCAATAATTTGTACTAACAAAATTCAACAATTAGAAAGGTAATTTAAATACCTTTCCAACAAAAAAAAAAAAACTTGAAAATCGGATAAAAAATAAGCGAATGAGAAAGAAAAGATCTATTAGATAATGAAATATAACCAAATTTATATTAAAATATATATGAAACTTTTATTAAATTGATCATTTAAGTTTACATTTTTAGTTTTGCGAAAAAAATTTTTAGTTATTTTACTAGAATTGTATTTAACAGAAATCTTTATTATTTATACTTTTAAAAACATCAAGTTATTTTATTATTTAAATTTTTAGAGATCTACATAAGAGTGCAAATTCTTTAGCTTTTCTTTGAGTTGGGACTCTAAATCCAAATTTGCTGTTTGCCAAACTTTTTCAGCGTGATATTTATAATTTAAACCTCTCAACATGTTTATTTGCTTTTTAAGAATTTTTATCCAATTACTCTGTACATCGACATAACATAGTTCATTTAATAAATTAAATAATTCCATAGGCTCATTCACATCAAGCAAATTTATAAATAGGATTTTACTCTCCGTACGTCGTTTTTTTACTTGTTGTTTGCTCTCCATCTCTTCCAATCTCTTTATTCGTTCCTCAGCATTCCATTTTTTATTTTCCTGAAAAACCTTTTTCATTATTTTCACACCATTTTCTATATCTTGCTTCGTTGGATAGAACTGCAAAATATCGAAAAGGAAGTGAATGCATTTGTTTTGCCGGGCCTTAACTTGCTGACATCTGGTGTATATTTCTTTATGAGGTGCCATATCCTCGTTCCTCTTCGCCATCGCAAACACTCTCTCCACATTGATATTACTGTGGAATGAGTATACATCATCTACAGGTCTATCTATATATCTTTTTAACATTGAATCTTTCGCAGCCGCTAAAACTGTTTGGAAAATGTTAACATCTTTTTTCAAATTTGCAGTAAGCAAATTAAGCTTGTCTGTGTTAAACGCAAATTGAAATTTGTGGGGAATTAAATTTAAGAACGACGTTTTATTTATTTCTTCGAACTCTAAATATTCAAATATTTGATACAGCACATCCTTGAAAGTAAGATGATCACAAGCAACAATTGATTTACAAGTGCTAATATGTTTTAGTGGTTCAATGCAAGCTGCGTGGATAAGTACACAGACTTCAAGTTGATACAGAAAATTTGTGTCTGTAATATTACCATGAATCATTTTAGCATCGGTGTACGCTTCAGGATATTTTTGCACAAACTGAAATAGCAAATCTTTTAATTGCAATATTTGCCAAGCTAAATCAGATAAAAACATGAACCTGTGGCCTGCCAAATCACCAATGCTTTTTGGGTGGGAAATTTCCATTTCGGTCTGAAAGTTTCTGAAATCAGCGGATATAGGGTGATAAGCAGCATTTTTTAAATTCATAACTTTTGCAATGTTTTTGATTTTGGAAACGAACTCATTGCAAGTATTACTGAGTACTTCAATGGTGTCTTTGGAAACATTGTTAGAGGCATGTACAAAGCAGTCCTTTAATTGCAATTCTTTAAGCACTACCAATTCACTTTCGTTTGCGATTTTCAGTCTCTCTGCACTAAGCAATTTATTAAAGGCAGCGGAAGTTGCAGCACTGTCAGCAAGGCATGCCTCCATTTTCATCAAAAATTGTTTTTTTTAATTTCCTGCAGAATGCAAGAGTTTGTCCATTCTATTTAAACAGCTGCAACTGATAATGTGTTCCTTTTGTAGGTACTTTTTCAATTCCGATTAAAATTTCATGGAATTCGTTCTCCATTATTGCCGTTAAAACAAAAGCTTGAAGTTTATGCACTCCCATAGTTGTCTCGTCATGATGGAGAGTAAAGTTGTTACCATTTTTCAGTATTTGTTCTAGCATTTTAGCTGTTGATAATTCAACCAAATAATTAAACTTATCCTTAAATCGAAAAATTGTTCTAAGCGAAGTACTTCTGTTAAAAAGCCGCATTACTTCCACGATTTTAGTATAACTGACTGGCATTTCCAACATCTTGTAGATAGCAATATCATTTTGTTTTGATTCAATGATATTGTTGTTTGCTTTGCAAAATTTCAGCTGACTCTTTAGCCGTAATATATTTTTTTCCTTGAGTTTTACTATGAATTCGGGATTGCTAAAACGGTTTTTAAACCAATCAACTTTTTTGCATATGCCATCGAATTGAAGGTTTAAAAAGACCTCTTTAGACTTTTTGGTGCATTGCAATTTAAAGTAATCAAATTTTCGTAGCACTGTTCTTCTTTCGAGAGGAACTTCTACTTCGTTTAAAAATTCAAAAATTTTATCTTTATCGTAAGTACACAGCGCATTTATATTTTTAACCATAAAAAGTTTAAAAAAGTCAAACACTTCACTATTTTTCAAACCATTTTTCCATTTTAAATGACTGTAAGTATCTTTATATAAACAATTTATAGAAGCTTTACAAATTTGATACATTTTTAAACAATTTTTAAAGAAAACAGAATTGGAAAAAAATTAAAAAAACACTTTCTTTTTACTTGACTTTCAGTTAATCAATTAAGAATAAATTATAAAAGATAATAACAAATTATTATCGTTGCACCTATGCAATAATTCGCATGCAATTCTGAGATTATTGATCACACTAATAAAGATGCTCTTATCAATTATTTGTATATTCTAAGAGAGTAAATAAGAGTAAATCAGTAAAAAATGTTCTAAATAAAAGCATTGATACAAAGAAAAACCAAAAAAAAAAATAACAACATCAAAAACTTGTAACGGCCTATTTACAATGAAATAATTTGAGGAAGACAAGGGAATGACAACTTTTGAATATTATCAATTTTATTGAATTATTGAAAGTGAAGTAAACGACTTTTGACGTTTATTTTTTCGTCTGTTTTTTATTTAGTAAATCATTTGAGAACAGATAATAAGAGATTGATAACACAATCCCACAAAAAATAAAAAAAATTATGACCCAGAAACGAATCCTTATGTATTTTGACCTTCTGAATTCGATTCCGTCATTAGAAATGAATTCAATTGTTGGGTTTTTCTGTAATTTACAAGGATAGTCCACAAATTGAACCTACCCGGTTTCTTTGTAAATTTAACTTATTGGTAGTTAAAATTTTTAAAAATTTTATTTCTTTATATAATATTAAGTTTGGTTTATTACGAAGAAAATAAGAGGTGTTTTAATAAAATCTGTCAAAAATTTTAAAAGTAACATGCATTTAAACAAACACTTTTTAACATGGTCAAATTTACAAATTAGGTAAGTTCACTTTGCGGACTTTCCTTGTAAATTACATGAAAACCCAACGATAGAATTCAATTCTTATGGCGGCATCGCATTCAGGAGGTCATAATACATAAGAATTGGTGGGTCTGTTTTCAGGGTCAGAACCTTTTTATATTTTTGTGAGGCTGTGTAATTCATAAGCACGCAAAGGTGACGGCTAAAATACCGCTTTATCACAAGAGTAAATGAAATATAAGTATATTTACTTATCACATGGAAGGGAATTTTGTTTCCCAAAGTGAAAACAGTGTCTATGTTCTTAATAACTAATGTATAACTAATTTCAGTAGCATAATTTTACGTTTTTTTAAAAATTCACCCTGTTTTTTTAATCAATTAATAAAATTTGTCGAAAATAGGCTGTACTGTTTGGAATACGGCACAAATTCGGCTGAATATTATGCCTTGGGAGAAAACATAGTTGTTGATGACTAAAATATCTAAAATTCTGCGGTGGTGCTTGAAGATAACAATCCTACTTCAAAAGTTATAAGTGAATGAAGGTCAAAAAACCCCATTTTTTTCATTTTTTTCGCCTTTTTTTTTACATTTTCCTTATTTTCTTGTAAACGAAAAATGCAATCGCCAAGCACCACGGCAGAATTTTAGATTTTAATGTCATTAACAACTGTGTTGCATGGCAAGCCATAATATTCAGCCCAATTTGTGCCGCGCTAAATGTTAGAAGTACTATTTTCTTACTTCCAAGTTTTGTTTTTGCCACTTTGTTTTTTTCAGTGTATTATTCCAACAAAAACCAAAAATGGAAGATTACAACCCAAACTAACTATTCAACACATAAAAACATTGATTTTGTAGCTATAAACATAAATAATGCGTTAAATTCATAAAAAGTCAAAAAATCCAAGTTTTAAGGGCCACCCTAAATATCCGTTTTAGGACAAGTGAGGGGCATTCTAATAAGCAAGTAGGGTACCTGACTCTACCCCCGAAACATATAAAATCATTCGGGATTCATAGCTTGAAAATGAAAAAGTTGATTTTTTTGGCATATTGCTAATTATAACAGCGAACAGGGTGGTTTAAAATGGACTTTCTTTGTATTTTGCTAAAATTAATATTAAAAAATAAATTTTCTATAATTACATAACTTATAAGCTATTAGTTCAAAAAAAATTAAGGCCCATTATTATAATTTGCCAATAGCTGGTTAGGATTTTTTGGAGCGATAAGTGGTTTTTCGCTATAATAACAAGGATAATGCTCATTACTATAATTTGTTACAATAATTTGGTTGCAATAGCGAAAAATTATTTATCGTTCCAAAAAATCTTAACTTTAGTTATTGGCTAAATGATGTTCAGTCTTTGTATTTTTCAGAAACTTTAATTTTTTTTTAAAGGTCCATATTGCTTTAAAATCTCCGACTTAATACAGCATAACTCCTTGAGGTCAAACCGGGTCAAAAAATCGTTCACCAGTTTGTAATCCGAACCCTACCCTACACTCCTATACACCATTATATATGAGCCGGGTTGCGACCTTGGGCACCAGAACAAATTTTCTGACTCAAGGTCCGATATTTTCTGCACAAATTAATGAATACACAAAAGCAATTATTTTCTGCACAGATTTCCAACGTTGCTTTGGGAGTTACATCTACAAAATTTCTAGACTACCTAATATATTTCTATCTGTACAAAATTATAATTTTCGATTTTTATTGCAAATTTATTTAAAAATTCTTATTTGTTTTTAAATAATTTTTAAAAATATAAAGAAATAATTTTATTTACTATTATTATTTATTATTTATTCGTTATCGTTAGAACTGGCATCTATATTTCTTATAATATGGCCAATTCTGTTGACGCTCTCGGCAAATTTATCGACCTTGTCCGCATGGTCATTGACAGTATTAAGGAAACGACTCTAAAAGAAAAAAAAAAATTAACTATGCCAAAGTAATATCTTAATTTGACGTACCGTTCCTTCATTAAAATCATCCAACCAATCTGCCATGGTAAACCCCCAAGCGCCAGCGATCAGTAGAGCACAAAAGAAAACAAATTTTTGACAAGACATTGTAAAGTCTAAATAAAACTTTTAAATGACTACAAAGCGAATTTGCAGCGCCTTAAATACTTTTAGCATAAAATGAAAGACACGATTTTTTTGGTGATTTATTTTTCAATTAAAAAAGGGGATTTTTTGTGCTGCTTCCCTTTAAAAAAAATGTAATCTGTTATTTTTCTTGTTAATATGATGGATATTGAAATTCTACAAAAATATATTTTTTGCTTACATTTTCTTTGCATGTAAATGGTGTCCAATCCTTCAATTGGCATAATTACATTAAATTAAACTCTAAACTGGTAAAAGTACACCTTTTGAGGTGTAAACCTTTTTACTGCAAAATGTTTTTTTAGTGACGAATCCATCTTTCGTATATATAAGTTTGTCATTCCGTATGTAATTTCCGACTCTATAAAGTATATACATATATTCTGAATCCTTATACATAGAGAAGTTGATTAAGCGACGTCCGTCTGTGTTCGGGTTGAAATCAACTTTTCCGAGGCACCAGATGAGATACAGACAATTTAAGCCCACCGATCTGCCAAGCATAGTTTCGAAAAATTTTGTAATGGAATTCAGCAAAATCAGACCCTTCGAATCGAGGCTGTGGGCAAAAACAACGCCTACCTATATTTGTTCACGTTGTTTTTATTTTTTTCGGTTGTAATGATTCTTTTTTGGCTTTCCTTTGTTATATAAATATTAGATCACTACCAGTAGATCGCCTGGAGTGCATATAAGATCTCGGTAGATTAATAATCCCCTGCAAGGGGCGATTTTTGTTTGTTTTTAGGTTGGTAGGGTTTTTCTGCTATGATTTATGTTAAAGACCTTTATCGAAAGCATAGAGGTAGCCAATAGACCCACAGGGTGCCCCTTAGTAACCGGGAGCAGTCAAAAGAGACATTGGAGTGGTCAATATGATGAAATTTTCTTTAATTTTTTGCTTTTTGTTTAAACATTTTATAACGCAATTATAGGAAGGTTCTACTTTTTTCAAGAAATTAAATTTTTTTTTTTAAATTTACAAAAAAATTTTCATAATAATATTTATTTAAAATAAAAAAGAATTACACAAATAAATTAACAAAAAATGTTCGAACAATTTAACCAACAATTTTCAAAAAATTTTAACTAAAAATTTTCGAAAATAAATTTAGAATTTGTTCAAAAAAATTTTCCAAATATATTAGCGGTACTCAAAAATGATTGCAAGTGGTATTGCAACATAGCAAGTGCAAAATGTCGTTGCGTTTATATTGCACACCAACAACAAAATACACAGTTTTGCACTTGCTACACCATTGCGATTTTGCTAGACTAAAAATGGTATAGCTTTTTTCGTATTTTGTGTTTCAATATTATAATTAGTGATGCCAATTTAAATTTACTTGTGTTTTAACTAATAAAATCGCCCTATTAAATTAAAAAAACAACAAGATTGGCACCACTAACATCCACAGCTGACAATATAAATAAACAAGATGGAAAAAATTAATTTAAACATGAAAGAATTAAAAAAAGAAAAAACAAACAAGAAATGGACACCTGAAGAAATAAAGTCCATTCTAAATTATTTGGAAGATGTCGAAAACATCTTCCAAATAAGCGGAGTCACCAGCAATCCATTGTTGGGGTGAAAAATAGGTAGCATTTTTTTTAAAAAGTGAACTATTTCGATATATCCTGGCATCGTGCCAACTTCCCGGGTGACCAGCTACAACGTGGCGTATGCGTAATTTGTGGTCACACACAACTTGTGCTTTAAGTGCGTATATTCGGCTTCTTGAAAAATATTTTACATGGTCGTCAATAGGTGATTCAGCCAATTTTATTTCCGTGCCATCTATGTATCCAATACAAAATGGAAGCTCATTAACTGTTTCGGATACAATTTCTGAACGTTCTTTTCCATTTGGCCAATAAATATATTTTGATTGGAGTGATAATATCGCTTTAAAAACTCTGTACGTAAAGTTGCATATTGTGCCGCCATCTCCTATTCCAAAAATTGAACCTATCTTTTTGTATGCAGCACTTTCGCCAGAAGAACCGAGTCGAAAAAGAACAACAGCAAGTTGTAGTTCCACCGAATATTGTTTGCAACCACGTAAATTGTTAAATTCCTGGTCATTTTTTAACACATTCACCAGATTCGTATACATGTCCCTGTCAACTCTTAGCATATGCCTGAACCTTACGTCATCCATTGTTGGAAGAATGTTGTTCCGCCAGTCATCGGAAGTTATAACTGGATCAAAAATTCCGCGACGGCAAGACATTGCAATGGCAATATTTTCTTCAAGCTCATCCAACACTTCTTCCGCAGTATTGTCATTATCAAGCAGCTCTAAAAAATAAAGTAAAATGGGTACTGAACGTATATATCAACATACATACATATGATAAAGATACCTTCCATATAAATTGATTCTTGAACGGCATCTTCTATTATTGTTTCAACAATACTTTCTTTTAATGTCTTTCGCGGCATTTTGAATATAAAAAATATTTTTTTAAATAAATAATAACAATCAGCTGTTACTTAAAATGCAATAAATGTTGCAAAAAATTGTAAAAGGACGCTCACAAATGATGACAAAAACGTAGCAAAAGCAAACAGTTGCAATAAAAAATCGCACCCATTTTTGAGTACCGCTATTATGTTTAAAAAAAAGTTTCCATAATATTTTCTATAAAATTTTACAAAAAATTTTTAATAAAACTTTTTCAAAGATTTTTTATAAAATTGTTAAATAGGCCATTTACACTACAGTGAAATCTAGTAGATTTGTTTTAAAATCTTTTTCAAAATCTACATCGTTTACACTGCATTTTTTTGACACGAGCAAGATTTCGCTATTAAAATTTCATTGACTTACCTGCTTTTCAATTCTCACTATATTTATATTTCTAATTTTATATCTTTTTCTTATTGTTGTATTAAAATTTTGTATATGTATAAAAAAATTTAATTCTTTAATTTTGTTTTTAAATAAAATATCATTTTTTCTTCTACATGGTAGTATTTTTAACCGACTTCAAAAAAAGAAGGAGGTTATCAATTCGTCTGAATGTTGTTTTTTTTATGTTTGTGCCCGCATAACTCAGTCATTTCTGAACCGATTTTAAAAATTTGTTCTTTATTAGAATGGAAATGCTTACAGATTGGTCCCATTTTAAAAGAAGTTCAGAATTTTGAAAATTAAAGGGTGTCCCCATACAACATACGTGTTTTTTACGTGTATTATGAACCGTAAAGGGCACCCTTTTAACATTTTAAAAAACTGCTTATTACTATAGCTGCCAATAACAGAAATTAATATAAAAAATAAACTTAAAAATTAAAGGGTGTCCCAATATGTGACGTCAATTTAAATATATGAAACATTTGAACCATTGTAGACAAGCACTTGAAAATTGGACAGAATATCCAATATTTATAATCAGAAATTAAATATTTGTTATTAGAAGTTAAAGGGTGTCCCAATAGTTGATGTAATTTGATGTATATTGCAAAACTTTTGAACCGTAACAGAGAGACGGTTGAAATTTACAAAGAACCTGTATATCTAAGTCCTTTATAACACCAAGTATATAATTTAAATTTGGAAACTAAAGGGTGTCCCCATAATTGATGTAATTTTACCTATCTAGCCCTATCTTTTGAACCGTTATAGACAAACACTTGAAAATTAGACAGAATCTCCACTACTATGCGCCGTATAATAACATTTATAAATATTTAAAATTTTAAAGGGTGTCTCAATAGTTGATGTAAATTGATGCATATGGCCAAACTTTTGAACCGTTTCAGACAGACATTTGAAATTGACAAAGAATCTGTCCTTTAAAATAAGTGCTTAATTTAAAATTGTACATTAAAGGGTGTCCCCTAGGTGATATTGTTTAAGCTATATGGCCATATCTTTGGAACCGTTACTTTAATAATAACTGTAAAAAATAAAGGGTGTCCTCATATCTGACGTTATTTGTCGTTATGGATAGACATTTGAATGTACAGAACGTATATTACTTGTCCGTTAGAGCAAAAAGTATAGAAGTATTTGATTTGAGTACTATTTCTTACAGATTACTTCCTTTTAAATTTTTAGTTTAGAATTGATGCACATATATTTGTTTTGTAGTCGGTTTTTTTTTGCAAGAATTATTAAGTATAATTTGGGAAATCCATGGTTGCATCATTAAGTACTACAACATTTTAACTAGGTGTCGTCCAAATCTAGTGACCAAGTAGATTTTGATTTGTATGGGAAATCTAGTAAAAACACCTAGATTTTGCTCGAAATCTCATAAGTACTAGATTTTGCTTAATTGTAAATGCACTATAAAAAATTTTTTCACAACATTTTTTTCTACAAAATTTTTTTTTATAAAGTTCTTATAAAATTTTTTCTATAAAATTTTTACAAGAAAATTTCCTATAAAATTAAAAAAAAAATGTCTTAACAAAAGAAATTATGTATAATCTAAAGCGGTGGTTTTTTATTCAACAAAGTTCCCTTTTTTAAATGGTACTTTTTATACAGCAAATATCGCTGATTACTCATTTATCAATTCATTGATGAGGTTGAAAAAGATAACAAAGCGATAAGTCTGTTTGGCTTGCGTCATATTAAAGCAATAAAACTTTCTTGGGTATGTTTATTTATTATAATTATTATATATATATATATATATGTATATCCATATGTACATATATGTATATGGACATATTTAGCGAATGCTTTTGTTTTGCTGCATGCATTGTTGGCTTAGGTCAGTACTAAAAACAGAAATAAATAAAAATGAAAGAATGTTTAAAAAACCGAGTAATTATGTTTTTATTTATCACTTTTTAGTGACTCAACCTATAATCGCTTTGTGAGATACCAACTAAATTTTTACATAAACTAAATAAAAACAAAAAATGATACATTTATAGCTGCTATTTATTGGAAATTGATCAAAGTAATGATAACTACTCGAATTTTTTTTGTTGCAGGCTATGTACTACGTAATGTTATTTAAAAATTTATAAATAGACTAACAGTGCCCGCCACTTCGTGTGCATCCTGACAATAAAAATAAAATTCTAAGACTATATCAAATTATTGCAGAGTTCTGTACATAGTGTTTAAAATTTTCCACTAACTTGCGTCCAAGTTTGATGTGCATTTGAATCGGTAAAATGGCGTACTTTCTCTACTTTTTAATTATTTTTTTCATGGAAATGAAATATTTTTACCGGTGAAAAGATAATCTGAACCGAGATATTAAGGTATCTCCTAAGAAATTTTTAAAAAAATTCATCCAGTAGGTTTTACGTGAACACAGACAGACAAAAATTTTAAAAATTACAGTTTTGTATTCCATTTTCATTACTATCTGCTCCAGGAACAAAATTAAAAAAAGTATGTACAGAAATGGCCCTGTTACAGTTTTATTATATGTATACTCACTCGTAGGTGGCAAACAATATTGCTTTTCGAAAGTATATATGCTGATTTTTTCAATTTGAAATATAGACAATACTTTTTGTCTTATTAATTTTGATAGTCGTTTCTATGTCGTTGTCGTTTTTATATTCATTTCGTTCCTAAATTCATATTCTTGAAATATATTGAAACGTAGAAGTAATGTTATCGAAAACAAAAAGAAAAATTAATGAAGTGTGGTAACACTTACGTTATTTCTTTGTTTTAACAAAATATGGCGAGTACTGAATTTTTTTTTTCAAGTTCAAATGATGATGAAATAATGGATAGGTATACATAAATATACATAGGAAGATGCTACGACAGAACGTTAACAATTTTGCCATCCCAGATTCTAAGTAAGAAACTCAATTAGTAGCGATCTAACTTCTTCATTAATGTTTTTAAATTTTAATAGGTTTGACACCGCTTTCTCCAATGGTAACAATTGCACCTGTTTAATAACAGCCTTCCCCTGTTCCTCTGGATTCAGAACTTCATTTTTATATTGATTTATTTTAATAAAAAAAAAACATTTTAATGGATATTTTCTCCTAATTTAGTTTTACTTATTTTATCCTTCTCCATCAAGAACTGGATTCAAAAATCAATAAACTTCAGGGTCCTTTCGAAAACCCTTATCATAAGTGGAATGTTTTTCCATTTAAGATGATGCCAAATTGTCGTTTTTATTTAATTTTCAGACTACAACGTCAACGGGAATAGGGCTGATTAATTGGTTGCAAAATAAAAATGAACAGTATATTAATTATTACCAACTACGGTTTAAAAACATTCAATCCTCTGCAATAAAATTCCCAGCTTTGTCGTATGCAGGTAAGGAAATAACGAGTTGTTTTGGATTACGAACCTGCTATTGTATGCCATGATATTTGTTCGCGATTTCCCACTTCAAGAAGTTATTTTCACACTATTATACTGAGTATTAAGACTTGTCAAAAACTTATATCCAATGAGAAAGTGTGATAGTGTGAAACCAATATGTTATCAAAATGTAACATAACCGGGAAAGAAATTTCACATACCAAAAATATTCTAAACTGTAACATTTTTCATTTTATCTCTTATTTGTTTTTTTTTTAAGCAAAGAACCAAGCTGAGTCGCAGACGATAGTACGCCGTCGTCGATGATATTTATTCTTTGTCCTGCACCTGCCTTAAATTGCCTGCACCTGATTTATTGCCTAGGTATTTACTTTGTTTCTGCCATGTCTAGAAATTGTTGAATGTACGTATTATTTTTGTTTGTTTTTTTATTAAACGAAAACTTGAACGGCCAAACAAACTTAAGATCCGGCACCACTGCCGTCCACATGAAATTGCTCAGCCGCCGCCGTTTAATGTCTCGTCTCGGTTTGTTCCTTTGCTGATATTTTTCATTTTATTTGAAGTGTGATAGTGTAAGAACGAAATGTTATGTTACGTTAGATTTTTTGACAATCACACAATTCTCATTTGATTTCTATCTTACAAAATCCAATGGAAATCTTAATACTCAGTATTATAGTGTGAAACGGGCTTTAGTAGCATTCGTCGTAACTCATCGTATATTAAACATTTTTTATCTCTGCCTTACAGTTGCGTAGTATGCACCATGTTTGGCGATTTTCAATCTTCTTTGGTGATCAAATGTTTGAATAGGCGACATGGCCACTTTTTGGCGATTTTCAAAATAGTTAGCGATTATTCATTGACTTTTGGTCAACATTAGAAATCAAAATGGATAATGAAGGCATTGAAGTTATAAAAGTATATTGTTTTTCATATTTAAAGATGATTTATTTCTCTTCTGAAAACTGTAAATTTTTGGAACATATAAATTTATTTAAAGTTTATGAACACCTTTCCAATTTAAAATGTTGAAATTCCCTATTACAAACAAAATTGCCTGTTTTTAAAGATTTTTATAAGTTCTTACATATGTACCTTTGGATGCTTATCAACCAACCATATCAGAATATATGTATTAACTTTTGTTTAATAAAGATTATAATAATGATGATATTCTATCTAATTATGTACATTTATATCAACTTCGTACTTGATGTGATCGTAATTCCAATCAATTTTTTGTATTAGATTTTTCACTTTATATGCTGGTAAGACATGTATAGAAAGAGTGCTTTCAATTATAAATTCAATCTTGATGCTATATATTATATGATACAAATAGCGCATGTTGCACTTCATTTGTAGTTCAACTCACATAAAATAAAATCAAATTAAGAGCTTTGAGTGACAAAAACACGTTTTTTTGTGCTTGAATCTATATATATATTAAGCACAAAATGTGTTTGTTTGTTTGTATGTTTGTTTGTTTATCGGAAAGCTATAGTTGCCTACACCAGTGAACCGATCTTTCTGAAATTTTCACACTTTATTATTCGATATACGGATGGTAA
This sequence comes from Phasia obesa, assembly GCA_949628195.1. Lineage (NCBI taxonomy): Eukaryota > Metazoa > Arthropoda > Insecta > Diptera > Tachinidae > Phasia > Phasia obesa. The sequence goes on from OX451215.1 coordinate 92,539,488, forward strand.
AATAGGGTACTTATTTTTCTGATATTCGACGTGGGCGTGGCACCTCCCATACAAAGTAAATATTAATCATCGTATATCTTGGTAACAGTAATAGGTTGCGTCTTAAAATTTGGCGCCCGTAACCTATATATTAACGGTAATAGTTTAGCGAAACACAGACTGAATTGGAATAGTAGGCGTGATACCTCCCATAAAACGTAATTATTTATCAACGTATATCTTGGTAACGGTAGCAGTTAGAGCCATGAAATTTTGCAACAGGAATCTCTATATTAACATGCATAGTTTAGAGAAAGATAGACTGGATTGGAATAGTGGGCGTGGTACCTCCCACACAAAGTGAAAAATTATTATCGTGTATCTGGAGAACTACAATAGCTAGCACCTTGGAATTTCGCACCAGTAACCCCCAAATTAACGTACATGGTTTACCTAAACACAGACTGAATTGGAACAGTAGGCGTGGTACCTCCCATATTAAGTGAAAAATCATTATCGTGTTCCTGGCGAACTACAACAGAGAGAGCCTTGAATCTTTGCACGAGTACCCCTTATGATAATGTGTATAGTCTACCAAAATACAAAATTAATTGGGATATAAAGTTAAAAATTATTATACTGTATCTAGAGAACTACCATAGGTACCGCCTTGGAGATTCGCACAAGTAACCATCATATAAACGTACATGGTTTAGCTAAACACAAACTGAATTGGAATAGTAGGCGTATACCTCCCATATAAAGTGAAAAATTATTATCGTGTTCCTGGCGAACTACAATAGATAGCGCCTTGAAACTTTGCATGTGTAACCACGAAAAATTATTATCGTGTACCTGGAGAACTACAATAGATGGAGCCTTGAAACTTTGCACAAGTATCTTAATATCTTCACCATTAGAATCTGAATCTGGTATTACTTCATTTAGTGTACAACTTCATTAAGTGTATTCACGTTCACTAATGACAGCCGAAGAACTAGAACGAGCAAAATAGGAAGTGAGCTTTGGGTTTTTCTTAAGAAGCACTTCAGTCGTTGCCTCCTCTTCTCTTACTAATTAAGTCTTTGTGTTCCAGACAGTTTTTTAAACATGATGGTAAAAAATTATTCAGTTCAGTTTATGGCATGGTAACTGGTATTTTCAAATATATATTATTGTTTTCGTGTTTTACTTCTTTAATACTTTTTTGTGGGCAATGAAAGAATTAATACTAACTTTTCAATAGCTATCCGTTTTTAATTCACACACCCGGCGGCGTCATTGGACGTTTAATCGTACATTTGAAAAACGGTCTTTACACCTGGCAACCATTGAGCCACGAGTGGAGTATACATAGATGCTCTTGTGCAACTTATTGTTGTTTGCTTTAATAGTCATTGATTACATTCGAATTTTTCTTCAAATATTCAATATTCGTGCTCCTATTCATAACGCCGACGGCGATATTTCTTTCTCTCTTACAAAAATTTGCGCCCCTTCACGGTGGCGCCCGCGGCGATCGCCCTGGTCGCACTGCCGTTAGGGCAGCACTGTATATAAAGCACAAAATGTGTTTGTTTGTTTACTTGTCGGAAAGCTATAGCACCAGTGAACTGATCTTTCTGAAATTTTCACAGTTTGTTATTGAATATACGGATGGTTAAATAGGTTAGTTATTTTTTTGGCATTCGACATGGGCGTTGCACCTCCCATACAGAGTAAATATTTATCATCGTATATCTTGGTAACAGTAATAGGTAGCGTCTTGAAATTTCGCACCCGTAACTTCTATATTAATGTTAGTTTAGCGAAACCTAGACTGAATTGGAATAGTGTGCGTGGTACCTTCCATACAAAGTAAATATTTATCATCATCTATCTTGGTAATAGTAATAGGTAGCGCCATGAAATTTTTGCAACAGGAACCCCTATATTACAATGAGAATCTTTGCGCGAGTAACCCCTATGCTAATGTGCATAGTCTACATAAATACTTAATTAATTGGGACAGTGTGCGTGGTACCCCCCATATAAAGTGAAAAATTATTATCCTTTATCTAGAGAACTGCAATAGGTAGAGCCTTGAAATTTCATACAAGTAACCATCATATTAACATACTAGTTTAGCTAAACACCGACTGAATTGGACTGACTGGATTGGGACTATGGACGTGGAATGGACGTCCATTATTAAGTTAAAAATTATTATCGTGTACCTAGAGAACTACAATAGCTAGAGTCTTGAAACTTTGCAGAAGTAACCCTCATACTAATGTGCATAGTCTAGCAAAATACAGACAGGATTAGGATAGTGGTACCTTCCATAAAGTGTTTATTGTATTTCTTGTGGATGGTTGTAGCGAAGCGCACCGGAGATAGCTAGTGCTTAATAAATCTTGTTTAATAAAATTGTTTGATGTAGTTTCGATTTTTTGGAGCATTCTTAAGAAAGGAAACTTAAATTAATTTGTGAAATCTCTACTGATTCTGACACTTAGATATTTTTGTTAAAATATCGTTTTTGATTGCCAAATTTTTAATTTTCTGTTGGAATTTCAACCGTTTGATTAAGTTTAATTTTTGTTGTGAAATAACATTTTTGGTAAAATTTGGGGCTTTTGTGGAAATCTTTTTTCTAAACAGAATTACAGATATTTTCGAACAGTTTAACAAGTTTGCTTCTTTATACTTTTATTAATTCAATGTACAATGTACATACATACATATTTGAACCAACAATAAGTATTCATATTTCAAGTCTAAAAGAAAAAACAAATATACATACATATATGTATACTTATATATTTATGTTTCATGGTTGCTGTTATCATTTGCGGGTTATGCCTCTGATGTTGGGACCAGAGAAGCAATAGCGCTCTTTCTTAATCGAATGTAACCACGATAATTTCACGTTTGCATGTTTCACTTTTTTAGCTTTAGTAATGACACGTTTAAAACTTTCTGAATGGTCTAGTTTTTTTATATCAGGAAGCAACTTTGATCATTCGTAGAATCTTATTTTAGCGAATTAGAATTTAGATTTAGTTGGAAGTTGAGGCAGAGTCTCATAACTGAATTCCATAACACCATATTGGTTTGATTTCGACAGATATTTTTATTCTGTTTTAGAGGTTATTTGGATTTCGTTAAATATTAGATTTTTGATAAACTCAAATTTAGTAAATTCAGAATTTTTGATCTTATTTATGGTTTATTTTATATTATTGGTAAAATTAATTTTTTCTAAAAAAATTTAGATTATTTTTTATTAAATTTCTATTTTTTGGTGGACTTTGGGTTAGTTAAAAGAAATTTCTATTTTTCTTGTTAATTGAAAATTTTTTGTTCCACGTTAAATTTTTCATAAAATTTAAATTCATTGGTGAAATTTTGGTTCTTTAAATTCTTTATGGTTTTCGATGATTTCTAAATTTATTTTGAATTTTTGCTGTACAATTTACGTATACAATTTTTGAAAACAGAATTTTTTGGCTGAAGTTGTAACTTTTTTTATTGGAAATCTAGCTTTTTGTTGAATTCGTATGATTTTTAAACTTGTTTTAGTTGTAAATTTTATATTTATTAGTGAAATTACAATTAATAGCTAAAATTTTGAATTTGTTTGATGAAACCTCGAAGCTATTGTATAAGTTAATTTCTTTGCTTATTTTTAATTAATGCATTAGTGAATAAGGTACATAACACCAATTTCAGTAGACTAGAGCCGGCAATACCCAATTTTATTACAGTTTCGTTTCGCTTTCCTATGTAATCGGACTTTTGGCACCTAAACAAACTACCATTAAATGGTGAAAAAAATTTTTTTTGCTCCTAAATATACATACATAATACTTTTTTTCTAGTTTGTTAGTCGTTATCATTAATATAAGGTCCCTTTTCCATCGTTATAATTACACTATAGCCTTTTTAATTTAAAATTAAAAAAATATAAAAATAATTGCAAAGCGAAGATACCTTATTATTGTTACAGTTACCATTGGTATTCAGTTTTATTCATAAGTACACCGAATTCGTTTTATACACGGTAGATTGGATTCAGAAAAATTCATGTAAAAAAAACCGTTCAAAAAAGACATTGATCATATACAAAAATAGGATTGGTTCCTTATCCTTCAAACCTATTAAATTTAGTGATAAACGAGAATTTGTTTAAGAACAAAAAATCATGTTTATTTTTACACATATACGCATGTACATATATAATGTGTATTTGCATCTTTAGTGTATGATAAAGACTTAACAGACAGTTTCGTTCCAGAAATCAACGATTGCCTAATTGAATTTTAATTTTTTATAGTTCTTACTGTGACTTCGTTTAAACCCAACATTTTGCCAAGAAATGTTGAGCGTTCTCTATTTCGAAGGCGATCTAAATTTCAATTTTGTTTTCTAAAGAAATGGCTTTACGTTGTAGTTTTTTATTTGTAATTTTCGACGTCTTCTTTTAGCGATGACTTGATAGTTCACAAAATATTAACACATTTCAATTGCTCTAACAAGTAAAAATGCTCAAAAATACACTAAAAGGGAATTCCACTAAATTTTTGATATGAAAATAATTCGCAAAACTTAAATTTTACAAATAAAATCTAAGCTCAAAAGTAAAAAAAAAATAATTTTTTTATTTTCTAACCGTGTTAAATCAAAAAAAAAAAAAAAGACCGTGTAAAAACAGAATTGGGTGTATACTGTGTTTCATTGTATTTTGAGGCAGTATTGAAATTAATTTTGATCCAAGGTGACTTCATACACCAGGAGGAGGCGTTAGTCCAGCTGACTGTTTTGTAAAAAAAAAACATTGTTTAATATCTGCTAGTAGAATGTCAAAGTTATTTTGTTGTAGTTGTTGCCGTACTGCTCACACCTGGTATGAATTCGCTTTGCTTTGAACAAAATGAGTATTTTACTGACGAGTGAAAGAAACATCTTATAATATACTTGCATTTCTTCGAAATATCTATTAAAGCATTCGTCAACCTAACAGTCCTTTTCTAAAATCGAAAAATTTTGTAATTGGAAATTTGTTGCAAACCATAATTAAAATAAATTTATTAAATAATATTTTTTGCTATTTTAAAGTTTTCAAAATTTTATTTCTATATCTTATATTACTCCTACCTACATAAGTATGTTTAAATAATCTATTTTTTTAATACTATTTATTTAGTTTATTAAATATGAAACTAAACTTATTAACTTAACGAGCTTTATACTGTTTTAACCTCTGGCTGTAGCAGCTACATTTGCGGCCTGTTGAGCTACACCAAGAGCTTGTATAGTGGCATCACGGGTATGTTGACCAACACGTTCCTGTTAATAGAAAGTAAAATATTTTATATTTAAAATTAACTTTAAATCTTCTTGTCTTATTTAGTGAAACCTACAACTTTCTTGCCAATTTTCTTCAGCCAACCCGCTTCACTTTGGCCAGCAAAAACAGCCAAGATTAAGGCAACAAAGATGAAAACTTTATGGAAATTCATTTTTTTAATTCTTTGTATGTTTTCAACAAAAGTGTTTTAAGTTCTTTAACTGTTTACGAAATGATGATGCTTGCAACTTTTGCATTGTGTTTTATAGAAAGGAATTCACAACGATCGTCATAAAAGGGATTTATTTTTTAAACAAGAGTTTATTGTAGCATTTTAGTGATAAATGAAATGAGAATGGGACTTTTTGTTATGATCTGTTTGTTTTTTACACTAATAAAACATTGTGTAGTAATTATAATTATATCAAATGTAATATTTTAACCAAATAATATGAAATAGAATAAAAATTATATATAGGATTTTCTCTGTTTTTTACTACTTTTTTGATCTAAAACCGACATTCAATAACTTGTATTTGTCTAATTTGTTTCGTATTAATTTATACTCATATGTACACTCAAAATATTATGTAGGTAAATTTAAATGAACAATCACTTTCATTTAAAAAACTCTTTCCACTAACATTTCATTTAAATTAAATGTAATTTTTAATTGTTTTTTAATGTCGATTTTATAACTGGCGAAATAATTGTTCATTTATTTTAACACACAAAAACATAATTTACAAGAACAGTAAAAGGTACAATTACATTCTGGTAGGGAATGCAATAAAAATTTACGACTGCAAAATTCCTATAAAAGTCAACTGAAAATCTCTAGGTATCAACAGTTTACAAGCGCATATAGAAAAATAAAAATTGCAATAAAAGGTTTTGCTCCAAAAGTAAAATAATGAAATAATAAATGAAAATGAATTTACATAGAGTTTTCATCTTTATTGCCTTGATTTTGACTGTTTTTGCTGGACAAGGTCAGGCAAAATGGTTGGAAAAACTTCGCAAGACAATCGTAAGTTTGTTTTAATCAAATAAATTTGTTGTTTTAATAAAATTTTTAAATTACATATGCTACTCGTAGGAACGTATTAGTCAAAATGCCGTTGATATAGCTCAAAAGGCGGTAAATGTCCCTGACACAGCTACATCTTAAAAATTGTATGCTGAATATAAAATATACATAACTAATATGATATACATATAATTGCTTAATAAATTTAAAAAGGGTAAAGTTTTAAAAATAAAACATTTCATTTTCTTTCGAAATTAATTTGTGGAAAAAAGAATTCTTTCCATTCTATGGAGTAATTAAAATATGAACTCGTGCCTACTAAAAGTCATTTATTTGGATAATAAAATTTTATTAAAAATTATTATTTTTAAAGTAAAAATAATTTCTGGTTGTAAATTAAGTTTTTAAAATCATAAATGTGACATGTATGCAATAATAATTGTTAATGACAGATATACTATTCATGCATCAGTTATCTTTTGCCTCACGGTTTCAGTCTTAAAAGTAAAGGAGACAAAATAATTAATAGTTTTTTAGTTCCTCTAAATAACATGCAATTGAAACTTGAATATAATAATTAATAAAAAATATTTTTATTACCTTTAGTATTGTGTGCGCAAATTTAAATCGATTTTAAAACTGAAAATTTTATATTGACAACGCAACTAAAGTTCAGTCGCCATCACTGTTGCCAGATTTGCCTATTTCTCTCCATTTTCATTGATTTTTTGTTGTAAATCTTTTTTCCCTCAAATTGCGGGTTTCATGACATAACTGTTTAGGTAATTTCTTTTATTAATCTTGATTGTCAACTTAAATAAAATAAAACATCCCTACATCCCTTATCCGTTGGAACTTTAGCTCGGATAATTTTATGAAATCCAAACAATATTAGAAATAAAATATTATATTGTAGACTTGTGCATTTTAGTTCATTTTAGAGATCGCTCATTTTAGTTCAAAGTAAAAAAGTGAACTAGTTCAATCCTTTAGTTCACTCGCTCTTTTTTCTTTTGAACTATGATTTGTGCTCTTAACTACTTTTTATTAATCTTATTATAATTTTATTACTAATAATTATCAAAAATAATAAATTCATTATTATTAAATTGTATGGCAGTTCTTCATTGTTGTCAAAAAAAGGAAACAATTGCTTAATAGTTCAAATACAAAGCCATAGTTCAAAAATTGAACTGGGTGGACATAAAAATTTGAACTAGTTCATTTAGTTCAATTGATAGAATAGTTCAATTGAACTAGTTCGTTCGTTAACTACCCAAGTCTATCATATTGTATACCTGCTAAATTCATAGGCTCTAACTGGAAGGCGTTGTAAACTTTTTAGTACAAATACACGAACCATCAAAGATTTATTTTTATTTGTGGGAAATGTAAAAAAATGAATACAGCTAAAAAAATTTGAATTAAGATATTTAAGAAATTGACTCTAAGCCTACTTAGTCCTAATAAAACTAAACAAGAAATCGTGTGCATCGAGGCGAATCTATTTTACTAGGTGGCATCACGGCGAAGTTAATTATATATTGCTTTAGTTTTTTTGTGCATGACAGCTGTCAAAAATTAGGTTATTTCTTTAAATTTGAAAAACAAGAAATAAAATTGTAATTATTAAAAAAAAATATTTCAGGATTTTTAAAAAAATACAAAATACTACCAGAAAAAGATAAGGAAGAAGTGTTTTTAGTTGTTGGATGTGATATTTGAATTAGTGCTTTTGGCGTCTGTCGTACATTTAACCAACAACAATATGCATGTGGATGTTTTTTGGTGCTGTATTTGTTGTCGCGGCGATGCCACCCTTTATAAATTCGCCTCTGTGTGCATAAAGAGCCAATTGCAGGAATTTTGTTATGTATCTATCTTCTTCTATATATACATATATATGTATATAAAACACAAAATGTGTTTGTTTGTCGGAAAGCTATAGCTGCCTACACCAGTAAACCGATCTTTCTGAAATTTTCATATTTTGTTATTAGATATACTGTTAGTAAAATGGAGTAATTTTTTACATGCGGCGTGGTCGTGTCACCTCTCATACAAAGTAAATATCGTGTATCTTGGTAACAGTAATAGGTAGCGCCTTGAAATATTAACATCTATATTAACATACATAGTTTAAAGAAAGATAAACTGGATTGGAATAGTGGGCGTGGTACCTTCCTTAAAAGTAAAAAATATATTATTCAGTATCTAGATAACTAAATTATAAAAAATAAAGGTAGCACCTTGGCATTTCGCTCCAGTAACTCCCATATAAACGTACATAGTCAAGCTAAACACAGGCTGAATTGGAATAGTGGGTGTGGCAGCTCCCATACAAAGTGAAAAACAATAGATAACACCTTGAAACCCCTGTGAAAATGAGTAAAATCTACCAAAATACAGAATGCATTGGGACAGTTGGAAAACTGCAATAGATAGAGACTAGAAGCTTTGCACAAGTAACCCTCAGAGTAATGTGCATAGTCTAGCAAAATACAGACTGGATTACGACAGTGGGTGTGGTACCTCCCATATTAAGTGAAAAAATATTATAGTGTACCTAGAGCCCACGGCGTAGCTGGCAAAGGTAGTCGCCCTATAAATGTATATATATTTTAGATAATACACGACCGTAAAAGAGGAAGATTTGTGCCTAGTCCTGGAAAAAAACGGCGAATATAAAAATAATAGCGAAAAAACCAAAAACAGCATCCTGAAACGTTTTGAACTTAAATTATTGTGGAAAATTTTGAAATGCTCTCGAATGTTTTAGAATGTTATGGATAATTGTAGACCATTCGAAGCCTTGTTTTTGTTTGTGGACTTACCTATTGGTATTGTAAATATTTAGATTGCATTGTACATTGTTAGAATATGTTTTAAATCTTTTATATTTTGTACGCAAGCTAGAAGTCAAATAAAACAATTTCTAGTAATGATAGATTTCTATTTAATTCACTTGTCTTTTTAATAATTTTTTATTTTAAATTTTAGTATATAAATGATTGATTAACAAATTATTATCCTGTGTATAGGGATGTTGTTTTAATACACTATCACACACTTCTCTTAGTGTGTCAGCCATATTACCAATGTATTCAACTGCATCAAGACCTTTTATGATGTCATCGATCACTTTAATAATTTGTTAATTAATAAAAAGTTTCATTGCATTAAAATAAACTTACATGTTTTTTTCCAAGTCGCTTTTTTACGTTTACCCGCCTGACTTTGAGTGGCACAAACAGCCAAGATGAAGGCAACAATGATAAAAACTTTACCAAAACTCATTTGAAATTCGAACAAAAACTTCAATTTGATTTTTATTGTTCTGCATTTAAGTGCAAACTGTTACTGTTTAAAGCTTTTAATTTGATTTTGTAGAAATTGCATTGTAGAAATGGCATTAAGTTATTTAAAATTTACAACTACAATTTTTCACGATAATTGTTATGCAACTTATATGTCGAATTTTATGTCCATTAACCCTAGAAAACTTAACCCTTTTTTAAGCGTTTAAAATCTCGCCTTTGAGGTTACTTTTCTAAAATATAAAGTTTTTTTCAAGTTTCAGTATGTTTTTAGGTTTTGTACCCAAAGGATAAAACCGTAACCCTCTGTTTATTTCTTGAACCGTAGGAGGCATACACCTAAAATGTGCAAACAGTAAACAAGTATAAAAAATAAATCTAAAAATAAAAAGGTGTTCCGATAGTGGCGTTATTTGCATGAATGTGGTTTGATTTTTGAACCATAATTGATAGACTATTAATATTTTCACAGATGGTATATTACTACGGCCACACCACTATAACCGACTGAGGTGATTTGAATTTATATGGCCTAATTTTTGAACTATAATAGGTGGACTCTTAAAATTTACACAGTAGTTGTGTTGCCATCGTCGCTAGAACAATTAAGGGGTGTTTCACAATAGCATGTTTTTCAATTATATTGCCGTATTTTTTGAACCGCAATATGTAGGCTTCTGATATTTTCATAGAAAGTCCTTTTGTTTGAACAGTAATAGGATGACACTTAAAATTTACACAGATTGTATTTTGCAATATCTACTGCAACAACAAGAAACGAAAATAAATTAAATAAAATTAAAAGGGAGTTCCCTAGATGTCGCGAATTTTAGAAATTTGACCTCCTCCTCTAAACGTTATAGGCAGACGCTTGATATATACACAGGGTATTTAGTACTATGCTCTAGTATAAAAAATAATTAAAAATTGAAGGGTGCCCCATAATACGTGAAAAATACAACAACTTATATTTTTACAGTTGTACTGAACATAGTACAGAACCCTAAGTGTGTGAGTCTGACTCGCACTTGACTGATTTATTTTATTATCTGAAAAAAGCTTTCATTTAGATTTCTAATTATTTTATTGGAAAATAAATTCATTAAAAGTTTTCTTTTTAAGACAATAAATTACAAAACTATCGTTTTTTAAATAATTATAAAAATATTAGGGTATCCACTCGATGAATCATCGCTCGATTCATCGTAAAAATTTAAGTCGATTAATTGTTTGAGAGTAAGAAAAATTGCAAAATTCGATTAAAAAATAACTCGAACAAATTATATCGCTTAATCGACTAAAATTAGTTTTTATTAAGATTTCCAATTTTTTGCTTCTTATTTGTACGTTTAAAAATAATTTCGAACTAGACGTGTTACGTGTTAGATAATTTAAATCTTCTTAGTAGTGCATCTTCAGCTTAATTTATAACCTGTAACCTAGTTGCAAAAAGAAGGAATATGAAGGCCCTCTCTACTTCTTCTTTTAGAGGCACAAGGCCTTCCGTTCGCATTCCATTCTCATATCTTTTTTACACATGTTTATGTTCTGTTCAAAAGGTGTTCCTTACCTTTTCCGCATAACTATAAATCTTAATATTTATGATATAATTCATACAATTAGAAATTAAATTTTAACTTAATTATCGAGCATAGTAATCAATACCTTCACTCGTTCTAGTGAAATACGTTTTGGGAATCGAACCTACAACCCCCAGATTCATAGACTAGCATACTCTCTATTAGCCTACGGGGGCACTTAATTCATAATTATATTTTATCCTTCTATACTATTTATATTCAAAAATTTTCTGCGTATTGGAAGAAAAGAAAATATAAAATAAAAATAATTTTCTAACTGATATAAACAAATCAATAAAATATTTTAAAAAATCATCTACAAGTTCTCGTCAATAAAATATATTATTAATCAATTTTTGATGGTTGTCAAACTTTTTAAATATGCGCGATTAATTCGAGTTATTCGTGTAATTTAAAAACCTTGGTCGATTAACAGACGATAATTTAAATTGCAAAATCGATTAATTGTATACTCCGATTAAATGGATACTCTCAAAAATATACATACATATTAAATTTCAAATGTAAATAAAACCTTACTTCTAATTATTCTTATAACAATTTGTACTAACTGTCATAAAAATAAAAAAGTTTAAAAATACATACATACGAGCCATTTATTTTGAAAGTGGCATAAGTCACTTTTCAAAAATTCAAAAATAAATAAGTTAATGATAACATTGATTACAGTTTAACGGTATTTCTTCATTTTTACAAAAATTTGCAATCAAATGTTAAGCGCCACTTACCCAATCATAATGAATTTGATACCTTAGGTTTCTGTTCAATAAAACATTGCAGCTGGTAAGGCCTAACTTATTTCATGTCAATAAAAATGCAGTTTTATTACATGTTTCTTCAACGTTTCGTGAATTTTTTGTTCACTTCTTCAGGGGATTCGTTTATTTAATAAAATTTTTAGAAAAACATCAACGATGTATTAGAACTAAATAAAAATCTAATAAATAATTTCTTTTTTACTTACATTGCTACTGTTTTTAATTATGAAATTGTAAATGGCGCTTAGGTTGTCTGTGTCTTCCTTTTTATTCATCGTTGTGTTTATTTTCTGTTGTATTCCTAAGCTTTCTGTTGGTCTAATAGAAATGGCTTTGGGAAAGCCAAAATAAATATACACTCTAATCCTTAAATAAATCGATTTAAAATCAAAGTGACTTATGCCACTTTCAAAATAAACGGCTCATATATTTTGCCTTGTACATAAAAATTAATTTAATCCACTTTACGTACATATGCCACATTCGAAGCAGAAATAAGTAGCTTTTCTTCCAGGGAGAATATTTTATTGCATTTTGCGCAATAAGTTATGAGACTTTTTGCATGGTGTAGAGTAATTGCAAAGTAAGACTTTCCTTTCTTTATTTGTGGTTCCGGGTTCTCCCGCTTGTTTTCAGAAGTGTGAATGGAGTCAGTTATTGTATCACGAACTCGTTCTTCTATAGTGGGTGATTGTTTTAGTCTCATAGGGCACGAGTCGTATATTAACTCTTGCTAAGATCATTCATATTTTAAGTTCGTAACTATTGGAAAGATAAAAATGTAACTATTTAATACGGCCACATTTATCATACCACAAAACATACGTGATAGCCAAGGCCTACTTTTGCTCCTGCTGTTTGCGTGACTAACGTAAGGGTCAACTGCACCTTTGGGTGCATTGTTAGTCTTAATTACTCGTATTACAGGCTGTTTGGATATTGGGTTGATGAAAGAAAGGCATAGTTGGGGAAAAAAACAGTTTTAATTGGCTAAATTGTCATCTGCTTCACTTTCAGTCGAAGACAGCTCATCCAACTACTCTTGAGTATGGGAAGTACACATCCTAAAATATAAAAAAGGCAGTCTAGATTCAAATAAATTTCCTAAAAATAATGTAAATGTGTAACCAAAAAACAAATTTTAATACTAAACCCCTCCTCTCAGGCAACACGAAGTCGTATATCGTCGCGTTTCTTCTTAAACCACGTAAGCGCCATTTTTTCGAAATTGTATTTTCGCACAGACTTGTCTTGCAAAAAAAAAAAAAAAATGTTTTGAAACCCATATTTAAAAAATTGTTGTTTTTTTCGTTTTCTGAAAAATGTAGGTACCTTATCACAAAATCTTTTAAAAATCCATCCAGTGGTTTTTGCGTGATGCGAATAAAAAGAAAAAGACAGATAGACAGACAGACGGGAAATGAGGTACTACTCCAATCGTGTTCAAACTTTACAATTAACTTAACAATAGCAAATGGCAACTTTTTATCACTATTACAAATTTAAACAAATATTTTTTCGTTACGCCCTGCTACATACATATGTACGTATGTATGTATATTATAGATCTCTTTGCAAGTTTGTTTATTTGAGCGTCAATCAAGGCTAAATGACTAAACCGATATTAATGAAATTTAAAACGTAGGAATTGGATGTCTATTTTTAAAACTGGGACCAGGAAGTGACAACTCCACACTGTAGTAATTTGATGGTCTCAAGATCAACAAGAGTTTTTTAATACATGTAAATCCCCTTGGAAGCTGCAAATTTTTCCTTATGCATAAATATTTCCCCACTTTTTTTTACTGATAATTCTTGTCATGAAACTATACACGTCAGGGATGGTAACTGAAGATTTAAAATTGTACTAAACGGCTTCTAAATTTGTACTTTTTGAACTAAAATTGTACTAAATACCTTTTGTATGTTAAGTAAATTTTTTAATCATAGTAAGATAATTATATTAATGGGTGATTTTTTTGAGGTTAGGATTTTCATGCATTAGTATTTGACAGATCACGTGAGATTTCAGACATGGTGCCAAAGAGAAAGATGCTCAGTATGCTTTGACATTTCATCATGAATAGACTTACTAACGAGCAACGCTTGCAAATCATTGAATTTTATTACCAAAATCAGTGTTCGGTTCGAAATGTGTTTCGCGCTTTACGTCCGATTTATGGTCTACATAATCGACCAAGTGCGCAAACAATTAATGCGATTGTGACCAAGTTTCGCACTCAGTTTACTTTATTGGACATTAAACCAACCACACGAATGCGTACAGTGCGTACAGAAGAGAATATTGCGTCTGTTTCTGAGAGTGTTGCTGAAGACCGTGAAATGTCGATTCGTCGCCGTTCGCAGCAATTGGGTTTGTGTTATTCGACCACATGGAAGATTTTACGCAAAGATCTTGGTGTAAAACCGTATAAAATACAGCTCGTGCAAGAACTGAAGCCGAACGATCTGCCACAACGTCGAATTTTCAGTGAATGGGCCCTAGGAAAGTTGGCAGAAAATCCGCTTTTTTATCGACAAATTTTGTTCAGCGATGAGGCTCATTTCTGGTTGAATGGCTACGTAAATAAGCAAAATTGCCGCATTTGGAGTGAAGAGCAACCAGAAGCCGTTCAAGAACTGCCCATGCATCCCGAAAAATGCACTGTTTGGTGTGGTTTGTACGCTGGTGGAATCATTGGACCGTATTTTTTCAAAGATGCTGTTGGACGCAACGTTACGGTGAATGGCGATCGCTATCGTTCGATGCTAACAAACTTTTTGTTGCCAAAAATGGAACAACTGAACTTGGTTGACATGTGGTTTCAACAAGATGGCGCTACATGCCACACAGCTCGCGATTCTATGGCCATTTTGAGGGAAAACTTCGGACTATTTTTTGTGGGGCTACGTCAAGTCTAAAGTCTACAGAAATAAGCCAGCAACTATTCCAGCTTTGGAAGACAACATTTCCGAAGAAATTCGGGCTATTCCGGCCGAAATGCTCGAAAAAGTTGCCCAAAATTGGACTTTCCGAATGGACCACCTAAGACGCAGCCGCGGTCAACATTTAAATGAAATTATCTTCAAAAAGTAAATGTCATGGACCAATCTAACGTTTCAAATAAAGAACCGATGAGATTTTGCAAATTTTATGCGTTTTTTTTTTTTAAAAAGTTCTCAAGCTCTTAAAAAATCACTCGTTATAATCTTTATTATTAAATTTGGAATTCAAATCATTTAATACACATATGTATGTATATCGCACTCGTTCAACATAAGTTTATTTTCTCAAAATTTTAATATATTTATTTTGCACGTTAAATGCATATTTAAAAAATTAAAAGTGCAGTCAAAACAATGTTGGATTTTTGTGAAGAAAAAGTGAAAGCATTTGAAGATTGACCTAATAAAATTTTGTTCAGCCTTTCAAAAATAATTTATTTAGTATTTTCTGTGTAAAAAATTATAATAATGCAAAAAGGGTGTTGCTTTTTAAATGCGAAATTGTTAATTGGTGGTTACTTCTATAAAATCCATATACTAGTAGTCAAATAATCTGTTTTCATGAGCAGGGGCCCTAACATACTCTCAGCCAATAAGCAGCAAATCATCAGCATCTAGTGGATAAAATCAGAATGTTGAACGATCCTACTTGTAAAATAGAAGAGATGCGGCTTGGAATTCCGCGTTTTGAATTTTTTTAAACTCGTAATGAAAGCAATGACATCTTGATATTGATTTTAAGAAAAAAGGTAAAAAATGGAAGATTTTGTTTCTTATCAGGAGTTTCTCCTTGTTGTAATAAATACCCATATTTTTTCGAATAATTCTTACGCATTATTACATTATTCTTACTGTAAACAAAAAGCAACCATTGTGCAGAACTATTCCTCCACTTCCAGGCAACGATTAAACCCAATTGAAAAAAAAAATTATGTATTGCAACTATTCTTTCGTAAATTGAGTCATAAATAATGAATTTAAAGTTTTCGAAATAAGAGTAACATTTTAAATAGTCGCCAACATTAACATGTTTAAATTGTACCAAAAGAGTCATTTGCGTACCATTGTACTTTTCAGACACAATTGTACCAACTTTACCAAGCCTGATACACATTCAAATTGAAAACTGTTATCACTCGCACTCATGCAACTCATTCACGGTAAAGGGTAATTTTTATTGTGTGAACATAAAAAATCCCCTTACATCTTCATACTTTTGCGAGAAAGCTATATTTTGTAAAGATTCATATAAAAGTAAGTCTTTCAAGATCAATTGGTATCAGTGTAACTTAAAGTATCTGTAGAATTGTTTACTGAAAAATAAGATATTAAAAAAACAATGAACTTTAATAAATTTTTTATTTGTGTTGCTTTAATTTTGGCCGTTTTTGCTGGACAAAATCAGGCGGGTTGGTTAAAAAAAATTGGCAAGAAAATTGTAAGTTTTAAAAATTTTAAAAGTATAAATTTATAATAAATTTATAAAATTCTTGTTTTAGGAACGTGTTGGTCAACATACTCGTGATGCCACCATACAAGGTCTTGCTGTAGCCCAACAAGCGGCCAATGTGGCTGCCACTGCCAGGGGTTAAATCTGTGAATTCAAGATTTTATTTTATTATTTCCTTAATTATTAATTTTATATTTTCAAAATTTATTTATTTTAATAATAGGATTTGTATGTAAAGAACTATCTTTAGAATTTTTTATTAGGTACTAATATTTAAATTCTTTATCAACAATTAATTAATTTATTAATAAATACAATTAATATAAATTTTATTAAAATAAAATAATAAAAACGTAACCCTGTTGTTTTCGCTACAATGTCTGTACGTCTGTCAGCGCCTTTTATCTCTGCAACCGTAATAGGTAGACTCCTAAATTAAAGGGTTTTCCGATAGAGACGTGATTTACATGTATATTTTGAACCGTAATAGGTAGACTCTTGCAATTTTCACAGAAGATGTATAACTGTGCCCGCTATAGCAACAAATACTAATACTTAAAGGGTGGTCCGAAAGTTACGTGTTATTTACGTTTATATCTTCATTTCTTGAGTTGTAGGAGACAACCACTTATTTTGCAAACATTAATTAAAACTATGTTCGATTTTTAAGTAAGTATACAAAATTAACCCTAATCCGAAAGTGACATGATTTGCATATATGTGGCCTAAGTGTTGAACGATAATAGGTAGACTCTTGAAGATTTTACAGCAGCTATATTACTATGGCCACTATAAAAATATTAAACATTATAGGGTGTGCCGACAGTGACGTGATTTATATGAATATGGTCTAATTTTTAACCATAATAGATAGACTCTTGAAATTTTCATAAATGGTGTATTACTATAAACCCCATAAAAAAGAAAAAAATAAAGGGTTTTCCGACAGCGACGCCTTATTTTTTGAACCACAAGAGAAGACTCTTCCAAGTTGTACAGAAGGTGTATTGCCACTGTAGGCGCCTGATATTTTTATATAAAGTGTATTATCATGGCCGCTATAACAACAATGACTAAAATTAAAAGGGTGTTCCAATAGTGTTACGATTTTCGTAAATATGACATTAATTTGAAAATTAAAGTTGCATGAAAAAAATAACAAATTTAATTTTTAAAGTACAGAACCCTACCTGTGTATGTTTGTGCCCGTGGTATTCAGTCATTTCAGAGCTGATTTAAAAAAGTATTAGAGAGGTTATGCCTACAGATTGATACCATTTTTAAAAAAATTATAAGTTTTAATCAAAGGGTGCCCCATACATGTTATTTACGTATATTAGGAACAGTAAAGGGCACCAATTAAAAAACAACTGTGTATCCCTAAAGCTGCCAATAACAAAAACTAATAAAAAAGAAACTTAAAAATTAAAGGGGACACGCTTTAAAAAAAGAATGAAGAATCTGTATGGCTACGTCACTTATAAAAAAAGGGTGTCCCAATAGCTTATGTTATTTGACCTATATAGTCCTATCTTTGGAACCGACGGACTCCTAAAATTTAAGCAATTTGTATTTTGGTGTGTCACCAATAATAAGTATAAAACAGTAAAGGGTTATAGACAGATATTTGATATTTACACACGTAAATATACCGCGTAAATACCGCGAATTTTAACTTGGCTAGATAATACTTGAGACTCCGTCCCAGATTAAATCCAAGCTCCTTCTTGGTCTTCCTGCCAACTTGTTAAAAATTCCAGAGTCTTGGGTGGGTATCGAAGACACAACCACGGACTGATAGACTATCAAAATCCCTACTAGCCCACCGAGGCACCTCAGAACGTTTATTGCTATGCCTGTTTAGTTATGTTTTTGTTTACTTGTTAATCGTGAAAACCACATTAGGTTGCACGAGTCGCCGGCTCCGTGTAGAGGAGAAACCGACTCACTTGGGTCCTTTTGGTCCAGTTGTGACAACCATGAAAACCACATTACTATTGGAACACCCAATAATTTTTAGTATATTTTGTTATAGCGGATATAGTGATACAACTTATGAGAAAAGTAAAAAAGTTAATTTTTTAAGGTTTCAGAGATAGAGGGTGGTGACGGACGGACAGACAGATTGTAGTAAAAACAATAGGGTAACGGATTTACCCTATAGATACGAGACCCTAACAACGTATGAAGTGAACACCAACATATGCAACACAAATGGCTTGCAGAAGTCTTTACATTTTTATAATTCTGAGTAAAGTAAAAGCGTTTGAAGAGTAATTTTAATAGACTTTATATTAATTATATTTATTAATAAATTAATTGTTTATAAATAGTTTGCATATTTGTAATAATAAATTTTAAAAATATTAATTTAGATACAAATTTTATTACTATTATTTAAATAAATAATTATTTATTATAAAAACTAAAAATAATAATAGAAATAATAAAATAAAATCTTTAATGCACATCTGAAATAAAACGCCTTTTGCAAACAGATTTAACCCCTGGCAGTGGCAGCCACATTTGCCGCTTGTTGGGCTACAGCGAGGCCTTGTATAGTGGCATCACGTGTATGTTGACCAACACGTTCCTAAAATAAGAATTTTTTAAAGTTATAATAAGTTTATATTTATAATATTGTTAAAACTTACAATTTTCTTGCCGATTTTTTTTAACCAACCCGCCTGACTTTGTCCAGCAAAAACGGCGAAAATTAAAGCAACACAAATAAAGAATTTACTGATGTTCATTTTTTAAATTAATTATTTTAATTTCTAGAATATTTGTTAATAAACAACTTTATCGACGCTTCAAGTAACACTGATGCTGATTGATGTTTAAAGACTTACTTTTATATGATTCTTTAAAAAAAAAGTTTCTTCGAAAGTTTGTGAAAAAGAAAAGGGATTTTTTATATTCACACAATGAAAAGTACCTCCCAATACAGTGAATGTGTTGCGATGAATACAGTGAATGTGTTGCGATAATACTCTATTTAAATTTTAATGTATATTTTTGCATGATAAGAATTGTCAAAAAATGTGGGAAAAATATGCATAAGAAAAATATGCAGCTAGAAAGGGTATTTACATATGTATATGATCATATGTTTAAAAAACACTCATTAAAAACTCATTACGAACTCTTAGTGGAAAAATTAAAAACAAGATACCTTAAAGTTTTTTTTTCTCGGAAATAAGTACTGTTTTTCTGAAAATATCTTTTCGAATTACATTTAATTAATTGTGATATTGTGCAATCCCAAGCTATTACACAGTATATATATTTTGTTTTTTCTTTTAATCTTAGTTAACTCTGACATTGTAGCTAAAAGGTGCAAAATCTTACCATTAAAAAGCTCTACTACACTGAGCCAAAAATACTATAAAATGAGGTACAGAATTGAAAAATACACACAATTTTCTTAAAAAAATTAAATTCCTTACATTGAAGAAATTTCTTCAATATGACTATATTTTTCGTTACTTAATAGGGTGTTAATATGTTAAAAAAATAATTTTAATTAATTTAAATTATTTGTTACTTTTATTAAATTTTTATATTTAAAAAATAAACATCTTTAATATAATCTGAAAATAAAACTGCATAACATTAATGCCTTATTACCTTTATTCTTCCGTTAAGAGGAATAATCGAATAAGGCTTTCAGTTCCTGTTGGGGGCGTTTGATATTGGTTTAATGTTTTTCTTATATTGTCCACAAAACTATTTCTCTTCCAAATCGCTAATAGTTCAAAATGTGTTCGAAAAATGTATTCGCTTAGTTTTAATTTGCAACAATACGCCAAAATTGACCGCAAACATAATTTATTTATTAATAAATAATTACCACAGATGTTTAAAATAAAAAATATAAATTGAAAAAATTTTTTATTTTATGTGTCAATTCAAATAATCTTTATAAACTTAAATTTAACAATTATTTCTTTTATTGCTTTTTTTGTTTTTATATGTTGGTCTTTTTTTTCAATAATAAAATAAAAAAAACTTAGTAAAATAAACGACGGTTGTTTTTTTTTTAGAATGGGTTACTACTGTTTCAACTAAACTTTTGTTGTTTATAAAAATAATTAGAATAAAATTAGAATAAAACATTAAATTGGATTAATATTTTTATCTGTAATGACAACAAATTCACAATTTCACGTCTGCTATACAGGCTTTTATTGTTTTAAAAAATCCAAAACATTAAAATTTTTCAAAAAATATCAAATAACTTGCTATCCCCGGTGCGCTTCGCTATACCCATCCACAAAAAATATTATAAAAACTTTGAAGAAAAGTATAGGCAACCTTTAACTTGCAAACGCACGCTATTCTCACATCAATGTTTTAGTTTATATGCAAGGTACTACCCCTACTATTTTCATTCAATCTGTTTTTTGCTAGACTATACGTATTAACATGATAATAATATTTTATTTTTTATAGGGGGTACCACTCCTACTATCCTAATCCAGTGTTAGTATTTTGCTGGATTATTAACATTAGTATGAGGTTTACTTGTGAAAATTTCCAAGACTCTACCTATTGTAGTTCTCCAGGTACACTATAATTTTTTGGTAGACTAAGCGCTTTAGCATAGAAATTACTAATGCAAAGCTTCCAAGCTTTCTCTATCGGAGTTCGCCAGCAACGCGATAATAATTTTTCACTTTGTATGGGAGATACCACACCCACTATTCCAATTAAGCCTGTGTTTAGCGTGACTATAAACGTTAATATGGGAGTTACTGGTGCGAAATCCAAAGTTCTACCTAAGTCAGTTCTCTAGAAACATTTTAATAATGTTTTACTTTGTATGGGGGGTACCACGATCACTATACCAATCCAGCCTATATTTTTCTAGAGTATTTGCAAGGGTATGAGGGTTAATTTTACCTACTTTCAAAAATTTACCTATTATAGTAATCTATGTAGGTACCACTTTTGGAGGTACCACCCCCACTATTCCAATTCAGTCTGTGTTTAGCAAAATTATGTACGTTAATATGATGGTTACTGGTGCGAAATTCCAAGGCGCTACCTCATTCAGTTCTCTAGATACAGCATACTATTATTTCACTTTGTAAGGGAGGTACCACACCCACTATTCCAATCCAGTCTATCTTTCTTAAAAATATGTATGTTAATATAGTGGTTACGTGTGCAAAATTTCAAAACGCTACCTAATACTGTTACCAAGCTACACGATGATAAATATTTACTTTGTATGGGAGGTGCTACGCCCACGTCAAATAGCAAAAAATTAAGTACCCAAATCGAATATCTAATAAAAAACTGTGAAAATTTCAGAAAGATCATGTCACTGATGTAGGCAGCTATAGCCTTTCGACAAACAAACAAACACATTTTGTGCTATATATATATATATGTATATACGAGGTATGATGAAAAAATAGATGTTATTTTCGGATTTTTTTTTTTTTTAAAGTTTGTACACATGTCTGTTATTTATGTTGACAATATCAGCCGTTTTGGATTGTAAATTTGTTTTTGACAGATAAAAAGGTTAGTCGGGTTTTGGTGTGTTCTTAGATTTTTTACTATTTCAAAAAATGGATCAAAGAAACTGTATTAAGTTTTGTGTAAAAAATGAAATTAAATGTGCAAGGACATTTGAAAAGTTGACTGTGGCGTTTGGCGAGTCTACTATGAGCAACTGTTTTATAAACAGTTTAAGGAAGGCCGAGAAGATGTCAATGACGATACTCGTCTTGATCGCCCGAGCACGTCAACAACCGATGAAAACATTGAAGCAGTGAAGAAAATGATTTTGGATAATCGTCGAATCACTATTAGAGAGGTTGCTGATGATGTTGGCATATCGTTCGGCTCATGCCAAGCAATTTTTACGGATGTTTTAGGCATGAAACGTGCGTCAGGAAAGATTGTTCCAAAATTGCAAAATTTTTAACAAAAACAACGTCGCTTGGACATCACTCAGTAGATGGTGAACATCGTCAACGACGATCCAGATTTGCATTTAATTTTCACTGATAGACACCCTTTAATTTTCAGTAATTCTTATAGCGGCCGAAATAACACATCTATTGCAAACATTTCAAGAGTCTACCTATTCAAAAAATAAGGCTATTTACGTACAAATTATGTCACTGTTGGAACACTTTTTATTTTCATTGTGTTATAGCGTCCGAGGAAATTCCATTTCTATGAATACATTAAGAATCTACCTATTACGATTAAAAAAATACGTCACTGTATAATAAAATATAATAAGTCACACGTGAAAAACATGTCACTGTTGGAGCATCCTTTAATTTTTATTATTTGTCTTAGCGGCTGTGTCACCACATATTCTGTACAAATTTCAAGAGTCTATGGTTCAAAAAATAAGGCGTTATACATGCAAATCACGCCACTGTCGGAAAACCCTTTAATTTTTACTGTTTTTTATAGACATCTTAGTTATACAGCATCTGTGAAAATTTACTTAATACCTACCTATTATACATACAAATTAGGCCATATTCATGCAAATCACGTCACTGGCGGAAAACCCTTTAATTTTTACTGTTTTTTATAGACATCATAGTTATACAGCATCTGTGAAAATTTACTTAATACCTACCTATTATACATAAAAAATTATGCCATATTCATGCAAATCACGTCACTGGCGGAAAACCCTTTAATTTTTACTATGTGTTATAATGGCTATAGTAATACACCTCCTGTTAAAATTTCAAGATTTTACCTATTATCGTTCAAAACTTATGCCATATACATGCAAATTACGTCACAATCGGGGCACCCTTTAATTTTTAGTTTAATATTTTACACTTGTTTATAAAGCAAACATAGTTTCAATTATTGTCTACAAATTTTAAATGTATGACTCCTACAGTTCAAGAAATAAACACATATACGTGAATAACATGTCTCAATCGGCACACCCTATAAGTTTTAGTATTTGTTGCTATAGCGGCAACAGTTAGACATCTTTTATGAAAATTTCAAGACTCTGCCTGTTACGGTAAAGGCGCAAGGACGGACAGATATTGTAGCAAAAACTATAGGGTTACGTTTTTACCCTTCGAGTATGGAACCCTAAAAACAACACTTTTTAAAGGTACATCTTATATTTTCTACAGACGTTTTCAGCACTGTTGGTATTTTATATATACATACAATAGAACAAAATATCTTCGAATATTTTTTTGAATTAGTGTACAAGATTAAATTGAAATATTAAATACCACCATTTAAAATAAATTACATAAGTTTGTATATGTCTTAATGTGTAAGAAAATTTAGTATAAAAAAATATTAGCAAAATATATTTTTCAGAAGATTTAATAATGGAAAATGATAACGGTGATTTACTATAAATTTTATTGCAACTTTATCATTTTAAGATTTTTTAATACACATGATCATATAGTAAATACCCTTACAGGCGCATGATGTAGACTTATTTCCTTATACTCGTAACTATGAATTTATGTACATATATACATATATAATCCCATAATTATCTGACTCATAATACCTAGAAAGCAAAAAATATCAACTGACTGAATATTTGATGCTTCACTAAAACGTAAATACCATAAATATATTCATGCAACCCATTCCCTACAAGTGTTTATAATGGGTACTTTTTTCTTTATTATTGAATGAAATTTAAAAAAAAAATCCCCTTTTTCTTTTCATACACTTCCGCACTAAAACCTAAAGAAAGGTTGTTTTTAAAAGAATCATATAAAAGTAAGTCTTTAAACATCAGTCGGCATCAGTGTAACTTGAAGTGTCAATAAAATTGTTTATTAACAAATATTTAAGAAATTAATAATTAATATAATTTATTATAACAATGAACTTTAATAAATTTTTCATTTTTGTTGCTTTGCTTTTGGCTGTTTTTGCTGGACAAAGTCAGGCGGGTTGGTTAAAAAAAATCGGCAAGAAAATTGTAAGTTTTAATAATATTATAAATATAAACTTATTATAACTTTGAAAATTCTTATTTTAGGAACGTGTTGGTCAACATACCCGTGATGCCACCATACAAGGTCTTGCTGTAGCCCAACAAGCGGCCAATGTGGCTGCCACTGCCAGGGGTTAATGCTATTTGCAAAGAAGCCTCTAATTTTAAGATGATTTGAGATTATATTTACATTTAAACCTTATTTATTTTACAAAATCATAAAATTCGTTTGTAAGGAAATAGCTTCAAATTTGCTTATTATGAAAATTTGTAATATAACCTTAATTAAATATTTATTAATAAATACAATTAATGTAAAGTTTATTAAAATAACTTGAGAGTGGATTCTTACTTTATTCAGAATTATCTAAAGAACTAAATAAACTGTTGGTCAGGCAGACAATATTTCACGCTTGTTTAAGCTATTTGTGTTAGGAACAGAGGTGTTTGCATATTTAAATCGTTTGCTCGAAAATTGATTATACAAAAATTGTAAGTTTTTCATTTTCTTGCTGAAATTGCAGTTTGATCTAGCCGCTTGTATAGTGTATGAAAAAAATTTAACTATTTGCGAAAAATACTTTTGGAGTAAGAAAATCATGGAAAGCAAAAATAGAGGATAGATTTCATTGAAGCTTTTTTTTGTTATGATGCAACATCATTATAATAAAAAATGTTGTCTACGATGTGTTAGTTATAAATTAAACAAAAGTTATTTAATAATTCTTGTAAAAAAACGACTTCAAAACAGATATATGGGCATCAATTCTAAACTAAAAATTTAAAAGGAAGTAAAAATAATAATTGTATACTTGTTGCGTTAACGGACATAGTAATATACGTTTTGTATATTCAAATCTCTATCCATAACGGTTCAGGAGATAAAGCCATATACGACGAATTACGTCAGATATGAGAACACCCTTTATTTTTTTACACTTATTATTACTGACACAATAACGGTTCCAAGGATATGGCCATATAGGTTAAACAATATCACCTAGGGGACACCCTTTAATATACAATTTTAACAATTTTAAATTAAACACTTATTTTAAAGGAGAGATTCTTTTTAAATGGTTCAAAATTTTGGCCATATGCATCAATTTACATCAACTATTGAGACACCCTTTATAATTTTAAATATTTATAAATGTTATTATACGGGACATAGTAGTGGAGATTCTGTCTAATTTTCAAGTGTTTGTCTATAACGTTTCAAAAGATAGGGCTAGATAGGTAAAATTATATTAATTATGGGGACACCCTTTAGTTTACAAATTTAAATTATATACTTGATGTTATAAAGGACTTAGATATACAGGTTCTTTGTAAATTTAAACCATCTGTCTGTTACGGTTCAAAAGTTTTGCAAAATACATCAAATTATATCAACTATTGGAACACCCTTTATATTCTAATTATAAATATTTAATTTGTAATTATAAATATTGGACATTCTGTCGTATTTTCAAGTAACTGTCTACAATGGTTCACAGATAGGGCTATATAGGTAAATTGACGTTACAAATGGGGACACTCTTTAATTTTAAAGTTTATTTTTTTATTACTTTCTGTTATTGGCAGCTATAGTGATACGCAGTTTTTTAAAAATTTTAAAATGGTGCCCTTTACGGTTCATAATTAATTTTTAAAACTCTGAACTTCTTTTAAAATGGGACCAATCTGTAAGCATATTCTTTCTAATAAAGAAAAAATTTTTAAAATCAGTTTAGAAATTACTGAGATCTGCGCGCACAAACATAAAAAAGCAACATTCAGACGAATTGCTAACCTCCTTCTTTTTTTGAAGTCGGTTAAAATCTACTAAAGTGTGGTAATAATAAGTTTTGCATTGACTACTTCGCTCTGGCTCTAAAAAAGAGCACACCTTACCACCGCATCTACATTAGACATGAAATGATAAACATTAACACTAGCATCATGTTAATGTTTTTCTCAAGTCCCAACATGGCTGTTTAAACATAACAGCACTTTTATAACATGACAATAACGTCATGGTTTTATTTTAGTTTGACAGTATTATTTTCAAACAGCGCCATCTTTTGCTCACCTAATACTCACACCTAGGTTATAAGCATTAAAACAACATTGATGAAAAACAGGAAATTATGATAAAATTAGTACCGATGCTGTGCCGGCGTCATGTTTATGTCCTGTTCAAATCCCTGGCTAGTGAAGAAGGGGGGTTAATCTCATGCTGGCGCGGAGGATGATTTTATACTGTTTTATTTAAAAATACTTAAGTACTAGTAGAGAGATTTAGCCGATAGACGCCGACCAGTTAGAATTCTTTGGTGCTCGATTATCCGAAGAAACGCATTGCACGCAAAGAAAAAACAAAGTTGAGGTAACCATAAAGAGCAACATATTATTATTGATTTATATGGTTGTTTTAAAACCATATTATTATGAACGTAATAATATTACTTGTTGTGTTAGAACCATATTATTGTCTAAATTCAAAAAAACATTGTAAAATGTAATTTGCCATATGCTAATAAAATTTTATCTATATATATATAAAACACAAAACGTGTTTGTTAATATGTTTGTTTGTTTGTCGGAAAGCTATAGCTGCCTACACCAATGAACCGATCTTTCTGAAATTTTCACACTTTATTATTCGATACACGGATGGTAAAATACGGTACTTATTTTTTTGGTATTCGAAGTGGGCGTGGCATGTCCCATACAAAGTAAATATTTATCATCGTGTTTCTTGCTAACAGTAATAGGTAGCAGCTTGAAATTTTGCACCAGTAACCTCTATATTAACGTACATAGTTTGGAGGAAGATGGACTGGATTGGAATAGCGGTAGTGGTACCTCCCATACAAAGTTTAGCTAAACACAGACTGGATTGGAATAGCAGGAGTGGTACCTCCCGTGCAAAGTTAAAAATTATTATCCTGTATCTAGAGAACTACACTAGGTACCGCCTTGGAATTTTGCACAAATAACCAACATATTAAAGTACATAGTTAAGCTGAATACAGACTGGATTGGAATAGCGGGAGTGGTACCTCCCATACAAAGTGAAAAATTATTATCCGGTATCTAGAGAACTGCACTAGCTAGCGCCTTGGAATTTTGCACCAATAATCGCCATATTAACGTACATAGTTTAGCGAAACACATACGGGATTGGAATAGCGGGAATGGTACCTCTCATACAAAATGAAAAATTATTATCCTGTATCTAGAGAACTACACTAGGTAGCACCTTGGAATTTTGCACAAATAACCACCATATTAACATACACAGTTTAGCTAAACACAGACTTGATTGGAATAGCGGGAGTGGTACCTCGCATACAAAGTGAAAAATTATTATCGTGTTCTTGGCGAACTACAATATATAGCGCCTTGAAACTTTGCAAGAGAAACCTTTGTACTAAAACGCATAGTCTACCATAATACAGAATGAATTGGGACAGTGGGCGTGGTACCTCCCATACAAAGTAAAAAAATTATTATTGTGTACATAGAGAACTATAATAGGTATGGTCTTTAAAGTGGGTACAAATAAACCCTATACCCACGCGTATACTGTAGAAGAACATAGGCTGAATTGGGACAGTGAGCGTGGTACCCCCCATACAAAGTAAAAATTACTATCCTGTTCTAGAGAACCGCAATACGTAGCGCCTTGGAATTTTGCATCAGTAACCCCATTAATAAGATACATTGTGTAGAAAAAACACAGACTGAATTTGAATGGAGGGCGTGATACCTCCTATGCAAAGTGAAAAATTGTTATCGTGTTAATACGTATGGTCTATCAAAAAACAGGTTTGATGGGAACATTTTTGACGCGTGCGTTTTCGCGTTAAAGGTTGGTCATACTTTTCTTCTAGTGTTTTTATTGTATTTTTTGTGGATGGGTGTAGCGAAGCGCACCGGGGATAGCTAGTTTTCTTATAAAATATTAAAAAAAAATTAAAACATACCTTATTTTTTATGTAAGCAACTGTAAAAAATCTGTTTGTTTGTATGTTTGTCGCAAATTTTCACAGTTTGTTATTAGATATACGGTTGGTAAAATATATTCGACGTGGGCGTAGCACCTCCCAATCAAAATAAATATTTATCAGCGTGTAGGTAGTAATAGGTAGCGCCTTAAAATGTTGCATCCGTAACCTCTATGTAAACATACATAGTTTAGAGATAGACTCTATCGGAATAGTGGGCGTGGTTCTTCCCATACAAAGTAAAAAATATTATCGTGTACCTGGTGAACTACAATAGATATAGTCTTGAAACTTTGCACAAGTAACCCTCAGAGTAATGTGTTTAGTCTAGCAAAATACAGACCGGATAATTATAGTGGAAGTGGTACGACCTATAAAAATTAAAAAAATATTATCGTATTTATACGTCTAGCAAAAAACAGATTGGATGGGAACAGTAGGCGTCGTACCTTGTATATAAACTAAATCATTTTCGACGTGAGAATAGCGTAAGTTTTCAAGTTAAAGGTTGGCCATAATTTTCTTCTAAGTTTTTATTGTGTTTTTTGTGAATGGGTGTAGCATAGGGCACCAGGGGTAGCTAGTACCTTATAAAAAAAAGCACAATTATTCATTACTGTATTTTTAAAGCGATATAAAATATGACTTAATACCTAATAAGATTCTTATAATTTTTAAAAACTGAACACTTAACATAAAAAATTAATCAAACATTATTTTTTTTGTTCTTAGTCATACTGTGGTTACAATATACAATATTAGTTTTCAATACTAATAAAATTTTGGTTTTGATTTTAAAATATATAGTTAAAACTAACCATGTTGCATTTTTTGTTCTTAGTAACCATTTAATGATCAAATAGTAATAATAACTTGTGTATCGTGACAATAGTAATGATTAAAACATCTACAAGTTCATTGCAACCACATATTGTTACAGAGAACATAAAGTTGCTCTTATGACCATACCGTAACCTTGTTTTTTCTCTGCGGGGCAAAAATTCGCGCCTAAACATAGCGAAAAACTCTTTATTTATATTCGAGTATTACATACAATCGCGGCACCCATCGTAGCATAACGACCTTTTTTGGTCGACTTCAACTTTGAGCGGTCGACAAAAACGAAACAATTTTGACCGTTGAAATTAATGATGCAGAGTACACGTAGTATTTCTCCAGCTTTTCTTTGGTTTAGGTGACGGCTTTTTCACATAAAAATAATGTTTAGTCAACCCATGAAATTCAAGTTTTTTCAAAACTACGGGTTTTCGGTATACGGTATCCTCATAAATGCTAAAGTTTCATTTTTATCATTTATATTTATGGGATAAGGTCACCTTTAAATTCGCTAGAAGAGCTAAAAATAATTTGTTTCAAATTTCTTTATTTAACCAAGAGGTATAAAAAGGCTAGTGCAGAGTGAAAACCTTCAACCGAAGCGCTGACGAACAAAACACAAATTATTTTTCTTTAAGCCTACATTTGTTCAGTTTTTGGCTATATACTCGTAAAGTGTAAATTAATTGTGAATTTTTTCGCTTTTCGATAAAACAAAGGAAAAACAATAACAACATACAAAAATGATAAGAACAATGGAAAAACGTAGGGAAAATAGAGGCGTTCGCCTGACAGATAGATTGTACTTAATTTTTTGTAGCTTTTTAGGACTCGTGGATAGTTGACTTGTAAGTTATTTGCCTATTTCTGGGACGACTAATATAAATTGTCCAAAATTGCATACTTGTTGTGAATGCTATACGAAATCTGAAATATTCGGATAAATATGGTTCAGATGGAACACCATATATTTGTACTGCTGCAGAAATGCACTAAACCAAAAATTTAACTAAATACTGTAAAATGGGTTGTAGAATGGAAGAAAAGTAGGTTGTTATACAGCTAACAAACTTTTTAGTCAAATCTACATATTATTTTCGTAAAAAAATACTTTTTTAAATTCCTTATATTGAAGAAATTTCTTCAATATGAATCTTTCTTTTTGTTATTTAACAGGGTGTAAATATGATAAAAAATAAGTTAAATTAACTAAAATTTTTAGTTAATTTTTTATAAATTTTTTTTTCTTTATAATATCTTCTTTATAATATATATATTTTTTTTTTCTTTTCTTCTAATGTAATTAAATAGTTTTAATTATTTTTTTATGCTAGCTGTAATGAAAAATTTTATGTAGCAATTGCCATATAATTTACTATCACTGTAATTTATAAGATTTATTTCTTGTTGTGATAGTTATTAAGCAATAAAGCAAGTTATACTTATACTTATCTTTTCATCATTAGATTAAAATATGTGATTATGTTGCATATTTTTATCTAATGATAACATGAAAACAAATCTGCATATCATTAATGCTTTTTCGCTTTTTTCCTCTTTTAAGAAGAATAAATGAATAAAAAAGCTTTTAGTTTATGATGCAAGAATTTGATATGAAATATTTAAAATAAAAAAACATAAATTGAAAAATTTTCTTTTTATGTGTCAATTCTAATAATTTTTCTGAAGTTAAATTTAACGAAATTTCTACTATTTTACAGCTCTGTTTCATTTATATATGAGCAGTTTTCTTTAAAAGTGATGTACATAAGTGTATTTTTTTATTAACCGACTTCAAAAAAAGAAGGAGGTTATCAATTCGTCTGAATGTTGCTTGTTTTATGTTTGTGCCCGCATAACTCAGTCATTTCTGAACCGATTTTATTCAAAAGGAAATGCTTACAGATTGGTCCCATTTTAAAAGAAGTTCAGAATTTTGAAAATTAAAGGGTGTCCCCATACAACATACGTGTTTTTTTACGTGTATTATGAACCGTAAAGGGCACCCATTTAAAATTTTAAAAAACTGCATATCACTATAGGTGCCAATAACAGAAATTAATAAAAAAATAAACTTAAAAATTAAAGGGTGTCCCCATATGTGACGTCAATTTAAATATATGAATCATTTGAACCATTGTAGACAATCACTTGAAAATTCGACAGAATATCAAATATTTATAATCAGAAATTAAATATTTAAAATTACAAGTTAAAGGGTGTCCCAATAGTTGATGTAATTTGATGTATATTGCAAAACTTTTGAACCGTAACAGAGAGACGGTTGAAATTTACAAAGAACCTGTATATCTAAGTCCTTTATAACATAAAGTATATAATTTAAATTTGGAAACTAAAGGGTGTCCCCATAATTGATATAATTTAATCTATCTAGCCCTATCTTTTGAACCGTTATAGACAAACTCTTGAAAATTAGACACAATCTCCACTTCTATTCCCGTATAATAACTTTTATAAATATTTAAAAATTTAAAGGGTGTCTCAATAGTTGATGTAAATTGATGCATATGGCCAAACTTTTGAACCGTTTTAGACAGACATTTGAAATTAACAAAGAATCTGTCCTTTAAAATAAGTGTTTAATTTAAAATTGTACACCTAGGGTGTCCCCTAGGTGATATTATTTAAGCTATATGGCCATATCTTTGGAACCGTTACTTTTTATTACTGTGCCAGTAATAATAACTGTAAAAAATAAAGGATGTCGTCAGATCTGACGCAATTTGTCGTTATGGATAGACATTTGAATGTACAGAACGTATATTACTTGTCAGTTAGAGCAACAAGTATAGAAGTATTTGAATTGAGTACTATTTCTTACAGATTACTTCCTTTTAAATTTTTAGTTTAGAATTGATGCACATATATTTGTTTTGTAGTCGGTTTTTTTTTGCAAGAATTATTTAATATGGGGATATTTCAGGATTGATTAACAAAAATTTATACTTTTAATGACTTCAAAAGGACTTACACCACTTTCAAAATCAGCAAAAAGTAAAAAGCTTACATTTACAAAATATTAACTACGGCATCTCAATTAAAACAAACCGATTTATTTTTATGAAATTTTTATTAAATACACAATAAAAATAATAAAAAATAAATAAAAAAAAAAAAAAATTACAAACATTATTTATGCTCGTATTATTAATATAATTTAACCTTTTTCATTATGATCAAGTCATGAAAATAGTCATGATGTGTTGGAGGGATATATGGTAATAAATCAATCATATCTGTCAATTTTTCTAATGTGATGAGCCGGAAGATGATATAATCGTGTTAGTACTATATTTATAATGTTGTGTGGTTTTCCCCGTGAGGGCTATAAATTTAGTGATTTAAAATCCTTATTCTCACTAAATGAAGTTTTGTAAAACATTGTATATGGTTTGCTTTTCATAACCCTTATCCAACATATCTTCAACCAATTTACTTCTTCAGCTTTGATATTTTTTTCCCTTCGTAGAATTGCATCTTCTACGGGATTTGTATTTATTATATTGTATAATAAACGGGGAAAAGGCGAAACTCCGGAAAACTATAAAAATTTGTATGTCATTTACAATGTTGCCACACATTTAAAAAAGTACTAAAGAAATTATGTAGTACAATTTTTAACTAATTAGTAGTATGTTTTTGAGGATAGTGGACTTACACCATTTTCAAAGAAATTATATTTGTAGCTGCATTTACTACGAAAATTTGTAATGATAAAAACAATGAAAATGTTAACAGATTTTTTTGAAAAAAGTTTATAAATAAAAAGTTCATAGTAAATTGTATTCACTATTATGATTAACTATTTTTTTGTCAAAATAGACTTACACCACTTTCAAAGAACACGGCTCATATATTCAATTTTCTTCAAAAATAAAATTAAAAAAACCTTGTAATATAAACGAAAAATTTGTCAAATCAACGGCCAAATTAGTGATATTAACTTCTGTAATGTAAATTAACTTCTGGGATGTAAATTTAACTAATTTTATGGGTTGTTTTTCTTCAAATGTATTACTACAGTTTTAACAAAATTTTTTGTTAATTTAACAGAATTTTATATAAATTTTTATAAGTTTTTTCAAGCTTTATTGGAATATGTTTTTGACAAAAAAAAAAAATCTGTTTATATGAATAAAATTAGTTTATATGAATAAATCGTATATAGATTTGAATAAAAATTAAGTTGATTTAACTATTTTTGTCGTTAAGGTTCTACTAATTTTTTTCGTTAATATTACCTACGATTTTTGTTCAGTGTGTTTACATCAGTTCGTTTATCTTACTTTTTTCGAACTTATTTAATTTATCGCTGTCTAGCGGTTATTTTCCCACCCTTTGGAGAAGATCATATATATGTAATTCCATTGTATAAAACTTGTAGCAGATCCAATGTCTCAAACTATGAGACTTGGACAAACTATGGCATTGCAAAACTAAAAGCTATTTCTAAGCTTTTTGAAAAAATAGTGACAGAAATCCTATCACATCAAGTTTCACCACTTCTCTCGCCATTCCAGCATGGATTTAGAAAAGGACGGTCAGCCCAAACAAATAATATAATAATATCATTTAGCTCCAATATGCAAAATGACACTATTTATACGGATTTTAGCAAGGCATTTGATAAGGTTAATCACGAACTTCTTTTATATAAGTTAGAAGAAATTGAAATAAGTCTTGTTCTTCTTAAGTGGATTTATAAGTATCTAAAGGGCACTCAGCAATGCGTTATGTTCAGAAATGTTAAGTCTAAACCAATTTCTGTTCCATCAGGGGTTCCTCAAGGTAGTCATTTGGGTCCACTATTATTCCTAATGTCAATGATCTTCCAACCTGCATCCATCATTCCAAAATATTAGTGTATGCCGATGATGTTAAGCTTTTCTTTAGCTTAAACGATTTAAATCAATGTGCCTTTCCTTAAATGGATCTGAATTATTTTAATAAATGGTGCATCGTTAACTTAATAGACTTAATTTTTGAATTCTATTTTTTAATAAGCACTAGGTTTTTTATAAAAATGTTTTAATAATTTTTATTTTCTCAATATTTCGCTACACCATTGGGTAGCATCTTCAGGAAATAAAAATTATTAAAACATTTTTATAAAAAGACCTAGTGCTTATTAAAAAATAGAATTCAAAAATATAAAAAAGGTCAAAAACTACAATAATTATTTAATAGACTTAAATTTAAAAAAATGTAAATACATGCTGTTTACCAGTACACTGTATGTATAAAATTAAACATTTTACAATTTTTACCAAATTTTGTTAACTTTTTTATCGTAGTTAGCGAGCCAAATTCTAAATATTTTTTTGATAAATTTGAAGATTGTATCTTTACTAAGTTAAAAACAAGAAGATTTTCAATTTAAAAAAAATTTTAAATTAATGCATTTTTGTGTACTTTAGCCCAAAAAATGCCGTTAACGTGTTTTTTTCCTAGAAACAATTTTTTTAAGGAATATATAAAAATTTTACATTTTTGTATAAGCTAACTATATGTGTGTACGCTTAATCAAATTTCGTATAAAATTGATCATCCTTGTAGAAGATGGAGCTCCCACAATATGACCTATTTTACATCGAAATTTAGACTTTAGCCTATATATTCTAAAATGCCAAAACTGGGATCGAAAAAAGAAGACTGCTGTAATAAAAATTTATATGCTCCAAATTGTTTTTAAAATATTTTAGGAGCCCTAGTCCGTATGGGCAAAAGAGTAAAAATCCCAATTTTGGGATTTTTGGTCCTTATTTTGGGAATTGTGGGATTTCTTTTGTAGTAATATTGCAGATTTTTTGCCATTTTATTTTACTTAATCAACGACACATAGACAGAAAATTTTATTTGATTTGCTTATGTTATAAAAATTTTATTGTATATTTAAAATTCTTCCTTCCCTCAAATTTGTCCGTTTTTTTAAACATAATTTTTTGAAATTTTTAGATATCAGCAACAAATTTTAAAATTTTGTTGTATTAATTATTTTTATATATACATATATGTATATGAATATAAATGATGCAACTTCCCACCAAACAAAAAACGATTTACCTCAATATCATTTTTACGTTGAAAACTATGTATTTGCAAATTTATATACTATTTTGTAGGTATTGACAAGACCTTTAAGACCGTCAGAATAAAACTGAAGGAATGGCTGTTTGGCTGTAAAAGAATTTTCGGGTGCGAGGTTCCCAACTTTGAGTCCACATAGCGCCACCCCTGGAACTCATCTTTTAAACTTAAGTTCAGATACGCCTCTGTTATGCTCATGTCAAATTTTGGATTAATAGACCCAGCCGTTTATAAATGACTAGGTTATTTCCAAAATATTTTGATTTTGCCCCACTAGAAATTACAAACCCTTGGTAAAGGGTTGGTTAAAAGCCGATTTTTGAAAAACTGTTCAAAAAGCAAACTGCTCCAATTATTTAAAATTAATTCATGTACAATTTTAAAATACATAATTAAATACACCTTACACACATGTTGCATTTAAATATTGATTTTAATTAAAAACGCTCCAAAACTCGTAACAAAATGTTAAAATAATTCTTCACTGTAGTGTAAATGTAAATTTAATTAGAAGTCAACTACATACAGTTTATAGCCTGAAGTATTTAATTTTTCCAAATATTTACATTTTTCCGCAACTAAAAGAAAAACAGAAGGGTCTATTTGTATTCACCTTTTGTTGCCACAACTGCCTGGTATCTTGTTATAACTTTCAAAACTGCCTGCTAGTCAGTCAGTCAATCATTCAGTCCGTCCATTCATTCATGTTGAGATTGAGTTGAATGCATTTGTTTGTTTTTCAATTGAAATTTTTGTCTATTTGAGTTAAAACAAAAGTCGAGGAATTAACCAAACAATCTCCTTCCACTATCTACCACTTACACAACTTTCCGTTTTTTCTTTGCTTCCATTACCAAACATGACAACATTTCCTTTATGAACGATGATGAAGATATTTTTATTACGAGTGAATGTTACGAAGGACTAAAATCTAAACAAATAAACTGTAACAAAAATGAAAAGTTTTGGGAATTAAATTAAAAGACACATACAATCTGATATATCCTTCCTTGTCTGAGGATACATTATAGTAATTTGGTAAATAAGATGGTAAAACAATGCGAGTATAAGGACAAACAGTTGTTGGTTATGAGTATTAATGCAAACACTATACGTAAGTAAATAAATAAGTTAAAATACGCCTGCATAATTTCATAAATGATAGCCACTGTGATTTCTGTAACTTCATATGTTAGTATTTCGTATCGTATTTGGTTGATTATTTATTTGTAAGAAATCCGTTTAATGTTTTTATTTAAAACAAAACATAACCCTTATTTATGTTTAACATTGACAGGACATTTTTGACAACTACAAGTTAATGTTTTTAGTTCAATTTTATTACACTGACAACTGGTGGCATGATTCGCATGAGCTACGCATAGAGTATTCAAAACCGAAGGGGAAACAGGTTTCATAGTATTTAAAATGTTGTGTGGTGTTATCTTGGTATTTCGGATCCAAATATAGGATACTTTTTTTCGCAAAAATATCTCATTTCTAAGAGAAAATAGAGAAAAAGTAGTGAAAGTAAAATTTTTGTAAACGAGATATTTTAAACACCATTTACAGAACGATAATTTTAGAATTTTATATAAATTTTAGAATATACACATATGGGTAATTCCATGTCAAATCAACCAAAAATTTTTTTTTCAAATTTACCGCTCCCGATTTTTTTGAAACTCTTGTTATTTATATTCTTTTACTTTCAGAAGCGAAATAAAATTTAAAAAATAAAAATTATATCTCTTACCGTTTTTTAGCTACTCTATACAGTAGACCACCCATATATGCAAATGTGTTATTTTTTTCGCTCCCCGCGCATTTTTGGTTATGTAGGGGGTAAAAAGTACGCTGTACATAAAAATTTTGTTTCTAAACTTTAAACTGGCCAGGCCCCTCGCATTTAAGTGGTAAAAATGGCATTAAAAAGCTGTAAAAAAGATATGTGGCTTTATTAATCAAGACAAATATTTTGTTAATACAAACTATTAAGCAACGGTAATCGTCCATTAATCGTAAATCAACTGAATTTACGATATTATATTAACTAATTCACGTTCAAAACAACATAAAAACTGATCGAAAATCGAATATTTTTTTAAGTTTTATTCGATTAATCGGTAAAATTTGCTGTTTATTTATAATCAAACTAAATTAATAACACTTATAAAATGCAAATAATGGAATTGTGTACTTTCTAGAGTTTCGGTGTTAACATTACTTAGTAATATTGCAGGCCTTAGTCAGCTTTTGGTCAATAAGCTATAAAATGGACGGACTT
This sequence comes from Phasia obesa, assembly GCA_949628195.1. Taxonomy (NCBI): domain Eukaryota; kingdom Metazoa; phylum Arthropoda; class Insecta; order Diptera; family Tachinidae; genus Phasia; species Phasia obesa. The sequence continues at coordinate 92,577,163 of OX451215.1, forward strand.
CGAAAATGTTTATCTACACACTAAATGAGCGTAAAATGTTATATATCATGATAAAGAGAGTACGTATTTACATGCCTCCAGAAATTAATGAGAACCACTCAAAGTTCAGTTTCACAATAACCTTCGAATTGAACCGCTAAAAAACACTAACGCTTTATAGTGGGTTAAAAGTTTGTTTATGAACAAAATATTTGTCCTTTTATAACAAATAAATAGTTTATATAAGTAAATTACGAAAAGCTCTTAGTTTAAAAGTTATTGATAAATAAATCTAGAGATCTTTTTTACCGCTTTTTAAGGAAACTTTTACCACGAGGGGCCTAGTCGCTTTACATTTTAGAAACGAAATTTTTATGCACATATCAATTTTAAATACCCATATATTCTTATTTCAGTTCTATAAGCCCTAGGAAGTTGATTAATATCTCATATTAAATAGGATTTAATTTGATATCAATCATGAAAAAAACAAATTTTTAACAAATTTTATCTTTTATTTAAAAAAGTTGTATAAAAATCTTCGAGATGGTGCTATTACTCAACTTCCTAGGGAATAATCTCTTTATCAACTTTATTATTTAGTGTGTGCATAAACAATTTCGAAGTATGTCCATTTTATAGCTTATTGACCAAAAGCTGGCCTGGAATATTACTAAGTAATGTTATGGCCTGGAATATTACTAAGTAATGTTATCACCGAAACTCTAGAAAGTACATAATTCCATTATTTGCATTTTATAAGTATTAGTAATTTAGTTTGATTATAAATAAACAGCAAATTTTACCGATTAATCGAATAAAACTTAAAAAAATATTCGATTACTCGATCAGTTTTTATGTTGTTTTGAACGTGATTTAGTTAATATAATATCGTAAATTCAGTTGATTTACGATTAATGAACGATTACCGTTGCTTAATAGTTTGTATGAACAAAATATTTGTCTTGATAAATAAAGCCACATATCTTTTTTACAGCTTTTTAATGCCATTTTTACCACTTAAATGCGAGGGGCCTGGCCGGTTTATAGTTTAGAAACAAAATTTTAATGACAGCGTATTTTTTACCCACTACATAACCAAAAATGCGCGGGGAGCGAAAAAAATACGCATATATGGGTGGTCTACTGTATAGCGTGGCTAAAAAACGGTAAGAGATATAATTTTTTTTAAATTTTATTTGGCTTCTGAAAGTAAAAGAATATAAATAACAAGAGTTTCAATAAAATCGTGAGCGGTAAATTTGAAAAAAAAAAAATTTGTTGATTTGACATGGAATTACCCATATGTGTATATTCTAAAATTTATGTAAAATTCTAAAATTATCGTTCTGTAAATGGTGTTTAAAATATCTCGTTTACAAAAATTTTACTTTCACTACTTTTTCTCTATTTTCTCTTAGAAATGAGATATTTTTGCGAAAAAAAAGTATCCTATATTTTGAACCGAAATACCAATATAACACCACACAAAATTTTAAATACTATGGAACCTGTTTCCCCTTCGGTTTTGAATACTCTATGCGTAGCTCATGCAAATCACGCCACCAGTTGTCAGAGTAATAAAATCGAACTAAAAGCATTAACTTGTAGTTGTCAAAAAGAAATGGAATTAGAATATATTTAAGCCTCGATCGCATATGCAATAACGCGATATTTCCCACACTTATAACTGTATAGCGGAGTATAGAGGAGATACAATATTTTTAAGATTATATTTGGATTCAGAGAGTCAAATATAAATAAAAAAAGTTTCAATAAAATCTGAAGTAGTCATTTTGAATGCTTTGTTGATTTGTCGTGGAATTGCCCATATAATAAAACTGAAACGGGAATATTTCAGTATATAAAATATTTTTTGAAAATTTTGTTACTGGTGCAGAAGATATTAATCGAAATGGAATACAAAATATTAATTTTAAGAATTTATGCCTGTGTGAATTTTAATGAAATCTTGTGAGGAGGTACCTAAGAATCATGATTAAAATATGTTGTGATTTAGGAATTCATTTATTTAAACAATAATATAAATGTAATAAAATACACTGCTGTACAATATACAAAAAATACTTTACACACTTCTCTTTTAATCTTCTTGTCAGAATTGCCTAATACTAATATTCAATTGATTGTTGACAACAAAATATAGGATACTTTCTTTCGCAAAAATATCTTATTTGCAGGAGAAAATAGAGATATTTTAAACACCTTTTACAGAGCTTAATAATTTTTAGAATTTTAGATATGCATACTTTAAGGCACCTTTATTTTTGAAGGCGGGATATTTGAAACATGGAATAATTTTTAAAATTTTATATAGATTTTAGAATTTCATCCAGGGATGCGTACCCTGGAAGCACTATAAAAGTAAAAGTATTAAAATTTGGTGTTTTGGATTACTTTCAAAGAAAAATCGAACAAAAAATTGTCAGGACGCACACAACGTGTGTGGGTACAGCTGCTTGATAAATAAAGCTACATATCTTTTTGCAGCTTTTTACGACGATTTTTATCACTTAAAGTGCATTTACATTATTTCGAGATCTAGTTGATTTCGTTAAAAATCCTTTTTAAAATCTAGATCGTTTACACTTAATTGTTTGACACTAGCAAGATTTTATTAACCATATATCATTAACTAAGCTTTTATTTTCAACTTGCACTTCAGTTTTTAATTTAATATTTCCAATTTATTTATCCACTTAATTCATTTTTTCTTATATCGTTTTAATTTTTTCGTAATTTTAATTTATGTTTATTATGTTTTAAATCAGGTTAGGTTATGAAGGGTTGTGCCAGAAATGGCACATCCATTTGGAGACCCGGAGGGTCCATTGTGATTCCTTTCAGCTAACTAAAACTAAGAAAAACAAAAGGAAAAAGGGACCCCAAGATGCGTCCTACTACCTATCACTCAGCCACCCGATTTCCGTGATGAAGGCGACAACATCTTCGATTTTACGCTGCGCAATGTCGAAGAGTCCATCGAGAAATCACTCACTTAGCCATCTAAGTCTGCGGCCTTTTAATGTGACACACGATGTACTCCAGAGTTTCCAACTCCTCCTCGTCTTCGCACATCCTGCAAATGTCCGATGTATCGGCAACCAATTTGCTGATTCTTGCCCTACAGGCGCAATGGCCAGTGAACATACCTATCACGCCTCTCAGAACTTTTCTGCCTAGACCCATTCTAGACCCGTGAGACTCTGTAATCCTCCCTTGCTTCCCAAGACAGGTTGGTTATCTTTACTATCCAATCGGATATAATCCTATAGTAGTGGCTAATCGATTCTACCCTGACTAAAGTAGTGTTCACACGGTTTGTATTTGTCATATGGAATGTCACTTTTATGGATACACAATACACACCGTGTGAACACTACTTAAGTTATTACCCTCTGAGTTTTTGTTTGATATTTTTAATTAAAATTTCATTTTTTTGTTGTACACCGAAGTATTTTTCAGTACAATTTGGGCAAAACCATAGTTACATCATTAAGTACTACTAGATTTTGAGTAGATTTCGGCAAACTGTAGTGACGAAGTAGATTTTGATTTGTATGGAAAATCTCGTAAGTACTAGATTTCGCTCAAGTGTAAATGCACTATTAAATGCTAGGGGCCTGGACGGTTTACATTTTAGAAACAAAATTTGTATGCACATCACAATTTTTAACCCCTTAATAACCGACAATGCGCGCGGAGTACAAAAAATAATACTTTTGCAAATTCCATGTATTTCATAGGTGCTCTTATATGTTCATATGTATTTTACTTAATTCTTTTTTAAAGAAAAAGGAATAATTTGTTAAACTTTGGTTTGGTTTTGTTTTTATTTCTAAAAAATTTTGATTCTTACTCTCTTTTTATCCTTTTACCTAGTGCCCGACCCAATAATTTGACTACAATTTTAGTAAAATACTTAATAATTTAACGACTAAAAATAAAACAACTAAAATAAATGCAAAAACATCTAAATTCATAGCTTCTATAAATGACATATTTCTAAGGGGACTTTGGATATGAGATGCTCCCTTGTATCTAAGTAAATATTCTAACCAATAAACAGCATTATCTTTAGCGTTTAAGGGACGATCCCGATATAATACGGAAAATCTTTTAACATTATTTGTATAAAAGGGATTCGTTAAAACTTCCAACAATGTTTTAGAAATAATTTCCTCCGTAAGAGGTTTATCATGATCCATGCTTATGCCGTAACCTTTGTTAACAATTTCCTCCATATTCATGGGTTGATCACCAAATATGGGTAGACCTACTATAGGTATACCATAGAATTTAGCTTCAGTTGCCACCCTTACCGCCATGTCCAAAGAAAAGTTTAATATTTGCATGTCCCAAAATATCAGACTGTGGTAACCATTTACGATATAAAATATTTGAAGAATTTCCTGGTACTTTGGATTCGTCGTCGACTTTCCACAAAACTTTTTGTGGCAGTTTTGATAGAACATTGTAGATTTTATCCAAAGCATGCGGCTGCATATGATGTTCTTTAACATTAGTGCCCATACTGAAAAAGATGACTCCATATTCAGCGGAGTTAATAAAGTCTTCAATATCCTTAAATTTCAGAAAATATTTTGTTTTGTAAATCGCTAAATTTTATTAATAAAGAATTACCTGTGATAAAGATTTGGGAGGATCATTAATATGTATGCCACCAATTTCAATAAGTGCAGGCACTAAAGGTCTAATCGGTTTCTCGCTAAAATGATGGCTAAACAAAACCATAGCTACTCGTTCTTTAGCTTTATCGTAGCTAACATATTTATCGCGAGGAAAGTGTTTCCTGGAATTGATAAAATAATTTGAAATAAAAGTGAGTTTTGATAATCGCTAATAAATGTTTTAATTGTGAAAGTAAAATATGGCTAAAAGAAATAAATACATGTGTTTCAAAACACAATTTGGTGAGACTCAATAATATACCGAAACTTTCAGCTTAACAGCAGATTCAAGCATACTCTACTGCGTTCACACATATTATATCGCTTATTTTTCACACACTTACAGCTCTAAATTCTATGTTTCATTTTTTCAATTTTAGGAGCATTTACTTATTTATTTATTTATTTATTTATTTATTTGATATCCTGTGTAACAAGACTAATGTCTTAATACAACACAGGGTTACATTGTAGTAAAATTCACATTATAATGACAAACATTACTTAAAAATATTTAAAAAATATCATAAATTAAAAACAATAAAAATTAAGGCGGTAGCAACAATAATATTTACAACAATAATAATAACATTAACTAAAACATAGAATATTGAGTACTAAGAACAATAAAGCTATCAAACAAAACAAAGATGATTATATTTATAAACATTATAAAAAATATTATGTAAAAAAAACTTTAATTTATGAAAAGTGTTAAAAAATTGCTTCTTAAAGCGAGCAGCGTTGCTTGTATTTCTATTTATTATTGGTAAATTGTTCCAGAGACGGATAGCATTAACAAAAAATTGCCACTCGGACATTAAACTTCGATATCTGACTGGAATTATGTTATTAGTGCGATTTAATCTGCCAAACCGTAGTCGCTCATATAAATATGCAGGAATTTTAGTGGTAATAATTTTGTGCAGAAATATGAGAGTTCGAATTTTTAGTAAGTCGTCAAATTTAACTCCCTATAGTTCTTTTGCGTAGATCGATGTTCTATGAAATCTTCGACGCGAATACACATACCTCACAATGTTGTTAAAGGGGGGCCGTTCACACTATAATACAAGTATTAATACTTTTGAATAAAATACGACCCTAATCTAATTGCTGTTCGAACTTTTTCAAAAAGCAATAACAACTCATCATGTCAGGGTTGCATTTTCCTTAAAAGTATTAATACTTGTATTATAGTGTGAAATGCCCTTAAATAAAATATTTAGCTTGCATGTTAATTCTGCATCACATGAAGAGTAAATTTCACATCCAAACAACAACATGGACACTAGGTACGTTTTGGCGAGTAGACGTCTTAATTTTTTTGGAGTATAATGCTGTGTTAACCAAAGGGTTCTTAAGATGGAGTATGTTTTGCCACAGATATATATTATATGATCACTCCAGGTAAGTGTGCTTGTAAAATATTATGCCTAGGTTTTTTGCACTTTCGACTATACCAATTTTTTGATTATTTATATAAATATTTGACTGCATAATTACTCTGCTAGTTCTTCTTCGGAATATAATGCACTTTCATTTCTTAGGATGTAAACTCAAACCGTTTGCTGAAGCCCATATAAAAACCCTATTTAAATCACTATTAAGTTTTGCTATGCAAGTTTCCATTTTGTTGTCGATCCTGCTACTCAAGTATAACTGTGCATCATCAGCATAGAGATGTATTTTTGAATAAAGCAGCTGCATAGGTAGATCGTTTGTATATATAGTAAATAATAGGGGGTGCCCCAGGGCACTTATTGTCATTGCGGTTTATTCTCAAAGCTTTGACGCAGTGCTATCGTGGAAAATGGGGGCACCAGACAATGTTCCTTGAACCTTAATCTGGAAGAACCCCACCCTAATCCACGGTGGAACTGCATACGCCAGGGATGCGTGGTCAAGAGGGTGCTTGGCCGTTAGTATGCGAACTCTGGATACTAGTTAACTTTATTAACATTAATGTAGACTTACCCATGCATTAGGAGCTTTGTGTGGGTGGACAACGTTTTCTCCAATAATGACCTAGGAAGATTGCAGAAGGGATGGACAGGAACGCCTCGCAAGGGTTGCTTTCTAAAGGTTTTCCTATGGCGTTGAACCGGGATATTTCGATAGGGATGGACAAGGAAGCCTCGTTAGAGGTGAAGAGGTTAATCCCTTTAGGAACTCCGGTTGCCACTGGCCAGGGGAGGATATCGAAAGGGACAAAGAAACCTCGCAAGGGGTGGACTGGTCAGTCTATGAAGATACTCCTGCTGCTATGGAGGTAAATGTGGATGAATTGGACGCATCTGTCCCTGTGTGCTTAGGCAAATCCTTTTCAGAAGCAGGCACCTCAATACGTTCCTTCAACGTCGAGTCGGAGTCTCAACAGCTCAGGCCTAAAAGTGAGTGGCAGAAGCAGAAGAGGAGACGGGGAAAGGAAAGAAGCTGAGACGGCAGCGCACATTGTGTGTGAATGTCCAGCACTGGCTAGCATAAGACTCAGGACCACTGGTGGATGCCATGGGGGACCTTAGCCTTGAACAAATGCTAACAATTACTAGAGACTGCGTGATGAGAAAGAAGGCCGACAGTTACCAGTCGACAGGCTCACTAAAGTCAAGATTAAGAGCTGGTTGTAGCACATGACTCAATGTAAGTAGGTTGTCGTAAATTACACTTCGGGTGCCTGTAATCATAGAGGACGGAAGGGGGTCGAAAAGGGACCCATTATAGAAGTGGTCTGCTTCGATATTCCCCCTACATTACATACATACATACAAATAATAGCGGGCCTAGTATTGATCCCTGCGGAACTCCTCTTCTAATCGGTAGAAATGTTGACAATAAGTTATAGCTTTCAACACACTGCATTCGTTCCTTTAGATAGGAGGATATTAGTTTAACGGAAGTTGACGAAAAGTTCATGAATTTGCTAAGTTTTATTTAAAGTATTGTATGGTTAACGGTATCAAACGCCTTGGAGTGTTCAAGCAAAACTAGTACACTCAAATAGCTTTCATCTATTTCCCTTCTTATATCCTCGGACGCATCAGCTAAAGCAGTTACGCAACTGTGTTTTGAACGGAAACCAGACTGTCGTTCAGTAATGATTTTGTTCCTAGTAAGGTAAGATGTAATTTGATTATGTAAGATTTTTTCAAAAACTTTTGACAAATAAGGAAGAATTGCTATTGGTCGGAATTCATTGTTTGCTTTAGGTATTGGTAGAACCTTTGCTTGTTTCCATCTTAGAGGAAATTGCACTGTGGTAATAATTTTGTTAAATATATATGCGTTATTATCGGTATAAGTGATAGTAGCAATAACTCAATGAACTTAGGATGTATACCATCTAATCCAACTACATTCGACTTGATATATGCAAATCTTAATAGTACTTCGGCTTCACTGGCACATTCAAAAGAAAACGGGCTTGACAGTGAATGTACCCTTTGAATATCGTCATAAAAACTAGGATCAGCAGATTGCATCTCAATGGTAACAAACTTTTCGTTAACTTCATTAACATTAGTAATTAGTTTTGAACTATTATTACTATCTTTACTTATCCCAATATCACGTATATATTTCCAAGTTTGCTTAGTATTAACAGAGTTTGTAAATTTTTCTGCATAAAAATTTGATTTTGCTACTTTTATCTCTGTGGTGACTTTATTTCTAGCTATGCGAAATAGTTTATGTAGCTCCGTGGTTTTATAACGTTTATATGCAATATTACGTTCAACTATATAATTACTTATTTCCTGAGCGAACCAAAATTTCTGTCGAAGTGTTATTTTTTTTTTTTTTTTTAACGTAGAATACGTTATACGGTAAGGTAGGGGTGTTGATCTGGAGCAGAACATTTTGAGAAAATGTTTGTCAACTTTCACCCACTTTTACTTAAATATTAAAACATATTTTAGCAATTTTTATATGCCAGCTTGTTTTGGTAATATGTTTTGTTTCGAATTACATTAAAAAAATTATATGTCTATATATAAAAGTTTTATGGAGTTAGGGAAATAAAAATTGAACAGCATGATATTTTAGACTTTTTTTGTACATGCCGCTGTTGTTGTTGGTTTGTGAATGCCACTGTTTTTTTTGTTGTTGTTGTGAAATCAAATGATTTTGGCTTGGCTGTGCTTTGCGAGCAGCGTGTAAATGTATGTGTGTGTGTACATTTCGTTTTGTTGGATGGGTCGGTTATTAGTTCGTTTGGCGGGGAACATAAAATGAAGGGAGGGGAGCGTGGAAACGTGTGTGCTTGATAGTTTACAGATCTTTTTAAATGTGTGTGTATGTATGTACATTAATACAATGGCGTTTTTCCTAAACACATTCCTGTGAATACATTGGGAAGTAGTTGGAAAGCAGGTAATCTTTTGTGCTGCCATATCATAAAATTTATTGCTGTAGCTGTACTTCAAATGAAGATGTCGCTATAATGTAATACGTTCAACTAGATGTAGTTTCATCCTTAAACACATGGCATACAGTCTTCGAGCACACAAACTAAAAAATAAATTAATAAATCTTCTTGAAAACTATTCCAACACTATATCAATGGCGTTTTTCCTAAACACATTCCTGTGAATACATTGGGAAGTAGTTGGAAAGCAAATAATCTTTTGTGCTGCCATATCATAAAATTTATTGCTGTAGCTGTACTTCAAATGAAGATGTCGCTATAATGTTATACGTTAAAATAGATGTAGTTTCATCCTTAAACATATGGCATAGTCTTCGAGCACACAAACTAAAAAATAAATTAATAATCTTCTTGAAAACTATTCCAATCGTTTAGATCAGTGGTTTCCAAACTTATTTGGGTTATCGCCACATTGTAGCGACATCTTTATTAGATGTACAGCGATAGGAATTACTTTTGTGATATGGCAGCACAATAGAATATTTGCTTTCCAACTACTTCCCAATGTATTCACGGGAATGTGTTTATGAAAAACGTCATATATATATGAAAATGCCGCGTAAAAGACGTATCAACTTTGCAACAAAATATTTTAATTCGGTTGAAAAAAGCAAACGAATTAAATCTCAGAACAACCAATCGTAAGTAAATTGCATGCAAAACCCATTTCATAAGTATGTACATACATAAACGTGTTTCCAATTTTATGCATGCAGTGAAGAACATCAACTGCAACTACAACAACAGCAACTGCTAACACAACCAAAGTAAGTTTATATTTAAATTATTATTAACCAATTATAAACTAATACAAATTCTATTTACAGTGACATACTAGATCAAGAACAACAACAACAACAGCTAACACAACTAAAGTAAGTTTATATTCAAATGATTATTAACCTCTTATAAACTAATACAAATCCTATTTACAGTGACATGCAAAATGAACAACAACAACTGCAGATACATCAACAACAACAGGTAACACAACTAAAGTAAGTTTATATTCAAATGATTGTTAACCTATTATAAACTAATACAAATACTATTTACAGTGATACGCAAAATGAACAACAACAACAACAACAACAACTGCTGCAACTACAACAACGACAACAGCTAACACAATTAAGGTAAGTTCAAATTTAAATGATATTTAACAAATAATAACATAATACAAATTATATTTACAGTGAAACGCCAGACCAAGAACAACAACAACTGCAACAACAACAGCTAACACAACTAAAGTAAGTTCTTATTCAAATGATTATTAACCTCTTATAAACTAATACAAATTCTATTTACAGTGACATGCAAAATGAACAACAACAACTGCAGATACATCAACAACAACAGCTAACACAACTAAAGTAAGTTCTTATTCAAATGATTATTAACCTCTTATAAACTAATACAAATTCTATTTACAGTGACATGCAAAATGAACAACAACAACTGCAGATACATCAACAACAACAGGTAACACAACTAAAGTAAGTTTATATTCAAATGATTGTTAACCTATTATAAACTAATACAAATACTATTTACAGTGATACGCAAAATGAACAACAACAACAACAACAACAACAACTGCTGCAACTACAACAACGACAACAGCTAACACAATTAAGGTAAGTTCAAATTTAAATGATATTTAACAAATAATAACATAATACAAATTATATTTACAGTGAAACGCCAGACCAAGAACAACAACAACTGCAACAACAACAGCTAACACAACTAAAGTAAGTTCTTATTCAAATGATTATTAACCTCTTATAAACTAATACAAATTCTATTTACAGTGACATGCAAAATGAACAACAACAACTGCAGATACATCAACAACAACAGCTAACACAACTAAAGTAAGTTCTTATTCAAATGATTATTAACCTCTTATAAACTAATACAAATTCTATTTACAGTGACATGCAAAATGAACAACAACAACTGCAGATACATCAACAACAACAGGTAACACAACTAAAGTAAGTTTATATTCAAATGATTGTTAACCTATTATAAACTAATACAAATACTATTTACAGTGATACGCAAAATGAACAACAACAACAACAACAACTGCTGCAACTACAACAACGACAACAGCTAACACAATTAAGGTAAGTTCAAATTTAAATGATATTTAACAAATAATAACATAATACAAATTATATTTACAGTGAAACGCCAGACCAAGAACAACAACAACTGCAACAACAACAGCTAACACAACTAAAGTAAGTTCTTATTCAAATGATTATTAACCTCTTATAAACTAATACAAATTCTATTTACAGTGACATGCAAAATGAACAACAACAACTGCAGATACATCAGCAACAGCTAACACAACCAAATCAGCGGTATACAAGACCTAACTCTTACCTCGAATCGTATCAAAAGGCGAACGATGAATTTAAAAAATTATTTCTTGATAATAATTTGGGACATGTTTGTGATGTATGTGACAGGCTTTGGTTTGCATCAGATTTGTTTATTATATTACCTCGTCATAAACGTATACTTCAATCACATTTTCCTGTTGAATGCGCTAATGATGATAATTTTACCCATTATTGTCATACTTGCAAACAATGTTTTGCTCGTAATAAACTTCCAAATTTATGCAAATTTAACGGATTTAAATATCCACCGCATCAATTAAATTTGCCACCATTGGATATAATATCAGAGCGCTTAATTTCGCCAAGACTTCCTTTTATGCAAATACGTCGTTTACGTCGGGAATTGGGAACATATAAAATCATTGGACAAGTAATAAATGTACCAGTCGAAATTGAAGAAATGGTAAATCAGTTGCCTCGTCAGCTAGATGATGACTACGCATTTAATGTCAACATCAAAAGAAATATTTTACATAAGTCTACCTACTTATGTGGTGAAGTTAAGAAAAGTACAATTAAGGCATGGCTTTCTTTTATGATATCAACACCGTTGTACAAACATTACAACATTCAGTTTAATGTTCAATCTTTCAACAATCTTCATGATGAACAACCTTCAACAAGCAGAGCACCTAACATTGAAGTTGCAAATGAAGAAATAGAATGCATCAACAATGAAAATGACAACGAAATGTTATTGGCGCAACAACAAACAATGTTGTGGGATGAATCAAAATATTTGGATATTGCACCAGCACAAAATAAACAAGCAGTGAGCATCATATATGATACATATGCTGAAGAGTTATCTTTTCCAGCTATATATTATGGTCAACCCAGAACGTTTAAGCAAGGAGTCAAGGCTACACCATTTAATATAGCCTCCAGCGAAATTAGGCGTAGTGATAGACGTGGTGCCACGCCTCAGCATATTCTTTATGTAGCAGCAAAAATTATAAGACTTAGAGTGTCAAGTGCACTGCATTCTGTTTTCAAATTTCACAATTGTACTAACAATGTAACACGAGAAATGCTGGAAAATAGAGAGTTCATTGAAGCTGCAGTTGAAAAAAACTTATCTTTCTTTCAATCTATACCAAATTCTATGCAGTATTGGAATAAAAGGAAAAAGGACTTATTCGCTATGATTCGACAACTCGGAAAGCCAACAATGTTTCTTACATTGAGTGCCAATGAAGTACGTTGGCCTCATTTATTAAAAATACTATATAAACTTTCTCGAGAGTCAAATGGTCACGAACTTCATGATCCCATGAATCAACTAAGAGCATTTCAACGAACTGCCCTTGTGAATGAAGACCCTATCATTTGTTGCATATATTTCCATAAATTAGTTAACGTTATTATGCAAATATTATCAGCAAACAAGCCGTACAATCCTATTAAAAAATACCGAGTTTTGGATTATTTTAAGCGCATAGAATTCCAGCATCGGGGTAGTCCACATGCCCATATTTTGTTGTGGCTACAGAACGCACCAGACGAGCCAATATCAGAAAATATGCCAAATACAGTGAAATTAATTACTGATTTATGTTCTGTGTCGTCCACTGACTTGCCAGACACTTATTCTAATCAAGTGCACCAACATACATTCACGTGTTTCAAGAGAGACCAGCACAAATGCCGTTTCAATATTCCATATTGGCCTATGGACGTTACTAGAATTCTGTTACCGTTAGCTGAAAGTGATAGTCGTAAGGCTGTGCTTAAGACTCGGGCTGCAAATTTGTATAAAAATCTTTCGGAAAGAATTTATCCTACTTTACAAGATTTTTTGACTGATAACAACATGAACATGAATTATTATTTAAATGTAATCAGAGCATCTCTAAAAAGAGCAACTGTCATATATAAAAGAAATATGCAAGAGATTTGGACAAACACATTCAATCCTTGGATAGCTGGAGTGCTCAATTCCAATATGGATTTTCAATTTATTCTAGATGAATACTCATGTGCGGCATACGTTGTAGAATATGTGAATAAAAGTAATCGTGGCATTAGTAATTTACATTCCAAACTCATTGAATTACAAGCACATCACCCGAACGAAGATTATTTAGGATTACTTAAGAAAGTTTGCATTAACATGATTAATTCTGTGGAAATGTGTAGTCAAGAAGCAGCATGGTATTTATTGCGACAGCCTATGTCGGAATCCAGTCGTGAAGTGGTATTTATCCCTACAATGTGGCCTACAGAACGTCACAAAACACATAAAAGGCGAGATCAAATGGACAGAGAAGAAATAAGCAGCAGTTCTACTGATATTTGGACATCAAATATTTTGCAAAAATATGAATATCGGCCAGAAGAACTGAATGATATTTGTTTAGCTGATTTTGCCGCATGGTATAATTTCTCGAATAATCCAAATAACACAAATTGTACCAAAAGGAGACACGCACGAGTTTTACGCTATGTTCATTACAACATGGTTAACAGTTACTCTGAATATAAACGCGAAATGGTTACTTTGTTTTTACCGTTCAGATGTGAACATATTGATATTCTGGACCATTTAAAATATTTGCAATTATTCGATGAACGCAATGAAGAAATTATGAGAAATTTCACAAAATATGAATTGTGTGATATTGCGAAACATATTGAACTTTATAATTCTCTAAACAAAGATTTACAAGATGATCGTGAAATGGTTGCAGCTGCACAAAATCGAGTCGTCCAATTGTTGGCTACTACCGATGCAAATAATGATGACTTTGATAGTATTCCAACCGGAACTATGACAGCCATAGTTCGCGAGCGTAAAAATGTTATGACTTCACAAGAATTTTGCCAAAATATGCGATTAACAAATCAAGATCAACGAAATTTACTGTTGACACTGATGAATACTTTATTAAGCTCAAACCAAATTATACAAATTTTCTTCACTGGTGCTGCAGGAACGGGCAAAACTTTCACTCTGAACTTAGCAAAAGAAATAACGAATCGTTTTACTCAAAGCCATTCCAGTAGATCGAACGCTTATGTCGCATGTGCTTCCACAGGGAAAGCAGCAATAGCACTTGGTGGCTCTACAGTACATTCCACCTTTCGAATTGCAATTTCGAGAAGGTCTAACGCAGCAATGTCCAGAGAAACGATACACAGTTATCGAAATGCTTTTGCTAATGTCAAAGTAATTTTCATAGATGAAGTTAGTATGCTGAGTTCTGATATATTACAAAAAATACACGGACGAATGTGTGAAATTACTGGAAATTTTGACACTCCATTCGGTGGGCTTAGTGTAATATTTTGTGGTGATCTTAGACAACTCCCACCAGTAAATGCGAGAGCCATTTTTAAGCCAACTAGAGGTTCTCTAACCGGAGCTTCACTTTGGCAATCTTTAAAATTTTATAATTTAACAAAAGTTATGCGACAAAGCGATACAACATTTTCTAATATCTTAACGAAAATCGGCAACGGAGAAGAATTAGCTGCTGAGGAAGCACATCTCATAGAAAGTCGTTTTCGTACCACTGAGTGGTGCAAAGAAAATGTTCCAAATGCTATACGTCTTTTCCATCTCAATGCTGATGTTGATAAATATAATTTGGAATCGATTTCAACTTTTGTTGTCAGCAGTTGCATAGATACTTATCAAGGCTACAGAACAAATGACGAATTAGTTGGGGCAAGAACTAGGCTGCATAAACTTAGCATCACTGAGTGCGGAGGATTGCCATATATATTGAAACTTTGCGAAGGAAAGCCATACATGATAACATGTAACATCGATGTGGAAGACGGTATTGTAAATGGTGCCATTGGAATTGCAAAATATATGGAATATGATGAAAATGATGAAAATAGTTTCATTAGAGTATGGTTACACTTTGACAATAGTGACATTGGTCACAAATTAAAAATTAAATGTCGGCCTTTAGTTGCAAGTAGACCAACAGTGCTTTCTGCTGACTGGACGCCTATTACAAAAATAACAGCAAAAATTTCCTTAACCAACAGCATAAAATGTACACGTCAGCAATTTCCACTGTCACCAGCCTCTGCTTTAACCATACACAAATCACAAGGCGGCTCCTTTAATGAAATAGTCTTTAAATACAAGAAAAGTCAGGATCAACAGTTAGTTTACGTCGCACGTTCACGTGTCACAACTTATGAAGGCTTATACATAACCAACGAAACGGATGACTATACATTTTACCACAAAAAAGGCTGCAATTCGCCAAAAATGATAGAATTAAGACAAGAATTGGAACGTTTGCAAGATTATAAGTTACTCGCTGTATGTGATGAAGCAAAACAATTTTTAACATCGACTAAATACTCATTCATCTGTATCAATACACAAAGTTTGAAGGCACATGTCTTGGATATAGAATCAGATCCTATTTTACAAACTACCAATTGGTTACTCTTGACCGAAACATGGGTAAAAAATGAAGTTATAAATATAAAAAATTTTAATTTAGTATGCAAATACAAAACGAACGATACGAGATCTGGTGGAGTTTCTATTTATGCAAATGTTTCCAATGCTACAATAGTAGCACCTGAAGAAATATCACGATTTTCAACAGTCATCCAAGAGCAATTTCAAACAAGAAATAACTTTGGAGATTTATGTGGCACTGAGATAATAATCAATAATAACAAAATATTACTTGCAGTTATTTATATACACCCAAACACACCGCTTACGCAAATATGTTTATTCATAAATCGATATTTAAATCAATACAGTTCAAACAATAATAACCCACTATTTTCCAGTTTAGGTTTAAATACTATGCCAATCATTTTAGCAGGAGACTTCAATCTGGACATTATGAAACATGAAAACAGACCATTTTTGGAATTTATGGATACTACATTCAATTTACAATTAAAATCGTCCATCGCATCCACAACTATCAGGAACACATGTATTGATATGGTTTTCAGCAGAAATATTGATATTAATTGTCACACATACATATCATACTTTTCATATCATAAACCAATCATTGTAAATATAAAAGAATAAATTTTAATTTCATATAAAAAATACCCTATAAAATAATTGTCTTTCATTTTGGTAGTTTTGTTGTTATCTTATTTTACTAAAAATTATACTGTACATACATAAAATAACTTATCACACATAACTTATCCTATCTAAAATTAATTAACTTTAATACATGCAAACGCCTACTAATGTTACAAAAAACTTAATAACTAGCTATCAGTTGTATGCGTATATATTAGATAGATTTAAATCATTTATCAAAAATTACATTTAATTCATATATTTTAATTGCAAAACGACTAACGTATTCTACGTCTGACCTATGCGCCCGTGTTATCTAACACAGGCTGTATTTTTTTTTTTGAGGGACACTGTATTATTGAACACAATTAAAAGATTTTCTTCGGAAAAGTCTAGCTGTTCGTTAGTAGTTACCATGAAATAAATGCGACTCCAGTCAATTCTATGGAACTCTTCCTCTAAGGTTGAAATATTTATATTTTTAAAATCACGGTAACTGATTGTTTGGGGTGAAGTTTGTATTTGAAAGTCATACGTCATAAATATGAGATCGTGCTTTGAAAACAAGAAGCAGATAATTGATCATATATCAATAATTTCGTCTCATCATCGATTAAGAAGAGATCAAGTAATGTATTGCTTGATGAGGTGAAATGTGTAGGTATACTAGTATTTATTGGAAAAAGTCCTAGGGCTTTCATGCTGTTGGTTAGACTTGATTCAATTAGGACGTTAAAGATGAAGTCCGCCGCAATAACTAAGTTATTACATGAAGTGGTCATGATTTCAAACATATTTATAAATATACTTATTTACATATGTATAGTTATCTTATATTTGCTATCTGCTCTATAATCTTAAAACTGTCCCACAGAGTGTTCTTAACGGGTGGGTATATATACATATAGAGGAAAGAACTATGATTATTTTTTATTTGTGGTGTATTTGCACTGTCAGCGCAATAAGTAATCAAATATTTTTCTCTTTCTAATTCATGGAGCTGTTAATTTAATTTTTTCTAACATACATAATTACATACATTAGTTGTCAAAATTGCTGACAATTTTCTTCGTAGTATAGGACAATTTATTTAAGTTTTTGAATTTTCCGTTTTAACATTTTTTTTCTATACAAAAAAATTTGATTTTAAATTTACACTGAGATTGTAAAACTATGTTTATAATAACAAGCATAGAGGGGGCTAGTGCACTTAATTTTGATTGAAATCAGCTTTGGTCTGCCACTAAATCATATTGCAAATGAAATTATTGCACTATTTTTTTGCAGCTTAGTAATGAACTGCAAATCTTCACTAGCAATCAAAAGAATTTAGTGACAGTGTAAATGTTTGCACTACCAATCAATGCAGATTTAGTTCAAGAATTCTTCACTCACTCAATTGATTGTAAAATTTTTACTTGCAATCAATAAAAAGCTGCATTTATTCATACTCTCAATCAACTTTCAAAGATAATTGGTCATGAAAATTTTGAAATAAATTCTTTTTTTTTTTTATTTATTTAATATTAAAATTTTCTCTTGTTTTACACCAAAATTTAAAAAAGTGATGTAACGGAATTAATTATTTATTCAGTATTGAAACAAGGTACATAACGATACCAAATTAATTATTAATACTATATATCAGTTACATTAAAATTTTTTTTCCTTTAGTGGAATGGTAGATGCTCATAGAAGATAAAAAATTTGGTGATAGCATTTTTGAAATGCTTGTTGCAAATAATTTTTGGAATTTTTTTTTTAATAATTTGAATTTTATATTAAATTAAGTATTAGTCTTCACTTTTGAATTAGTGCACAAAAATAATAATAAATCAAATTGACACTCAAATTGAATGCAAAATTTCTACGTTACAATCAACTTGAGTGAAGAAAAAAACGTTGCAATATATTGCTGATTGCTTTTTTTGAAATCAAAATAATTAAATTTTAGTGCAAAGATTTTTTACCTCACTATCAGTAATGTTGATTGAGACTGCAAAATTTGAAATCATCATTAGAAATCAAAAAAAAAAAAAAAAAAAAGAATGCAATAATTTTGCAATATCACTCAGTGAGAGTGAAGATTGCAAAATTAATGCACTACCCCCAACTATGATAACAAGTATATAAAATAAAATTTAAAGGGTGTCCCCATGGGTGACTTATGTCTATTTACTTGAACCGTTAAATATATAATCCTCAAAATTTAAACACCATGTTTAAAGCTACATATGTCGACTAAATTAAAGGGTGTCACCTTAAGGTACACATAGATAATTTTTGCAGAAGGTTGAGTGTGATCTATAATATAAGATTAAACACACAAGGGTTACTCATATAAGAAGTAATTTTATGTATATGGTATCAGAGAACTTACGCAATTAGACTCTGTTTAGATATGAATTATTAATTGAAACAATTTTATCTTAACTAAGCAATTCAATTTCGTGTTCACCACTATTGTCAACTTTTTCTTACGATTGCCCACCAAATTTGTACTTAAAACGCCAAGAACCAGAAAATTTTTTATTTAGTGTGAGTTAACGTGAAATCATAGTTAAAAATATAAAAATTAAATTAAAATTTCAATATATTTAAATTTTTGAATGTAGCCGATACAACGAAATTGTTAAAGCCATTTGTGTTCAGTAGGTTATGCCATTTAATTATGGAAATTAAATTAACAGTTTGTCGTATTTTAAAAAAAAATTGAAAGTAATTTTTCTTATTTGGTATAATGTCGATATATTCTTTCCTGCTAACACAGTGCAACAAAGAAAACAAAAATACAGGAACTTGACTGTATAGGATAGACTCTACTACCAAAGGGTTTGACGAATCTATTGATTTATTTATGAGCCTCAAAAGTTTCTGAAAATCAATGGGCACTTAAAAAAATGTGTCATCAGTTTTTGTCTAATATCTCATTCATACTAGGTGATATCGCTTAACTTTGTTTCGTAATAATGTAGCTCAAGATTCGTTGAACAAATTCTATTAACATTTTGGCAAAAAATAATTTATTCCTATTCCTAGATATAGCTGCAATATCTCTAAATTGGCAACAGTGGTGTTCACACATACTCAATTAAGCTTCCTCAATTAGTATTTGACAGCTGAAAAAAAACATTGTTTTTATTATAATAATAAACCTATAACAAATACAAATAAACCTATAAAAATTGCGCTTTTAAAAAGTTTTGCAATTTTATGGGATACAATAAAAAGCACTAAAAGAACATAAAGTACAATATGTACTGTAAGTTTTTATTTCAGTCAGATCTTTTTGACATCTGAAAATTTAATTCTTATCAGCCAAGGCATATTTAACAAGGTGATAGCGTAAGGGAGAGGAAATTTCAGCAAAAAATTTTTTCAATTTTTTTTATATGGATTTTGACAGTAAAATATATATTATTCTCTCTTAAAAAACCTGATTAATGTCAAACTCCATATAAAAAAAATTTTAAAAATTTCTCTTTAATATTAGCTCCGCCTTGTGCAGTCACCTTGTTATATATGCCTTGTTATCAGCAAAATAATGTCGTGTTTGTTGTTGTAGTAATGCTACTACCTAATATTGTAGCACGTTTCCACGGAGCCCAATATTCATGCTTCGTTCTCTCATTCGTAATTCACAATAGTGTTGGATTTGTTGTAAAATTGTACCAAATTTGGTACAATCGACAAATTAGTGGCACACTGGTACACTTAATGTTTTTTTCTACAATTTCATATAAAATTTTATAATCAAGCTTAAGTTCGTTTTTATTCTCTCTAAGAAAGAATTAATTAAATTACAAACTAGGTGATAATATTAAAGAAAAATTGGGAAAATTTAATTTTTAGACACCAGCACGAGCGGAATGTACATTTTCTAGACAGCCACGTCCTCATAATTACTCAGCTGAAGCTGTTGTTGATGTCAAAGGTTGCCATCCCTGACTTATCTGATTATAGTTGCTGACATTTAAGGGGCGCTGTGATCATCAACGGTTTTCTTAATTATCTTATTTTCGTTAAGAACCTTTTTGTTTTAATAATGATTCAAGTTCGTATTTTGATTGGAACAAGATCGTTGTCATTCACGCCCACTGAGAAAAATATAATTTAACTTACAATCTCTAAAATTACAAAATTAAATTATATTTTTCGAATATTTTATTAACCTGTGCTTTTAAATAAATCAAAGGAAAGTTATTTTTTGTAAATTCTTCCTTGGTTGATTTAAAAATTTTTGCGTTTTTCTATTTATTGCCAAAGTTTCTTGTGTCTAGTGCTTGTGGTTCCTTTTTTGGTGAAGACAACCGTTTAGAAGCCATTCTCATCATCCCCACATTTTTACCGGTTATGTATAAGTGATATGTAATTTAGTTACGTTTCCCGCATTATTCGGCTGATATATTTTTTTATTCTTTCTGGTGAGAAATCGTAAAGTCTTTTTGTTCTTCCAAATAGCTCCAGTCATACTTAATCGAATGAAGATCCGGTGACTTTAGTAAAGTTTCAAGCACTTGACTATAATTGTAGTGTAGCTAGATCCTAACATTGCGCAGTGTAAGGGGTCATCTGTAAAGGGCTAGTTCGATTTATCCACAATTTGACATGGACGTGGCAGAGGCGTATCTGAGCTTAAGTTTTAAAGCTAGGGATCATTCACTTGCAGGTGGTAGCTCTATGCGGCCTCAAAATTAAGAACATTACACCCTAAATTTTTTTTAGGGCTTGGCAGTTTTTCAATTTTTGTTCGATTTTTCAAAATTTTACTTCGTCTTAAATATCTATTTAGTATTAGTACATCTTTTCAGTTTTTTTCGTTGACTTAACAAATGGTTGATTTTCAATTTAAAAACTTCAAAATTATTTCATTTTTGTGTATTTTAGCCTAAAAAAGGGCCATTAATCTTTTTTAATAAAATAATTTTTTAAGAAATTTATAAAAATTTTATATGTTAAACCAAATTTCGTGTAAAACTGATGATCCTAGTAGAATATGGAGGGCCTTCAATTTGATATATTTTACATCGAAATTTTGTCATTAGCCTATATGTTTTAAAATACCAAAGAGATCAGAAAGAGAAGACTGCTGTGAAAAAGCTATATATATTTCCAATTATTGTGTGGACTTTGTAATAATTCCAATTTTGGGATTTTTGGTATTTATTTTAGGAATTGCGATTGGATTTCCTTTACCTTAGTCTTAAAAATTGGTATACGCTTTGATTTTCGTTGACTAATATCTACAGAAAAGAAATTCAAGGAATCAAGGTCAATTATCATAACTTTAAAATACCCTAGTATTTTAAAGTTTTAATTAGCATATTTTAATGTCGAGCTACTGTATGTATTTTTTCCCTGACTTGGTACAATTTTATCACTGGGACGGTACAATTTAAACATTGTCAGATCCCAACACTAATCCACACTCCAATCATGTTTGAATCAACGTGCTTCGACATATAAAATTTTGAGAGCAAAGCACCTTGTTTTATAGCACGTTTCTACGGAGCCTAATATTCATGCTTCGGTCCCCCATTCGTGCTTCACACTCCAATCGTGTTTGAATCTACGTGCTTCGCCATACAAAATTTAGAGAGCGAAGCACTTTGTTTTGAGATGAATCAGTTTGAATCTACTTGCGAACAAGACGAATTCATACCAGGTGGATTCGATAGCCCAGCTGATTGTTTTTTGCTCTGGTTTTTTGCTAATGTCTTGTCAAAAAATACATTGTTTTATATCTGCTAATCTAATGTCAAAGTTGTTGTTTTGTTGTAGTTGTTGTCCTACTGCTCTCACCTGGTATGAATTCGCCATGCTTGCGAAGCATGAATAATTTCTATCTTCTCTAATTTTTATAGCAAGTTTATCTGAACTAGCTCTCTTTATTTATGTAAATAAAAATGTAAATAAATAAAAAAATTAAATTAAAATTGATGTTTAAATATGTATAAATTAATAAGCAAACAATTAAAATACAACTTAAAATAGATAAATAAAACACAAACAACACTATATCAAGTGGTAAAAGAGGAAATCGTGAAATAAATTTTAAAATGGAAACAAAGCGAAGCACGTATGTATATGGCGCGTAAACGGTATGATTCCCAATCATGATTCAGAGAGCGCAGTAAGTGCTTTGTTTTGTCGTGGAAACTATTGCATTGGGCCATGCAGTGAAATCAATTTATCTCACTGAACATACTTTCCAGTAACATACAACATGGTTGCATTCCGTATTTTATTCAATTAGTAACGCAATTATGTACTAATTTCTCAATTTAGTAATTGAGTTGTCCTGTGGTAAATTAAGCTTAAAGTTATCAAAATACCAATATCGATAACTTCTTGGCCAGTAAGAATGTTGCCAATTGCGTTGGTTTTTGACAACACAACTAATGTTCGGGTTCCGTTCATAATTGATATATGAAATTAAAAGTATGGGGACACCATACGAAACGTGACTTGGAGGCGATTTGAAAAAAAAAGTTAGAACAAAAGTAAAGAACACAAACACAAATTATTTTATAAGGATCACACTTGCATTTGGTGTTTGATTTCGATTATTTGAACAAAATCAAACCACTTCGCTTCGCTCGGCTTCGCAGAAAATGTTTGTCTTATTTTAAAAATTTGATTTTAAATATTTTAAAAATTAATTAAAGGCATAAAGCCTGTATGCAGAAGAAATAAAAATTTTTTGAAGGGTGCTTGAGGACAAGATTTGTTCCAAAATGTACTTCAAGTAAACTTTATTTTTTTCCATGCGGGCATTTGTCCTTACATTACTTACTTATAAATTTCTCTCATTTTCCTTTCCTGATTTCCCAATAGATACAATTCAGTAGCTACCGCCATTACATTCTTGAGTCTAAACATAAATCCCGTTGATTCATCGCCGACAGTACTCAGTAAAGTCAATACTGTATACGAAATTTCCAACGGACTACCCATCATATTCAATATGGAAGAGATTGGTTTATTAGGCCACACCAAAGCTACCGGGCAATCAAAATGTTCGGCTATTCCAAAAAAGTAATCACTAAACAGGTACCCATGTATCATTAAATCGAATTTGTTTTCGGGATCAGATAGAAGTTTTTGAAATTTTGAATCCTCCAATACTAGGGCCATTTCAGATATAATTATTTCCATCATGTTTAAAGATTTACGAAATTTCTCAAATCCTTTCATTTTTGCTATTGTAATGGTATAGTCCATATTAACAGAACCCTTATCCAATTGTATGTGTGTCATATTGGGATGTAACCAATCCGATTTTAAAGGTAACACCGATACAACAGTAACATTATGCAGGCGCTCTGTCATTGCCCTGACCACAGCCATTTCTATGATTAAATGTGAAGGACTGCTGGAGGGTAAAAATGCTAAAATATTTGCCGCCTCTGACCATTGTGGTGTAATAAAATAAGTCAGAGCTATTATAGTTAGAAGTTTCCACTTGTTTTTCATTAGTATTGGTTATTTTTTATAATTTCGTTTATTATTCTTAATTGTGCGACTTTCTTACGCCCATGCTATTCGACTACTTGAGAAAAACTAATTGAATATTATATAGTGTCAATTATTCTATTTCTCTACTTGATAAAATTTAATCAGTTTAAAACATCAAAGCAGACGTCATTGAATTATTAGTATTTTGTAGGAGAGAAATTTCTACTCAATTAATGGTTTGCTGGTGATAAGACGTGTAATTTTAAAATCTCATCATACGAGGGAAATTTTAAAATTTCGTAACATTTTGTATAGAGTGTTTTATTTCTCAACATTACCTCCTTTAAATTTGATACATTAAGCCCAGTTCCTTTCTATTTTTTTTTATTTCATCCAATTAATAAGATTTGGAAGATCCTCAAAATAGCCGTATGTTTACAATGAAATAGGTAACTTTCCAAACCTCGTACCATATCTCCATTTCGTATTCCAATTCATGGAATTTTAAAATAGGTATTACACAAGTGCTTATAGTCAAGTGTGAGCAATCTGCGCACCATTCGCTCTTTCATATGCAAATATTTATGCCACATTTGCCGTACCCGCGCAGTTGAGCTACCTGCAGCTTCAGCCACATCACAAGCTTTCATTCTATTATCGTCCAATGTTATTCCATTTAATGTCATGGTTTGTCCGATCTAAATGTTTGGCGATATTTGTTCTAGTACGACCCACTACGGAACTCATAACTGCCTCATAATTTATAGATTAAACCACCATTTTATAGGTATTCAGTAGACCTTTAAGACCACATATAATTTTTAAAAATCAAACAAAAATTGAAGAAATGCTAAGCTCTAAAAGATATGCAGGGCCGTGGTACGCAACTTTGAGACCACATAGGGCCACCTCTGGCAAGTGGATGTCGCCTACTGTCAAAACTTAAGCTGAGATAGTCCTCTGCTATGATCGTGTCAAATTTTGGATCAATTGGCTTAGTCCTTTACAAATGGCTGAGTTATTTCCAAAATATTTTTATTCTGCCCCACTGTGCATTGTTTTATATCTGCTAGTAGAATGACAAAGTTGTTATTTTGTTCTAGCTACTTTCATAAATTTCATATTTAGTATGGCTGACTTCCAAAACGTCAATTGCTTTGTCTTCGAACAGAGTAGTGTTTCATAACGTCGCAGTACAAAAATTTGACAGTATACATGTCAAATTTTTCAAAACGCCGTTGACACAATCAAGGCTTCAGTTTTATTATTGATGTATTGTTTGGAAACTGCATATGTACATACATACATACATGATTTAAATACGGTAGCAGAAATGTATATAGACTTTGTATTGATACAGTTTTAAAGTCAGCCTATTTAGAATAACAATCGTCAGTGCACTTAGACGTGGAATCGAATGCAGTATGAGGTAGCTTCATAAAACTTACGTGGAACTACATATGTTTAAACCTATTATATGTTTCAAAGGTTTAAAAAGTGACCCTACCTTTCCTTTCCTGCGTTGGACTTATTCTTTAGATCGACAGCCGCAATGTCATCTTTGCTTATTAAGAGCGATGCCATTTAACATAGCTTTGGGCATAGGAAAGGTTCTAATTGTACTTAAAAACCAGTCGGTTATAAACCCCATGCTGAAATGAATGGAGTTAACATTGATATGGGTTGAAGGAAAGAAAAGAGGGATCTGCTGTGAATTTCTATAGACTAGGACCCAGAGTAGCACTGGGAAATTTCCTAATGCAAACAAAGGTTGAAGTCAATAAACCTGAAAAGGTGGATGGATGACACTACATGTAGGCAGGCTCTAATGTTGCTCAAAGAGCCCCTTGGGAGGAAGGCCTCTAAGGTGCTCAAATATAGCAGAAGTACCTAAAGCTCGATGACTGCGTACAAGCAGAGAAAACCATCGGTATGGTCACAAGAACCATTTTATGTTCTCTGTAACAATATGTGGCTGCGATGAACTACTTATAGTTGTTTTAATTATTGCTATGGTCGCGATACAAAAATTATTACTATTTCAAGATTTGAGCACATATTGTTAGTTCATATAATTTGAAGATACAATAAATAAATAATATGAAAAAAATTACTATTTGATCATTAAATGGTTACTACATCTATAAAATGCAATATGGTTGCATGAATAATATAATTTTCAAATTTATTAGTAGTGAAAAATAGTATAGTTTTTATAACCATAATATACTTTTAGTAAACAAATTATGATATGTTTACTCGTATGTAACTACAATATGACGAAAAACACACAAATATTGTTTGATTATTTTTTTAAAGTTTTGTGTTCAGATTTTAAAAATTTTTCGAATCTTATTTTACGTGTTTGGGTTTATGTTTCAAAAATAACACTTTACGAATTGCGACATTCATATCGCTTAATAAATATTCGTCTTTTATTATAAGGTATGTGTATATAAACAAATAAGGGATGTTCTATGAGTTTATATTTTACAATATTTTTTTAAATTTATTTTATAAGAAAATAAAATTTCATTAGCATAGTTTAAATTATATTTTACAATGTTATTTTTAAGTTAGACAAGAATATGGTTCTAACACAACAACAATATTATCAGATTAATAATAATATGATTTAACTACAACCATATAATTTAACCATAATATGTGGCTCTTAGATTATGGTTACATCAACCATTTTTCTTCTTTGCGTGTAGTGACATTGAAACTTGGAGTATCATTTAGCCAAAAAAAAAAATCGAAGAAAATGATACTTGCCAGCTATGCCTGGAATACGCTGAGATGGCAGCTTACATTGTGTGTGAATGGCTAGCATAAGACTTAGAACCACTGGTAGAAGCTTGTTAAATGCGGATGCCATGGGGGACCTGAGTCTTGAGCAAATGGTAGAAATTCCTAGAGACTCCGTGATGAGGAAGAAGGCCGACAATTACCAGTCGACAGTCTGAAATCACCAAAGTCAAGAACAAAGGCTTGTGGCAGCACATGACTCGATTAAAATAAGGTTGCCATAGTTACAGTTTTGTTTCCTATAAAAATTGAGGACGGAAGGGGTTCGAAAAGGAACCCATTCAGGAAGCGGTTTGTTTCGAAACTCCCCCTACAATAATAATCTGTAAAAGAAAAGCCGTAAAAACCAATACCATTTATAGGGTTCCGTACTCAATGGGTAAAAACGAAACCCTATTGTTTTCGCTACAATGTCTGTCCGTCTGTCAGCGCCTTTTATCTCTGGAACCGTAATAGGTAGACTCTTGAAATTTTCACAGATGATGTATAGCTGTTGCCGCTATAGCAACAAATACTAAAACTTATAGGGTGTTCCGATATAGAGGTGTTATTCACGAATATGTGTTTATTTCTTGAACTGTAGGAGACATAGACTAAAGATTTACAAGCAGTAATTAAAACTTAGTTCGCTATATAAACAAGTATACAAAAATAAACCTAAAAACTAAAGGGTGTTCCGATAGTGGTGTGATTTGCATTTATAAGGCCTAAGTTTTGAACCATAATAGGTAGACGCTTGAAATTTTCACAGAAGGTGTATAACTGTGGCCGCTATCGTAGCAAATACTAAAACTTATAGGGTGTTCCGATAGAGACGTGTTATTCGCGAGTATTTGCTTATTTCTTGAACTGTAGGAGGAACACACTAAAAAGATGCAAGCAGTAATTAAAACTTAGTTCGCTATATAAACAAGTCTAAAAAAATAAACCTAAAAATTAAAGGGTGTTCCGATAGTGGCGTGATTTGCATTTATAAGGTCTAAGTTTTGAACCATAATAGGTAGACTCTTGAAATTTTCACAGAAGGTGTATAACTGTGGCCACTATAGCAACAGACACTAAAACTTATAGGGTGTTCCGAAAGTGACGGGGTGTTCTTGAGCTATAGGAGACGAGCACTTATAATTTGCAGACAGTAATTAACTCTATGCTCACTATATTAACAGGTATATAAAATTAAACCTTAAAATTAAAGGGTGTTCCGAGATTGACGTGCTTTGCGTGTATATGGTATAAGTTTTGAACGATAATAAGTAGACTCTTAAAGTTTTTACAGGAGGTTTATCACTATGGCCACAATAACAAATATTAAAAATTAAAGAGTGTTCCGCCTGTGACGTGATTCTTATTTATAACGCCTTATTTCTAGAACCGTAATAGGCAGACCCTTAAAATTTTGTACAGAAGATGTGTTGCCACGGCCGATATGACAATTACTAAAAATTAAAGGGTGTTCCTACAATGACATGTTTTTCACGTATAGTGACTTATTTTTTTAATCGTAATAGGTAGACTCGAGATATATTTATAGAAAGAGAATTTCCATGGCCGTTATAATAAATAACAAATTTAAATGGTGTTCCGACAGAGAGATGATTTATACGTAAATAGCCTTATTTTTTGAACTGTTAAAGTAGATGTTGTACTTCGGCCGCTGTAACAATTACTAATTACTAAAGGGTGTTCCATCAGTGACATATTTTTCGTGTATATTACCTTATTTTTTTAACCGCAATAGGTAGGCGCCTGATATTGTCATATAAAGTGTATTACCATGGCCATTATAAAAACAATTCCTAAAATTAAAAGGGTGTTTCAACAGCGATGCATTTTTCGCGAATATGACTTTGATTTTAAAACATAACACATGAAAAAATTAACAACTTGAATTTTTAAAGTCGTTCTAAACATAGTACGGAACCCTACGTGTGTGAGACTAACTCACACTTGACTGATTTATTATTGTTATAATTACTTCTGTCAAATATTACATAAAAAAAAAAAAAATAGTTTGAACTCGCTAATAAACCAACCAATGGTTAGATCCCCTTTGACACACCCTTAACCCTTTAAGTGAAAGCAATTTGAATCACGTGACATTGTTTTCAAAACTGTCAATTGAATTGTCATCTATAAATTAAGATGATTATTTCTCTAATGTTAAAATTGTTTAAAATCATACGATTTTCGTCTAATAGGTACGAAGGTCATTGGAGTGGAAAAATAAGTAAAATTTTTCTATAAATTTATCCTTAAAAATGACATCAATATTTTTGGAACGCACCCCATGTCATACTATTACGGAATGTATAAAAATTATGGCATATAAAAAAAAGCAATGCTCGTAGATAAAGATACGTATGAATGCGATTTGTGTGCGAAATTAAAATGGAATTCTCTATGTCTAAACAAAAGTTTATTGTTGTTGATTATTATTGTTTCATATGTATGTATATGTTTCATATGTATGTATATGTAGGAAAAAATATGTATAAATATTACAAAAACTCTTTCCATTATTTTGAAACATTAAATTGATTTGATATTATATCCCACCATAAAGTATGTCCTTAACAGGAATAAACATTCGCATTTAAAAGTAGAAGGATTTATTATTTCTTGCGCTTGGCTCAGGTCATGTATAAAAACGCAATAAACGCTTGACTATGTTCACATATAGCATGACGTATAAAAATGATTGTGGATTAAAAAAGGGTGATTTTTTGCGCTTCGTTTTAGTATTTTTTCATTTTATTAATATTAAATTTTTTTGTCTTTCTTTTAACCAAAAAATGTGACGATGTCAATGTAGATTTTTAAGGGCAATAAATCTTAAGAAATACAATGTAACTCTTGTAAAGAATGATAGATATTTAGATATGTGCATATGTATGTGTGATATGTAAGTATGCGTTTATAACTTTATTTTTGAAAATATTTAAGCATCTGCTTAGCAACATGGTTATATTACACTTTAACTGCTTATATTGCATTTTATAAGATCGGAATCGTGGCATTTTTTTCAATAAATATGTGAATATTTATTATAGTTTAAAATAATTAATGAAACGCGAAAAATTGGTAATAAAGGACACACAGAACGAAACACAATTGTCAAAATGTTGGAAGCCGGTCGTATACTTATATAAAGGTTCTTTTAAATCCGGACGAGTTAGGCATTTAATAATGTTTGATTAAAAATATATTCATTTTTTATTAAATGCTACAATATAATTACAAAATATATTCCTCATTATCGACCATAGTAACAAAAACCTTCGAAAAAGGATCTGTTAAGGAAGTGGTCTGCTTGGATATTCCCTCTACATTAAAAAAAATCTTCACTCGTCTAGTGAAACACACAGAGTCTTTGTTAGGAATCGAATGCACAACCCTACCTAGCATTCCGTTTAATATAAAAAATAAAAGAGTTAATGTAATAAAATGTTATTAATTTTGTTTTTAAATTTTCGAACATGATTTCCTACGACTTCAATTAAATTCGTCACAATTTTTATTAAATCTTAGTAGCATGCTAATACCACTCTTTATTTTATTATTAAATCAGTATTAATGTCTTTATACGATTTCATGGATATGGGAATATATTAGTGAGGACGCATAGTCGAAAATTTAGTAAAAAAAAAAAAATGGAAATAATTGTGAAAATTTTTGTAAGCGTAGTTTGATTTGAATATATTTATGAAAGATATATTGCAACTCGGGTATACTTGTGTGGATTTTTATAAATTTGTATGCTTTATTTTCTTAGATCTACAACATTTTTCCAAGATGTATAAAAATCCTTTCTTAGTTATTAAATTATAATAATTTGATTTGTGCCATTTCTTAGCGAAAAAGTAGGTCTCTTATTGTTTGGCTATTCAAAAAGTTGTTAAAAAAATAACATAATATTTATACACAAATGTATTATTGAAGTCAGGCTTAAGTTCGTTTGTAGAAAGTTAAAAGAATACTAATTACAAATTAAGTGATTAATTAAAAAAAAAATTGGAAAATTTTATATAAGACACACTAGCAGAATATAATGCATATTCTCAATCGCATTCTTCGCATCTATCTACTTTCGGTGGTTTTTAGTTGCAAAATAATGAAAAATATCTTTATAATGTGTATTATATACTGTGCCTACAAACGTTGTATGCGTCCTCACAATATTTTGTTCAATTTTACTTTAAAAGTAATCCACACGAAATTTGAAGACTCTTACGTATTTACTTTATATAAAGGATAATTTATATATACATCGCACTTGTTCCTCAAGCGTAACAACTCAAATTTTTCAAATCTTCACTTTTTGCAAAAAACCAAACCACAGGAAAAATCTCCCTTTGATTTGTCTTCTTTTTATATTTCTTTTTTTTTAATTAAACAAATAATTGAATTAATTAATTATTTAATTAAATTTTAACCTGAAACCAATGAAGTCCCTTAATTGGTAAAAATATTTTTTTATGTGCATGTTCAGTACTATTTTAAATGCCAACTATTGCTCTTATTTGAAAAAATAAAAAAGCCGCGTTACCCCTATACCCTATTGGGTATAGTTTCCCACTTTTCTTTACAAATAAATCACCAATCATTTGAAAAATCAAAATGGAACACATCTCGTTTGTTGTATTTAAAATATTTTCGTTTTTTCGTTGGCATAGATAACTAATTTGTAAAAAACAAATAAATGAAAGGTAAGACGACGCACAGTGTCGTGACTTCATATAACGATTTCCATAAATAGAAAAAATCAAATCAAAAAAGCAAACTGTAACAAAATTAAAAATTTCAAAAAAATTCGGAGAAAGGATTCGTGTCCTTCCCGTATATCCTCGAATTTATACGTGTCATAAAAGTTAGAAAAAATGCTACGATTCGCTTAAACTATACATATCTTCACTATGCAGTAATACAGTTTCAAAAGATATATCTTCTATATTATCATCTTCCACATTTTCTTGATATTTATTTTTCCAAATCCATTTTTTGTTACTTAAAAATTTTGAAAAAATTATCAAAATAATTCGACTTTAAAGCCGTGTAACTTTTTATAGGTGTAACGCACATGAAAAACCAAACCACCTCTGGAATCGTGGGAGCCTCAGCTTTCATCTCATATGTGCTTTGTTGATAAATTTGAGTTTATTTTTATTTTTTCCACTAGAAAGTTTACTGTGCGACTTTAAAAAATAACAATTATTTAAATTGGCGCACTTAAGCGCAGCTAAATTTTTATTTTTATAAATTAACATACTTTTTGTTATAAAATGAAAGAAAAAATATCTCGGAAATATTTGGAAATTTTTTTTTTCTTCCATATTATATGTTTGCTTATTACAACAAGTTATGTTTTATTTATTTATTTATTTATTTATTTATTTATTTGCTATCATAAAGTTATAAAATAATTTTAAGATAACTAAGAGAAGGCTATGACTACTGGGGTCTTAAGCTTGTCTTGTTTTATTAATATCATTCTTATAATGATGCATGCACTGTTATCGACATATGTAATTAAAAATACCGTTTATATTCTTAAAACATAATACAACAACTAATCTAGTACAAATTTGGTTTATTTGCCAACTAAATTCAATTATTTAACCCTACAAAGTACATGCTCATTATTATTCCTTTTTTATACAAAATTGCAGTTATTTCAAACCACAATTTTGAAGAGCTTTATCTTTGAAAAAAATTATTATTTTAATTTAATTTTTGTCTAATTGTTGTTTTAAAAGTGTCTTTTATTAAATACCATTTTTTTAATTTCCATAATTATATTTTTCTATATATGGCCAGGCTCACAACACTGTGCGACGTTGCCACTACGTTTTTAAGAACCAATTAATTTTGTCAAAATATTTACAAAAAAATAAATTTTATTTTACAATGAAGTTATAATAACGAAAAAGAGTTACTGTTTACTTTATCGCTTACTTGTAATTTAACTAATACTTATTTTAAAGGCATGTTATAATAATGGGCCTTCTTAATGGGTTAAACAATTTTGTCAAATTAAATAAAATATGGTAGCATGAATGATCAAAATACCGAAAATTAAAAAAAAAAAACTTTTATTTTAAAGAGAATGCTATCTAAAAATCACAGAGTTTCTGGAGGGAATCCAACCCCCTACACAAAAATTAGTAGAATTGGAACCACTGATCTTATATGCTTCTGTTGTTAATGACACTTTATTTTAATTTTGTTATAAAAAAATACATATGTACAATGTTATCTTAACAATTCTAAGTTGAAAGAGAGTTTGCTGTTTTCTGCAGGCAAACCAAAAGCTTTGCAACTAGTAAAATCTCAAAGAAGCCACTTATAAATACAAAATTTATTAGAAATACATACTCGTCTAAATGTCGATTAGTTTATATTTTTCTAATAATATAAACGTTTAATATTTTTTAAAACATAAGGTTAATGCGATATTAAATAGCAAACTAATTTCCATTTCGTACAAGGCTTTGAGGAAAATTTAAAATTTGATTTCAAAAAGATATTCTACAATAACAATATCAATCAAATTAAAATTTAAATTCCTGTCTTCTGTCAAAAACCTAATAAAACCAAAATCATAAAACGCAAATTATTAGAAAATAATTGACAGCTTAAGTACGCGCTACATGGGAACATCTTCTTGAATAACAGGCACCAAAAAATATGATTAAAAATCGAATTCATAAAACGTATAAATAATTCCTGCTTTCTTTTTTTCTTGCTCTAGGCTGGCTTATAGCTTTTTTTTAATACAATCAATATGGATTATGGCAAAAAAAAAAAAAACAAAATCAAATAAAATATGTAATTTGGTAATAATTTATGCATTACAGTCATGAAAACCTTTACAATACTCCAGGCCTACTCACGGTATCAGCAAGTGTTTAGAGAAAAATAAAATTAAATTTTTAGATAACAACTTTTTTACACTTTCTAATCTTCTAGTTGTTCATTTCCTGTTCCGGCTTCCTATGAATTTACACAAATACTATTTAAAGAAGATTTAAAAATCTGTTTAAATTATCCAGTTTAAAAATTTTACGCGCTTTTTAATAACATCTTATATATTGTTCACTGAATGAAAAGCAAAAAATGGAGGGGTTGATTTATGACGGAGTTTTCTTCGTTTGTGTTTCTTTTCTTTTTTTTTTTGTTCTCTGACAAACTTGAAAATCTGTCAATATTTCAAATTGTTTAAATTCGCTATTTTAACAAATCATTTATTGTTTTTTTAAGATACTGCCTGTAGTGTCTTGTGTCGTTATACGAAACAGTAGGAGTTTAATTTCAAAACGAAATTCCTTAAATACATTTCAGTCATAGTGTTTTCAATTTAGTTTTGACGAATTTTCCCCTTTTCGCACCAACATTGCATTTGAATGTTTTCTAGCCGCAAGCTACCACTTTCATTGAAATGAAAAACTCTTGTAAAGCATTTTAACACTAGAAATTTTCTGATTTTGATTTTATCCAACAAAAAAAAAAGTTTTTCGGTTTTGTTAAATATTAAAAATACCCTATAACGTTTATCTAAACTAATCAATCTTTATTAAATAGAGATAAAATGTGGACCGGTCAAAATTAAAAGTAGTGATGTAAATTCAACCGCATCCTAAAGACATGTTTCTTTACCGACGATAACACAAGGAGACAAAATTAATCTTTTGTTTTGTTGCACGGAGTTTTATGCCGGTTGTTTGTTAATTTCAGGGCGCTGATTTCAAATCTGCCTTCGTTTTTCTTTAGCACCTTTAGTTTTTGAAATACAGACATATCGTTATACTACTCACATTTAAACTTCCGGTGATAAACGAACGCCTTGCGCGCAGGGATCGCATAATACTGTCACCTTGACACATCAAACCAGGACAAATGAAGCAATTTGTCACAGCTCCGAACAAGGATGGTCATTGTTTTAATTACATCTCTAAAAAGTTTTATAATTTGAGCACAGAGAAACTTAAAGCTGGAATTTTTGATGGTCCAGAAAAGAGAAGATTGATAAAGGATGACAACTTTAATGGTTACATAACAGATATCGAAAAAATGCCTGGAATGAATGCGTTTGAACTGCACAAAATTTTGTAGGAAACAAAACGGATGAAAACTATGCGATGCATATTTCAATCTGACTTCAGATCTGAAAGCAGCACCCAGATGATAATATTAGTTATCATATTTCATGCAACAAAAATTTTGTTCCCTGTTCAGACCCCTTGAGGGTCTGCCTTTTGATAACTCGGGGGTGTCTGCCTTCTTCAGTGAGATTTTCTGTCGTCCTATCAGGGCTCGGATCATTCACGAAGCAAAGGATATCATAAAGGAAGAAATTATCTATATTGAAGAACAGGCAATCTCAAAGAAACGAACGGTATGGAAGATTTCGTTAAAATAAATCAATGGTCGCTGGAAAGGTGTGAAATGCCATGTGGACACACACCTACCGACCTTAACAAACTTGAAAGAAGTAATGTTTGTGAAGAGTCTTTGGCGAAGATGATGAGGACCAAATTACCAAATGAATCGGCCTCCTCCTAATTATCCTCTTGACAACAAATCCTGTAAGAGTAAATACTCTCTTAGAATTGCAACTTTTTTTTAAAAAAACACCTAATTATGATGACTTTTCTTCCATAAAATATAAAATAATTTTGTTCGTTTTTTTTTGTGAAATACTCCTATGTACGATGTATCTAATAAATTTACTATGAGTTCATAACACTCCCTTAGGAATATTTTCATAATTTAACCTCCACTGTACCTACGACTAAATGTATCGTCGGATTAATGACTCCTTATTATCGGAATTATAATATCAATGTTATGACAAGTGTTATTAAAAAGGTGGCATCAGTGTAATGACAAAAGTCATTATGAAATTTGGTTATATTTTAGGTGTCATTAAATTGATGACATGTTTTGCATGCATTGGCTACTAAGCATGTAATTAATTTGAACGTCATGGGTTCGAATTCCAGGCATTGCCAATTAGCTATATACATTTTTTTCTGATACCCATACAACCTTGTATCAGAGCGATCCTAAGTCCTTAGTATGTGTCAATAGCAATAATTCGTAGGCGAACTAAAATTATTCTTAAAATGGCTATGTCTGCTTCTAATACTAGAGGCGCTGCAATACTGTTCTAAGAATAAACATAACTTGCTCTTATAAAAATTTAAGCTTACTTAGGCCCATTATTATAACTTGCCTTTAGCTAAAGTTAGGATTTTGTTGGAGTGATAAATAATTTTTCGTTATTAAAAGTAAGCTTAAAACCACTTTTAACTATCACGTACTATAAGGACAAGTTATAGCAATGAGCATTATCCTCATTATTATAACGAAAATCTACTTATCGCTCCAACAAAATCCTACCTTTAGCTAAAGGCAAGTTATTATATAAATCACCTGTCGTCTCTTTACTTCTCTGCTCTATTCTTTTTTTTCCTGAATGTTAATTTTTTTGTAAAATAGAAAACAATTTATTGTTATTAAATACCAAATATTTGTTATATTAGCGACAATTTACAATTAAATTTATTTTTATTTGTAATTTATTTGATGTCTGCGTATCATTGCATTAATGACAGAATTGTGATCATTTGCCTTGATGACAAAACCACCAAATAAAGTAAATGTTAACATCACGAGGAAGGCAAGTGTCACGGGGTCATAAACCAAGACACTTTCCAAAGTATTGATGTCAAATTACATCAGCGTTATTATGGTTTTTCTATCAGTGTATAGACATGTGAAGTTGTAATGAAATCGGACTAATCGTTTAACAACTACGAATTTACATATATTTTTGCTAAATGCTCCACTGTGCTCTGTACTTAGTATTTTGTGCTTTGTTGGCAAAGAAAGAAAAGGAATGAAAAGAAATATCAGTTGCGAAATAGTCTCTAACAACTATACTTGGTATTGAGGAAAAATCCATTACTTTTTAATTAATATTTTTATTGAAAAAAAAAACGAAGTCTTAAAATACTGACAGATTTAAACCCGGCTTAAAAATCGTATTTAAATAAGACTAATATTTCTAGAAGATTCTCGTAAATCATAAACATTATTCTACTGTAGAGGTTATGTAGTGTGAACTATTATATTTTTAAAAAATATTAAAAATATTCTTCCACTTTGATTAATATGATTGAATTCATATTGTTAGTAAAAATAGTTACATTTCAATAAACACTCAAGAGTTTGGAATTCTTTTTAAAATATCCATCTTAAAAACCCACTTGAACACTATTGACAATACGAGAAAAAAATTGTTGTTAAATTTTTGTTTGAAATGGAAATATTTTTTCGCATAAAAAAAGGTGGTGAAAATTATGATAAAATATTAACCTTGATTTTCTCTTTTTCTCAATGCTAACAGGGGGGTCTTTTATGGATTATAGCTTTCTTTTTCTTTACATACTTTAATGTTTTAAATCGTTCTTTAAACTCTTCTGCCATTATTTGCACACAACTTGAATATGTTTTTAATAACTTGATGCCTTGTAATGAGGTAATTTAAATTCAATTCTAATATATTTTGTTTAAAATTTCTGATTCATTTGCCTTACTTTTATTCTTTTTAAAAAACGTAAATTTTAATCTTATAACTTAACAAAAAAAAATATTATACTTTATGTACTGTTTGTGTTGTTAGAAAAAATCCTCCTACTTGCCAAAACCACACATACACTAGTGAACATTAACAATAACTGTCACAAATTTAATACCAAGTTAATGTGTTATCTTGTTTTTTTTTTTATTCTGAAAGGGTCTTTCACTACGTGATGGTTTAAGTAAAGAAATTGGTTAGTACAAACTTGTTGTTGTTTTGTTTCCATTACGTTTTTGGAAACCGATTTTATTAAAAAGAATAGCCCTAAATATTTTAAATAACCTTTTTCGGTGCAAAACGATTTTTAACGATGATGAAAATTATTTTGATTCTTACTTGTTGTATAAAAGTTTGAAAAGAGCACCGCAATAGCACGAACTAAACTTATAGGAAAAATGCTCTTTCTGTAGCTTTTGAAAATTAAAAAAATCATTTGTTATTTAAACGGCGTCATGTAACATAGGGCAATGGCCCGTTCACCCGTTCTTGTTTTACGTGTCCAAGAGATATGTATCATTAAATCGCATTGTATCAACTAATTGTCGAGACCAACGTGTTTTTTTGGAGGTGGAGAATTTTAAATTAGCAGTACTATTTTCTGTGACAGCTGTTTAGACCGTATTCTGCCAACAATTATAGTCAGAACGTTACAGTCAGCGGTGAGAGGTGTAGATTAGGCTGGAACGTTGGTTGTCTTTTTATGTAAGAAGTTATTCTACAAAGTTTTATTTTGATGGAACCACATATTTAGGTGCCGTAGAAGCCTTGACATAATTATACACGTTTACATACATATGTAAAGATAATTTGTTTTTTTTTTTGCATAATTTATTTATTGTATCTTCAATTTTTTGAACTAACAATAATTACTCGTATCTTAAGTCTAAAATAAAAAATATACGTTTTAAGTCCAGCCAGTGCTAGACAAAAATAATGTACGGTCAAGAAAAGCAGTATCTCTTCTTTTTAGTCGAATGTAACCAGGTTCATTCAGCATGCTACGCGCCAAAGGGTTTGGATGAGATTCAAGCCTCTTTAGATATGTGACTGCGTGTTTCGCTATTTCTGCTTTAACTGATGGAATGTTTAGGTCTTTGCGGATGTTCGAATTTTTTATATACCAGGGAGCAGATTTAATTATACGAAGAATTTTATTTTGGCGCCTTTGAATTTTTTCTACATTGCTAGCTGAGGCAGTGCCCCATAACTGAATCCCATAACACCAAATTGGTTTGAGGATCGACTTGTACAGTAGAAGTTTACAATCTAAGCTCAGGGTGGAGTTTCTGCCAATAAGCCAATTTAGTTGTACTGCTTTTAGTTTCATTTGTGTTAACTTGAAATCAATGTGGCTTCTCCAAGTAAGGCGATGGTCAATATGTATACCCAGGCATTTAACGTCTGAAAGCTGTGGTATCATTTGGTTATTTATGCGAATAGGAGGGCATGAGTCCCTACGTAGTGTAAAAGTTATGTGAGTACATTTTGGTTCATTTACATTTATTCTCCATTTTTCTAACTATTTTTCCAAATTGAGTATGTGGTCTTGTAAAAGTTGTGATGCTTCTTGGGCACTTTTATGAATACTTAAAAAAGCTGTGTCATCTGCAAAAGTTGATGTGTGGACTAGGGTGCTAATTGGCATATCTGATGTGTACAGTAAATATAAAATTGATCCCAAAATATTACCTTGGGGAACTCCGGCTTCAATGAGCTGTGGCGAGCTTAAAAAGTCGCCTTCTTTTAGTAAAACCTTGCGAATCTTTTAAGAGTTTATACAAGTAGAAGAACAGTATTTTTTTTCTTCAAAGGTCGTTTTAATTACATTTACTAATCTGTGTGTTTGTTGGATCGTACAATGTTGTGTTCTGAAGCCGAATTGATGGTTCGGAATACATCCTTTCGCGCTAAGAATTGGATTCAGCTTAGTTATTAATATTCTCTCAAATAACTTTGACATGTTTGATAAAAGGCTTATAGGTCTAAATATAATTTGTGGCTGTTGTTTTTGTTTTATTTAAATTATTTGTACAAATCTTTTATGGGTAAAATACAGATGTTGGTGTTTTTTTTTATTTTAGTCTAAAATACATATTTGTGTGAGTTTCGTTTATCAAAAGATGTAATTATTTGGCTTCCTTTTATTCAGCATGTATCATGTCGATATTCATCAACACTGGATTACCTTTCCTTTTCATGGCATTTAGAGTTTCAGAAAAAATTTTCGACACCTTTGGCGACTTTTATTTTAACACTATTTTTTCGATTTTGCTTTGAAAGTAATCCACACCAAATTTTAGGACTCTGACGTACTTACTTCATAAAAAGGTACCCATCCCTGGATAAACCCCTAAAATTTATATAATATTCTAAAATTCTAAACATTATTGTAAGGCTCTGTAAAAGACAGACAGAAAATGAATTACTCATTATATATAAAAAAGCGCCATCTGTTGCGCAACATTGCTTGAAATATACTGCTTTCAAAAGTAAATGATGCCTTAAAGTATGGAGTACCTTTAAATCGGTAAAAAATTAACGGACTTTCATTGCTTTTTCTCCACTTTCTCTTGAAAATAAGAAATTTTTGTGGGCTCAAGATACTAAGGTACCTTCTCACAAAATTTTGTTAAAATCCATTCAGTAATTTTTACGTGATGCGAACACAAAAATGACAAGAGACAGAAAATGAGTTACTGTTTTATTATATGTATGTATAGACTTTTATTTAAATTTATACACTTTGTTTTATTTTATACACTTTATTTTTTTCATAAACCTAAACATAAACCGAAATGAATTAATTGGTTCAAAGATTAGATATGTGTGGTGTATTTTATTAACAGTATCGATAAACAGGGCATTGTCATCACAACATTGTTTGGGAGTATCAAATTGGAATTGATGTTGTGTTAAAGTGATGTCGCGTCAAAATTGACGACGATGTTGCCGATGCCAAATAGAATTTGGGTGATTTTTTTTTTATTTACGTTTTTTCTTTGGCCAAAAAGTTTTTGCAGATCCAAATGTATTGAAATTTACTAATTTAATATATTTGGATCTGCGGCACATAGATTTGTGGCACCTCTTACCCTACTCCAATCGTGTTCAAACTTTACAATTGTCTTAACAATATCAAATGGCAACTTTTTTATCACTATTATATATTGAAACTGACAACAAATTTGTTTTCGTAACTCTCTAGTGTAGATATATGCTTACTAACTTTTTCATGTATTAGTTAGAAAACAACGGCACTGCAAATATGTAGTCTCAGGAAGTCGGTACTCTATGGGATGTGGAAAGTCGCAGGACTATAAAAAACCCAGAAACGACAACATACTTAAAAACGAATTTTCGACGCTTTATTGTCGAAATGCAGCTTGCTTTATTGCGGGGGGTATTTGAAAATTGGAAATCATATTAAAACAAAAATGCCACAAAATTATCTAATCAATAAAGCCAATTGGATTGATATTGAAACCGCTTTTCTCTATTTTATTTCAGTTTGCCTCTATAAAAAACACACTTTAGGTTAAATGGTCTTTAAAGTAAGATTTCTCAGTGGAATTCCATTACAACTAAGAGAAGTAGTTAAACTCGTCGTAGTTTTAGTGGAGTACCATAAAACTCAGAAAAATTATTGCACTATTTAATTGATGGAACAGCCATTCTTTTATAATAGTCAACTTTATAAAAAAAAATCTTTTAAAATTATTGTGTGTATCATATTTGTTTTGTAAAACCCCTCAGTTTGCAAATATTACTGAGTTCATTATGAAAAAATAAATCATAAATATATTTTTTCAGATTAAAGTTAATTGCTGATCAACTGGGTTTTTAAGTAAGAAAACAGCTGTTTTCAGCAGTTTTTATATTTATCTTTTGTTTTAAGCTTGTACACTACAACTTCATCTAGTTCCAAACAAAATAGGTAAGTAAATAAACCTTTAATTTATAGTTATTTTTATGTACAACCCAGTGTCACATACCTAACAAGAATCATAATAAAGTTTAAATTACATTTCTTGCAAATGTTAACATGCATAACATTTGGTAAAAGTTAGGTTATGTGTATCATCTAATTCTACATATTTTTTATTTATTTTAAATTTCGATATTACTGAAAGAAAATACTGTTACGTATGTGACACATTAAGTATTTCGTATGGAATACCTCTATTTTATGGTTTAATATTTGAGAACTTGAAAAATATATTAGATATACCAATCGTAAATATATCGCAGCCTAGATCTATCCTTAAAGTGTTCTACATCAGTCTAATGCTTTTGTGTTTTATTTATTTGGTCACAGATAATGGAAGGATTGCAAGTGGAGAGCAAAGAAATGACGACGCTAAAGTTGAACATGTTCAACCAACTCAAAAGTCTACTGCGATTCGAAAATGTGTTATTTGTGAATCGAAAGATGAAAACAGTAGTGAAAACCCTAAAGGTGAAAATCAAAATCTAATCCTGGTGATTGTATTAGTAAAACTGTTGAGTAAGAAAAATAAGGAATTTCATTACTTAGGAAAATAGATGATGATATTTTAGTCACTTCATTGCAAAAATATGGAGAGGATTCAGCTATTTTTAAAACCAATAATCATCCTCAGACAAAGATATAATTCAGATTTTGGAGCAACCAAAAGTCAAGAGTGCTAGGGTTAGAGTACTATTCATTTTTCAAAAAACAAACCACTTAAAGAAGTGTAATTTTACTGCTCTCCCATTTTTACTTAATCCTTTCTATTATGGTTAAGTTTTTTTGCAACTGATTTTGTAATAGTTAAAAAATGGTAAAAAAAACTTTAAAAACTCCAAAATAAATCATTTTATAAGTTTAGTTATAAGGTTGTTAAACTGATTTGTAATAAGTTGTTCTACTATAATACAGTGTGTTACTTTTCATGTTTGTTTTACTTGTCACATACGTAACAATTATCCTGTCACATGCGTAACAACAAAAATTTTTATAAATACTCCTTTGGAACATTTTCAAGTGCAGTTTTTTACATGGTTGTGCTTATAAACAAATAAGGTCTGCAGTTGATTTTTATTTTAATTTTTGAATATTTTTAAATAATAAAATTAACAGATTTTTCCAATAAGAAAAATATTTGTTACTACTGTAAGGCCCATTATTATAACTTGCTAAAGTTAGGATTTTGTTGGAGCGATAAATAGTTTTTTTTTATTAAAAATAAGCTAAAAACCATTTTTAATTATCACGTACTATGAGGACAAGTTATAGCAATGAGCATTACCCTCATTATTATAACGAAAAACTACTTATCGCTCCAACAAAATCCTTACTTTAGCTAAAGGCAAGTTATAATAAGGGCCTAAAACTATTAAACCTAGTTCAGCCAAACTTTATTATCTTAAAACATAGATCACTATGCATCTATTAGACAGTTATATATTCGTTTAAAATATTAAATTTTGTTTATTGTGTAGGTAATTTTGTAATGTTGTGTAGGTGTCACATACGTAACAAAAGAATGGCTGTATAGGAAATTTCAGTAGTTCCAACTACCTTTACTAAGAACAAGTCAAAGGACAATTCTTAGAAAAGTCTCCAAATGACACTTAAACTTTTAAAAAGTATCTTTTTATTCTTCTTGCTTGATATTTTATTTCTTAACATTACACGAAGACAGTTTTCCAACGCGGCCACTTTTAATTCCACACTGTTCCCGTTTACTGGAAAGTAATAAATGTTTGCGATAGATTAAATAAATCAAATTTGCTTTGAAGACCACCAGAGAAACTGCATACTTGTGAGTAGAGTCAGAATAAAAATACAATAGCTTAACCTTGCGAATCAGCAGTACTCTGGTGAACCGCGGACTTAGCTCTAATGAAACAATGGAAGCGAATTTAATTTACCAGTAACCAAAGCACAGAGGGGTATGTTGCCAATCTAGTCGGATATTAGGCCAAAAATTAAATTTAAGAAATGTAAAAACTTAAGTACGCAGATCGACAGACAACAAAATTTTGCATCGAGTAGTGAATTTTTAAGGTTTTTGTTCCTAATTTGTCGTTTTGGGACACTGTTAAAATCAGGAAAGTTGAGAATTTATTTTCTTGACTTTTTACGATTTTGAGAGGTTTGCACTATTTTTCTGTAGCTAGAGGAATAAAGATTTAAAATTGATTTTTTTTGTGAAAGGCTATATTAACAGCTAGTTTTATTAATTTCTATGAATATTTTTTGACAACAAAGTACAAAGGTTTTTGAGAGTTATCTGCATCGCGATTCTAAAAATGTTATATAACAGTTTTCAAATTTATATCAAATTTCACTTTTTTCTGCTTTTGCTTATCTTACATAGGTAGATAGGAGTTAGAAACCCTTTTATCGGTCATAAAATGTTTCTGATTTTTAAGTTGTTTTAAATAAATTAATTTTTATTATTTTAAATAGAATTTATTGATACCATTATAAATAAATTATTATCCATAAATATAATAATACTGAAACTTTCCATCAGTCTGTGTTTATATTATTGGATAAATTTAAATGAATATTTTATGGAGAGCTACCTTAGTATCTAGGTTAAGATATAGCATATTTTTTCCGTCTTAAAATTTGGGGTGTATTACTTTCTCGCTTTTTAAATTGTGCATGTTTTGTCGCTGCAGTTATTACATAGATGGAGAGAGGGTAGAAAACAATTAAAA
Organism: Phasia obesa; assembly: GCA_949628195.1. Lineage (NCBI taxonomy): Eukaryota > Metazoa > Arthropoda > Insecta > Diptera > Tachinidae > Phasia > Phasia obesa. Next base: position 92,621,336 of record OX451215.1, read on the forward strand.
GGGGCGGGGTACATATATTCAAATACTCTTGAAATTCGTTTTGTTCCCTAATTCATAGTTATAATTATGAAGTTTAAAATGTAAATAAATTCATCCATCCACACAAATTGCTGCAATAAAAATTGCACGATATAAATACAAAAAAAATTTTAAAGAAGAAAAAAGATAAATTTCAGTGACATAAGATGTATAATGTAGTAATTGGGCTCCTTCGAAGCTAAATCGAACAAAATTTTGTAAAGACGCTGACAAAATGGCGGACACAGCTAATTATTATTATTATTTTTTTTTATTTCAGACCAGCACTCAGGGGATGACCCCTACTCATGTAAAGCATTGTGCCAGAACTAGGAAATTAGGTTATGGGAAGGAGGATAGAGGGAGTAATGTTTGTGGACATTCGATTTGAATTTTCCACTTTCCAACATTGTAGCTGACAGGAAAGACCTCTGTAGGAAGATAATTCCACAAGCGAACTGTACGGCTAAAAAACGAATTTTCTCTGTAATGCATTGTGCGATTCACTGGCCAATCGACCACAAATGGATGAGCTCTTAATGAAAAGCGTGTTGTGCGCGAAAACGTGCGGATATCGGGAACTAGTTCCCTAATCTCATCAGAGCACATTCCATTGTAGTAGCGATAAAACAGCGAAACACAACCCACATTGCGTCGATGTTCAAGAGAGTCAATAGAGTTGGATACCCTACTGTCACCTATGAGCTTCTTCGCCCTCTCCTGTACGCGGTCGAGAAGTTCCAAAACAGACTTTGGAGCACCGGCCCATACATGAGAGTTGTATTCCATTTTTGGCCGGATGTAAGTGGTATAAATAGTAATGCGATCAGATGAGGTGAAATATGTTTTACACCGTTTGAGAAAACCGAGACACTTGAAAGCTTCTTTTCAAACTTGAAAAATGTGCTTAATCCATCGAACGTCACACTGGATTTTCATGCCAAGAACATCAAGAGCTTCTGATTCCTTAATACTTACTTAATTATGCATAAATTAAATTACGAAAATGTATTTTTATAAATATTCTTGGGAGGTGGGGATTGGTTAGGAATTGGGAAGGCACATTCTCTTACAAATTAATATTTTTTAGAAATTACCAAAAAAATTAAAAAAAATTCACATTTTAATGTTTCGGGGTGGGATTGGAGGAATATATCCCCCTGCCCCTAAAAACTTAAACATTTTATTTTTATGGTATTAAGGCATATGTAATTCATTACTTTTAATAATATTATTTTTTCAAAATAATATTTTATGCCACCGCCCACAAAATGTTATTTTAGAATCTCCTGGGTTCAAGTTTAGGTTTTTGAACAATCGCTGGAATTTTTCAGAGGTATGTTTAGTTCTATTAAGGGGAATTTTTTTCCCCTTGGGCCGATTTTTTTTATTTTCAAGCCTTGACAGCCTAAGGCCATATGATATTTTTGTCAAGTTTGATTGATCTAGGATTACAAAATAACTTTTGAGAGCCATTATAAAATAAAAAATGTAATGGCCGGCTGGATTTTCAAAATACCCCTATGTGCAACGGTCAAATGCAGTATTGGGTAAGAAACGATGTGTTTAAGATAAAGTCATTGATAAAAATAAAAGTTAAAGTTGTGAAATAGTTGAACAGCACATGCTTCCATTATTTTAAAAAGAATGCCTCATGGTAAACGATATTTAAGTTTTAAGTCACAAAACCCGTTGCTTTGTAAATACCAATGACGTGCATCCTTTGGATTTTTGTGTTTAACAACAGTTTTAAGCTAACTTCTGGTCTGAAGCAAAATAAGCAGTATCTTATTGTAAATTTTATACGTCGTGTAAATTATTACATTTATATTCTAACATCTCCAGCTTCTGAACCCTGTAAATAAATGTAAGTGGTACGTAGCTTTAAAATATTCTTTGAAGAGGCGTTCCTTCTCCGCTGCTTTAAACAATGTGCTTCACTAAAGAAGCAGCAACAACATATTGTTGTTTCATAAAGTAGATGTTTATGATGATTACGATGGAAAAGTTGGTTGGGGTGGTTGTTAGAGGGTGTAACGCAGTGTGGATTAGTTCTTGGGCATTTTATTCAAGTGTAACGACATAATTTTATATTAAAAATAAACTTTACAGCCGATTTATCATATTTAATATGCGATTTATGAACAATTTAATATCGAATAACAATCACATTAAAGATACATGGCAAATTATTTATGACTTTTGGATGTTCGTTTGTGTCACTGTTCTAAATATTGTGAGTATTTATTTAAACTTTTGAAGGGATATAAACTAAAATCATTTCATGGAATATTTTGCATTGTACAAGTGGCAAAAACTATAAAAACGTATCGCCATTGTTGAACAGTGTGTTAAGTATGTTGTCAATTTTATGTTAAATGTAAAAAACATCTTCACTTTAGAAGAACAAAAGAAAAAATATTCACCGGATGCACTAATTTTTAATTTCTATAAAAAATTTTAAAGGTTAGAATCGCGGAGAATTTTAAACAGTGAGTTCGGAAAATTTTTTATTAACTTTTCTTCATTTCCTTTGAAAAAGTGAAAATGCTTCAACACAGCAGTAAAACAACGACGAATTTATTTGTAAAGTTTCTGAAGTTTTTTTAAATATGTAGAGGAGATAGCGAAGTCCTTATGGGTCCCATTTTGATTTTCACTGGGATTAATTTGTACATCTTTTGAGAGGTATTCTTGTCCATACATGTCCAATTCTGACTGTCCTGTTTAATATTGCCATAATTAGAATTTATAAAATTCTTACTAATAGAGGAAATATTTCTCTCGATTTAACTTACCTAGCCTCATAGCAGAGATAAGACCAACCTAGAAGCATGTTACCAGCCACCAACTCGAGGTGGTGTATGTCAAACTACTGACCCTTGCGCCTGACAGCCGACGGACGATTAGATGCTCTACTCGTATTTGTGGGGTCCAACCTCCTTCCATTCTATGGTATCACAAATGATCTCCCATCACTGCCTCTTACTTTTTATTTTCTGGTTGAGCTGAAAACTGGAGTTAGCGATTAATACTCCGTTTGTCTGGATAAATTTCTTAATTGATAACAACGGGAATATTAAATAATGAGAGAAAAATAATCTACGAGGGCTATTTAATAATTCAGTGGTTTATTCAATTCAGCTACATCTATTTATTTGTTTTTGAAAGATAACCTTATTAATTTTAAAGAAAGTGGGAAAAAGGTAATTTCGTGTGCTGATTTAACAATTTCTTTTACGATTAAACACATCACTGTAAGGCCATATTGTAACGGACTGGCGAAGTTTCCGTCTATCTCTTTTCCTACTCAGGAGGTTTCAATCCTTCTCGCCAAACGCGTATCCTAACATATAAAAAGAGAAGGCAAAACAAAATTAACTGCTACTACACAAACTATACTACAAAAAGAACCTTGAGTGGTTAATATGTGGTTTACTGAGTTAAACTGTGGTTGTGTTTGCGCCATTTTGAAACTGTAGACGCAACATGAATGCATCAGAACCAGAGTTTGAAAAAAAACACTAAAGTACGCTACGATAGTGTTCTGTACTGAAGTTTTTGGGATCAGTACACAAACACATTTCGTACAGAAAAAATACAAAATACACAAAAAAAAATTTTTAGCGTTTGTGTATGTGTACGCAAACAAAATACCGTACACAACGATCGTTGGCTGATGAACACAAACACTATAATAACGTACTGTTCTTTTTTTTAGCGTACTTTTAGTGTTCTTTTTAGGTATGTGTACTGATCTTTAAGATTTTACGTGGCGAACTTTTAGTGGTTACGTTTTTTCTATAAAGTATTTTTAGTGTTTGCGTAGTGTATTTTTTAGTGTTTGCGTAGTGTTCTTTTAGTGTTCTTTTAGCGTACTTTTAGCGTAGTTTTTAGTGAATTTTTTGTGTATTTTTAATGATCTTTAGCGTAGTTTTAGTGATCTTGTAGAGTATTTTTGTGAACATTTTTTGCACTTTCGGTTACAAATGAGAATTTATAAATACATTTTATTTATTAATAAAAATATTTAAGAAAACTATTATTTAATTTGTCATTTGTTATTTTTAGTATTTGTGATATTAGGACTTTTAATGAACATATGTATGCAATTCTATTATAAAAAATCTTGAAACAAATATTTAAAGAAAGGGGAAATTGAATTAATTTTTTATGAAAACTATTTATTATTTTAAAATTAGTGTAATACTTGACGAGTTGATGAAGAGGATAATAAAATAACAGTTTCAGGTATTTCTTAAAATACAGACATGTGCTTAAAAAATTTTTTTTTGTAATGAAAGGGTTTTATGACAAAATCGTTGTTAATAAGAATAGTTTAAAATATGAAGAAAATGCGGGTAATAGTTTATAGGTACTACACGAGTGCATAGGTGTGTAGTCACTATGGCGAACTTCGAATTCGTCTACCAACTGTTAACACATCCAGCACACTCTCCAGATTATGCTTATTTGATGAAAAAATTCCTTATCAAAAAAGTCATGATATAAGTACACTGCTGTCGTAAATTGTGACGATTGTTCCCATCATACTTATCCTATGACAAGTTGTTATGGAGTGGGACTATTGAATAGAGAACTCTTCATGTAACAGATTTACAAGTACTAAAAGGTTGACAATTTACCTAGAGATGTAATAGTACTATAGCAACGTATTGAACTAGCACACAAATGTTGGGTCTAATATCTCCCACAGAGTGCCGTTTTGGCGTTAATTGACCCTCTCCTAGGCCTTTTCTGCTTTTCATTTGTCTTTGCATTACGTAAAGACTACTGGATGGATTAAAAAAAAAAAATTATTTGGAGGTAACTTAGCATCCTGATTCCAATATAGGATATTCTTTTTTGGCAAAAATGTATCTCTTCTCCAAATGAAAATGGAGATAAAGCAGTGAAAAAATCGCAATTTGCAGTTTAAAGGTACTGAAATGGATATTTTTAACACGGTTGCGCACCTTTTATTTTGGAAAGTGAGATATTTTAAACACTATTGCGAAACATTTGGAGTCAGTTGAATAAAATTTGTATTTTTACTTTGTGGAATTACATTATAATTTAAATATTTTAAACAACTTTTACAGGGGTTTATAATAAATTTTAGAATTTCCAAGGCTGGATTTTATCAAAATTTTGTGAGAAGGTACTTTAGCATCCTGATTCCAATATAGATACTTTTTCCGCAAAAATACCTTATATATTTCCAAGAGATAATAAAGAGAAAAAGCAGTAAAAGTACACCTACTTTTTTTACCAGTTTAAAGGAACTGTATACTTTAAGGCATCTTTTATTTTTGAAAGTGGGATATTTAAAACACAATGGCGCTGTTTTAAAATAATGACAAAATATGAATTACTTCCTGATAAAGAACCGATTGAATAAAATTTGTATTTGATTCGTATTTTTACTTTGTGGAATTACAATGTTATACAAATATTTTAAACACTTTTTCCAGATCTTTACAATAGTTTTTAGAATTTTTTATAAATTTCAGAATTTTATCAGGTATGGGTACCTTATAACTATAACTCAAGCACTATAAAAGTAAGAGTCTTACAATTGGTGTGGAATACTTTCAAAGCAAAATCTAGCAAATTATTGTTAGGACGCCCACGACATGGAGGGCACAGCTAGTATTAAATATTACAACAATAAAATTACAATTTATAATCTAACTTAATTTATTGAGCGTAGTAATGAAGGAGTTTTATTGGTTGTACGTTTCAATACAGGTGTTTAGGGAGAATCGAACTCAAATCACTGACTGATAGACTCAGAAAAATCTTGTTGAAGTTTAATTTTATACATTTTAGTAGAAATTTAAAAGGTTTGACAGATTTCAATGATTGTTAAACACAAACTAGATTTCACAACTTGCCTAGAATCATCCAGTAGTCTATCATCAAATTGGATTTACCAGGAGCAGTGTTAATTTTGAATTTCGTATAATGGAAGTTCAAAAATTCATGAAGCTTTTAACCTGCCCTCGTATCAAAGAATCGTTTAAAAATTATGCTTTTTAATCCATTTAACGTATAGTAACTCCATCATTCCTCTTTGCCCTTTCGTAGTTTAATTAAATATTTCTAAATCTAATGGCTGTCGGTTTTATATTTCTGTGTTCTTTTACAAACAACAGATGCTCTTTGTAAATAATTGAAAGAAAATATTGGCTCTACATATTAAACAACAACAAAACAAATTGACATTCAATATGAACTAATTTTTTCCTGTCCTTTATTATTTCTATCCTCATTGAAGGATACTCAATGACTTTAGCCATTTTTATACAAATTATTAAAATAATCAAGACAAATTGTTGAAGGGGCAGGGAAAAGTGAAAGGTAAAGAAATACTAGCTAAGATACACGCAATCTAGATTGATTTACTACCCGAATTAGTCAATATATTCATAGTAATCATACTGATTGGTATATTGGAAATAGAATACGTGAATGAAGAAGAAGAAGAATAAACAACAAATAATGATATTGGTAAACAAGTGATATACTCCTGGGACACAAATGTCTATCATGTTATGAGATCCTCAACCAGCTATAGCTAAAAAAAATGTAAATGAAAGAAAGAAACACTAAATGGAATGGGTAACCAAAATATGTTTCTGAAAAGTAAATATTAAAACAAGTCGCAAAAAAGCTTAAGTATGAAGGTAAAAATATATATTGCGTTTATTTAATGGCCTGATTCCGAAGAAAGAGATGAAACTCAGTTTACAAAATTTCTATAAAAAATACTTAACACTGAGCGTTTCCCATATAAATATATAAGATATTTATACATACGGCGGCAGGGATGGTAAGTGAAATTTTAAAATTATGCCAGTCGGCTTTTAAATATTTAATTTTTGGACTCAAATTAAACTAATCTCTTTTTTTCTGATACGGTTGTTATAAGTTTTAACACAACATTTTTACAAAATTAATTTAAATGTAAGTTTTCAACAGATTCTTCTTACTTCTTTCCCAAAGAAGGATCACAGGGAGCCTTGTTGAACTAGCAGGTAGTGTGCTAGTCTATAAGTCCGGGGTTGTGTGTTCGATTCCCACCAAAGACTGTGGAATTTTCCACTACAAGTTGGAAGAAATACCATGAAGGAGCTTTAATATAATGCCTACAATTCGTTAACTGCGTTAAGGTCACGCAGCATTAAGCAAAGATTAGCAATTACCATAGGCTCTGTAAAGAGGTAGAATGTCGACATGTATCAGTCGCCAGTCTGAAATCACTAAAGTCGAGAGTAAAAGACTAGTGACAGCACGAGACTGTATGAACCGAAGATGGTCGTAAAATTCCAGTCGGATACCAGAAATCATTGAGGAACGAAGGGACCCCCCTACAAAATAAATAAAAAAGACAAGAAACAGCAGTTGCTCTATTTTTTTATTGGGAAATTATTATTGAATAGCCTTGTGTATATTTTTGTCTTGCTTTCGAATATATAGTTCCACTAGTTACAACGATTCCTTAAATCATCACCCATTCCAATAAAATTTTTGAATTAAATCTCTATTAATGTTTTTTGCTATGTGCCATCAGTACTTCTTCTTGTGAGCCACTCTTTGTCCCAATTTGCGATAATCAAGTTAATGTAAAGTAGAGCAATCATGTGATTGCAGAGAATTTGATTTGGACAATTTCATTTTTGTGCCCCAATTTAGCACAATAAATTTTTTTTCAAATCGGTGCATTACAACAATCCTACCTCTACACTTTGTTTGTTAACTATCAATAACCTAAATATTATATACAGGGATAAAACGATACCTGTTTGATATGAATATTTTTACTCGATACGATCTTAAATATTGATGCTTACTGGAAATCGAATAAAAATGATCTATTCTCACTCATATCGGTCGATGTTTTCCGCAGGATTGAAGTAAAGGGCAACAGCAATAATTACATGGTTAACAGTCAGTGTGTGTGATTAGTCAAATGTGTTGAATTAGGAGTCACCTGGTTATGGACAAATACTGGCTGTTTGTAGTTTAGCCAAAAGTCAAAATATTATTTTGGCAATTTTACTACAATTCGACTAGTTGAAAATGCAGATTTCTTCTTAATGTATTTTTTATACCCCTACCATCACCATAAGGAACGCTTAAGTAGATATTTTGCTCGATTGGCTCTCTAGTTTCTTTTGCAGTTGTGTGACACGTTCTACCGAAGGAGAATTTTATGCCCTTATGCAAAAGAAATAAAATCTACTAAAAGTCTACTTTATGACAAATTTATTTGAGTTTTTTTTCTTGAAGTGCACTTCAAGTAGAGTTTATTTAATTTGCATAAGAACATCAATGTTTCGATCTTAGACAATTTATAATTGGAACAATGTATACTTATAGTAAAATAATAACTTATTTCCGTCTGTCTGTACGTCTGTCTGTCTTCAAAGCAAAATCGAACAAAATATTGCAAGGACTCTCACGAATTGGCGGGTACAGCTAGTCTTAAAAAAGTGCTATTATTCTGGCCTGAAAACAGACTCGTGGGCGCTCACTATTTCCGAACTATGCAGTAGATTAAATTAGTAGAAGAAGTATATCAGGTCACATTTACATAAATAATAACGTGTTTGTCCATCCTTCTGGAACTCGCATATCAGTACGGGTTTTAGAATTTTACTGATTGAATTGTACTATTTTTGTTTCATTTTAGGATTTATCTGACTTCTTAAGCAAAACATGTCAAATGTTCTCTTTAACCCAGATATTTCTTTACCTCGGAAGACATATGGTCTCTTTTCAAATATCAAGCGTGAAATGAAACACAGTTGCATTTGATATTCTTTTATGTTACACACTGTGTAATTTTTTAAGTCATGGCAAAATAACCATATACGGACACCACTACGTCATAAAAGACCAAAAAAAAGACCCTTGTCTCCCAGGTTTGCCCAAAGTCCTCCAGGTTTTTTTTATGGGCCCTCAAAGATGTGGGGCCTCGATGTCATTTTTGCAAAAAATGATCATTTCCTCAAGCTCATATTTTGTAAACCGTTTGAAATTATGATATACTCTCTGAGGCAAAGTTGTAGCTCTTGTCATAAAGAACTGTGAACATATATAAGAATTGAGAACATATAAAATCAAAAAAAACTTCATCCTCAAGGTCAAAATCGCAAAAAATTTTTAAAAAATTCAATTTTTTTTACCTTTTTTCCCCTGTTCAGGTCCATAGGTAGCAAACCGTTTAAAATTCAAGGAAACAATCAACTACAAAAATGAACCTAAGATCTCAATAAACAACTTTCTAGAACATATGAACTTCCTAGGAATGATTCTTAACACCGTTTAGGTAGCGCATAGGTAGCTAAAAAATTTTCGGGAAATTTTTCACTTTTGCGGTGTTTTATCACGTAGGGGTGTCGGTATATGGTTATTTTTTTCCGTGTTGCACTGTGTTATTGTACGTTAATATGAAACAATATTTTTTTTACCTATACCTACTTGGTACTCAGTGGTAAATAATTGAAGCTAAAAGTAATTGGTATCGAAAGAAAAGTATCGAGTATGTACTTGTATTTACTCGTATCGTTTCCTCCCTAATTATTTACATATATTCTGCCTAAAGAAACACGAAGAGACTGATATGCGGACCTTCATCGAGGGCATACATCTAGGATTCCTATGAATTAAGCTTAAACTAATTATTAAAATTACTTTTTTGAAATCGGTTTATTTATGTAATAAAATAATGAGAAGAGTAAACAAGTCTTGTTAGGTTTTAGAAACTATAATAACAGTTGTTATTAAATTTTCAAAAAAAAGCAAATGAGTCATTGGTGTACTGTTGCCCTTTTCACTTTCAAAACATAACACAATTGTACTATTTTTTCCATCCCTGTAAGATGGTATGTAATAAAAAACATTTAGTTTAAATTTAAATTAATAAAATTCTTCTAAAGAAATGGCAAAAATATTAAATATTTTTAGGGTAAAATGTTTAAGAAAAAGAATAAAAATTTCCAAATAATTAACTGTCACTTACTGTCCTTCTACTTTAGTTGAAAATTTGTACGTAAGTGCTGGAATGAATGCATAAGTAATTAGTTTGCATCTGGAGGATAAATGAAGGAATAAATAATGGAAGTGTGCATTCAAGAGCCTTAAATTAAATCAAAATACAAAATCTTGTGTTTTTGTTAAGAACTTAACAATGGAAATGTCAACACCAAAGAATTTTATTTTTGTTTTGCCTGGTTTGGTGATGACCTGACCATATCAAATAACTTTCATAAAATTCGTACATATTAAGCAATACACTTCACACCCTTACAAATTCCCATCCTGCCATTCCCCAGTGCTGTATTTACCAGAGTGTAGTTTTTTTGCTCGGTGTTGAAGTGTATAAAACAAAAGAAAAAAAAAATATATTTAATCCTGACAGACATTTGTTCTTTTCAGTTACTTTTGGAAGGAGACAGGAAAATAAACTTAGGAATTTATACTTAATTTCACCTTTTATCTACCAGTTTTATGTCTTGATTTGCACTAATCGCTGGCAGTTTTTCACAAACAGCCACGTACAAATTAATTTTCCAAACACTACAACTTCCCTTATAATTGTTTGTCATTAATTTGGGCAAATTTTTCTCATTATATTCACTAATTTAGATGAAAATCGGTGGTAATAAATAACAATTCGATGCATTTGTCTTTTTTCAGGATATTTTGTAATACTTATTTTTTATTTATTTTTTATTAATTTTACTCAATATTATTTTACCTAAGTTTTGGTTAAAAAGAGTTTTCTGTGGACTTTGCTGGTGTACTTCAGTTTGCACGGACAATTACAAGAGGAATGTTGCTACTGGATCGTAGGTTTTCGCTCATGATCCAGGAATTCCATTTTCGTAATCTATTCTATGAATAATGCCATTGAAGCAGGTGCAAGATCTGATGAGGGCGACGACTTTGCTTTTTATTTATTACCAAGTCACCTTTGAAGTTAAGCTGGATTCACCCATTTTGTCCGCACAAAATTTTTGTGAGAACAAATATTTTTTTTCTGAGAGTTTTCTATGGTACGATCCACCCATTTCGAAAAATTTGCCCGGACAAACAAAGCTGCCATATGAGTACATAAATAAACAAGTTATATTAATTTTACAACGTGGCAACAAATGATTTAAAATAAAATCTTGGTGTGAAATTGCACATTTTTTTATTATTTTAACATTTTGTTTATTAAAACCTGTATTACACACTGTGTAATTTTTTAAGTCATGGCAAAATAACCATATACGGACACCACTACGTCATAAAAGACTAAAAATAAAGACCCCTGTCTCCCAGTTTTGCCCAAAGTCCTCCAGGTTTTTTTTATGGGCCCTCAAAGATGTGGGGCCTCGATGTCATTTTTGCAAAAAAATGATCATTTTCTCAAGCTCATATTTTGCAAACCGTTTGAAATTTTGATATACTCTCTGAGGCAAAGTTGTAGCTCTTGTCATAAAGAACAAAAATTGTTAATATATAAAATAAAAAAAACTTCATCTTCAAGGTCAAAATCGCAAAAAATTTTTAAAAATTCAATTATTTTTACCTTTTTTCCCCTGTTCAGGTCCATAGGTAGCAAACCGTTCAAAATTCAAGGAAACAATCAACTACAAAAATGAACCTAAGATCTCAGTAAACAACTTTCTAGAACATATGAAGTTCATATGTAGTTGATTGTTTCCTTGAATGGTTTGCTACAGGTCCATAGGTAGCAAACCGTTCAAAATTCAAAACAATTCAAATCAAAACAGGAAAAAAAGGTAAAAAATTGAATTTTTTAAAGTTTTTCGCGATTTTGACCTTGAAGATGAAGTTTTTTTGATTTTATATATTAACAATTTTTGTTCTTTATGACAAGAGCTACAACTTTGCCTCAGAGAGTATATCAAAATTCCAAACGGTTTGCAAAATATGAGCTTGAGTAAATGATCATTATTTGCAAAAATGACATCGAGGCCCCACATCTTTGAGGGCCCATAAAAAAACCTGGAGGACTTTGGGCAAAACTGGGAGACAGGGGTCTTTGTCTTGGTCTTTTATCACGTAGTGGTGTCCGTATATGGTTATTTTTTCCGTTTTGCACTGTGTTATTAAAGAAAATTGCTTCTATTAATGGCTGTTAATATAAAAAATGCAAAAAAGAATTGCAGTGAAAGAAATATTAAAGCACAGAACAGCACTCATTGGTTTCTGAGATGCGCTTATATGACGTAAAATCCTTTGTAAAAATTTTCATCGCATGGACCCCACTACTTACGTTCAGTTCTAATGGCATTTGCGGACAAATGCTTTGCTTTACATGATTATTTTTTTATAAGTGTCGTACATGCCTTTTTTCTGGGCTTTTTCGTTTCCATTATAAGCTTGAGGTTGCTTTATTGAACTCCATTTTCAAAAAATAATTTTTTATTTTATAATTATGTTTTTTAAGTTTTAGGTCTTTTTTATAACAATTTTAAATTTATTTTTATTTTTTTCCTGACGATTCTTGAATATAAAAATAAATTTAAAATTTTTATATAAAAGACCTAAAGTTTTAAAAACATAATTATAAAATTATTAAAGAGGTCAAAAATTACAATAATTATTTAATAGTTTTTTATTGAAAAATATTTTTGGGTGAATATAGCTTTAGAAAAACTTTATTGTTTTCATTTTACTTCAACATGCATGTGTATATTTGTATACAAAAAAGTTAGCAACACTGTTTAAAATCGGTTTTTGAAATCTTGAACAATTTGTTGTTTGTTTTCCTACATTTGTCCCATATCCATAATATATTGGAACACATTTTAGATTACACTTTTTAAAATGGTTTAAAAAACATATAAACCTGTTATTTTTTAGGCTAATGTCAGAGTGTGTGCTACAACACGCTATAAACCAATGCATGCAACGCTCCGTATTTAAAAAATCGGCAGGAATTTGCCGATTTTCAGGTTTTCTGTCCGAAGGTAAACGTAATGATTATGCAGAGCTTCGTCATCTATTAGCAGTTGGACTTCTCACTCATCACTAGGACATGATAAGCTTTAAAATAGTCACAAAACAAAAGTGTTTATCATACGTTTCCTTTTACATGATAATAATAAATAATACACAATAGAATACGAAATATAATTTCCAAGCTTTAAAATTCATATGCATTTATTCTTTTAACATGCGAGTATTCGGGGCTTTCTCATTGCATATATTTATTTTGTCAGTAATGTACGACAGTGTTCCAAACACTCTTAATCAACCGCATCTTGGCAGCTATGATAGTAAACTATATATACAGAAACCAGTTCTGAGATGTGATTCCTTTCCCTAGTGTGTGGCAATCTATATATGGGCCTTTTGAATAATGCCTTTACTCCAAATGTACTGACTGATATAACTGAGTTTCTACCTATCGATTTTGGTGCCCCTTAAGCTTTGAATTTCGGGCCATAACTGGTTCAAGATGAGCAGTGAGTACGCCTTGAGTACTTTTCCCCAGAGTGGAGGGTTTCTTTAATTATTAAGACAGGAAAAGACGACACAAAAGAACAATCATTCAGGTAGCATCTATATACTCAATTTACAAAATGGTTAAATAAATGGAGAATACAAATCATAAATTTACTCATATAACATTCACACTGCGTAGTGCCCCTGTCGTTTTATTTGCATAAATAACCAAATGATACCTCAACTCCCAGAGATAAAATAGATCGATACACATCGTTAAAAATCCATACAGAATAAAAGTTATCAACAAAATTGAAAGCAGTACAAAAACTTTAGCTTAGATAATAACAAACTTCGAATGTTCAAATTGTGATACATATTAACGTTAGTACTTGACCGTCAGGTTAAGGCCAACATTGCAAGGTATTGACGCCTTTGTAACACATAAGGACACATTAAGTATCAATTTTGAAACATGGCTGAATAACGCTCTTACCCCTACTTAGAAGTTGGAAACCATTTAAACTCTCGCCACACCTCGGGTGTCTTTTGTTGAAGTGGAACAGTAAGTCGTATTTAATTATCTTCCCTGGAACTTAGATCGAAAGGTCCTCTAAGGTTCTTATCTTCCAGTTTCAGGTACCGTGCCATACTCAGGGACTGATGCCGAAAAAAAAGCCGCTAGTATAATAAAAACTCTTTCACAAACTTTCACTTTCACAAAGATCTAAACGTGCCAGCAGTTGAAGTAGAAATCGCGAAAAAAGAGTCCGAATCATCTAGCCCGAAACATTCTTATCATTCCTTTCTGAAACTGCGTCACAAGCCAAAACAAAACGCTACTTTTCGGAGTTTTGGGTTGTATTGCTAGCTGCTATAAATCGCAGTCCTCGTAATTTATAGAAGTCTCGGTTCTGGTGCTGAGTTTCCGATATCGAAAGTCTGTAAGGGAAATAAATTGAAGAAAATAACTAAGAACGAAATAAATAAATTATTTTTCGTTTAAAGTCTTCAAGGCAGATGTTTGATACTTGCATGTAATATTCACAGATTTTGCACAGCAACTGGTGTTTGAGTCGGGGCTTTATCAGTGTTGCCAAACTACTCTCTTACTCTATCGCGAGGGTCCTTAGTATTATGTAATATGTAGACATTAATGTAAAAAATTACTTGTACCAGTTAAAGATTTTAATTATTTTGAGATTAAAATTTAATTTAAAAAATAAACGATTCAATTATTTATTTAATTTTAATCAATTGAAGCAATTCAATGGAATCCATCAATAAAATAATTGTGTTTTATCTTAAAACTAATTAAAACCTTTGATTGGTGTACACATTTTTTCTGTGTATCAATTCATGGATTATACACGCAAAGAAAAAAACATGATTATTGTATGGCCACGGCAATCACACTGTGTTCTCTGTAACAATACATGTTTGCTGTGAACAAATTATAGTTATTTTAAACAATACTTTGGTCACGATAAACTAGTTTTTGTTAACAGTTAATCATTTAATGGTTGTACGCACTAAAAACGGAACATGGTTGATTTGAACCATAATAGTATTCTCACCACAACCAATTTCTTTTTAATATTTAAAAATAAAATTATATTTATAACCATAATATATTATTATTAAATATAGTACGTTAAGTATGACTAAAAATAAACAAATAATGTTTGGTTTTAAAAATACATATTTTGCTTTGGCCTTTTTTGAGTTTGGAAACATCAAAACAGCAAAAATATTAAATATACGTAAAAACCTTTAATTTTTATTATAAATGATAGTTTTAAATTAAAAATATCATATTTTTAATATGTTCCAATGACAACAATATTATTATTATGGCTTAAAATAATATGGTTTGAATATAACCATATAATTCAACCATAACATGTTGCTCTTAGATTATGGTTACCTCAACCCTGTTTTTTCTTTGCGTGTAGAAGCAAGTATTTATTTTTTATGTTGACATATGGAGTTTGCGTTCCAGAATGTTATTTTTAAGAATTGTATAGTTTATTAGGTATTGCCTGCAATATAATAGATTGCAGTTAAAAGATTTCTTGCCTCATGATGCTTATTAAAGCTGGTTAACGACAGTAGTATGTATGCACAGAAAAAAAATTGTTCTCCTATTAAAGGTTTTAATTAGTTTCAGACACAAATTTAATTTAATGTTTTATTGATTCAATTATTTATTTAATTAGAAATTTATTTTGTTCTGTCATAATTAAAAATAAATTTAATTTAATTAAAAAATGAATTAAACCTTTATCTGAAACTTATTAAAACGTTTAATTGGCGCAAAAAATTTTTTATCTGTGGCTGGTTCAATACGACTAAAGGCAGAGGATAGAGATTTTTATTTTTGTTCCGGGCGAAAAATATCAGCATATGAAATATATTGAGTATTTGGCTGGGATAGATGAGGATAATCAGCAGTTGGTGGATATTGTGGCTGATTAAGAGGAGAGTGATTTGCATTATTTTAATCTTTTTTTGTTGTGGCTTGATTTATCGCATTAAGCTGTAAGTGTAAACTACATAGGCAAAAAAGAAATACCACCTTTTTGGGGAAAAATCCTGAAAACATAGTATTTTTACATTTTTCCAATTCATAGGCTTGTAACTTTTGAAAAGCTCTATCAGAACAAAACTTGAAAATTATTTCTTCTAAATTTTATTACAAATATACCCAATGTCTTAAAATAATAATCCGATCATTAATAAGTATATCACGCTAAAAATACCAAGGGTAGGCCAAAATTAAAAAAAAAAAAAAATTGTAAGCCAATTTTCCCCCAAACTAAAAGAGATAACCTGTAGTGCTGGCAAAGTATTGAGTAGTGGGTACCAAATACTCGATACTCGATCATTTTTTGGGTACTCAATACACAAAAGTAGTTAAGTATTTGGTACACTTATGGTAGTGTTTGTAAATAAAAATATTTGTCAACTACAGCGATAAATTTTCTCTGCTAGTATGTAAACAGAAGTATTGAGTACTATTGAGTACTCAATTAAAAAGCATTGAGTTGTATCGAGTAATTGAAAGTAGTAGAAATTAAAAGTAATAGATATTTTCAAGGTCTACTTAAATTTTAGTTAAAACAAAACTTTTTATGACATTTCCAAAAAAATGATATACCCGATGTACCTCACTTTAGGGTTTTACCCAGAAGCCCCCATTTACCATAGGGGGTCGACCATTCGCATTATTTAAGTTTTTCTTCGGAAAATCAGTTTTTTTTTCTAAAATCCTCAAATTTTGTTGAAAAGAATATGGAAACGCTGTATTGTCTCTAGTCTCTAGTAAAAACCCGCTTTAAGAGTTAGAAGAATAAAATTTGTAAAATCGGTAAAATAATATGGTACAACTCGCGTATAATTTCGGGTTCAACATTTTAATAATGAAAAAAAAAAAAAATATTTAAAATGTTTGTTTATCTGTTCAACCAAAGTTTATTTTTCTTCTTACAAAGAATTTCAAAAATAAAAAAATATTACTTTGAGGTTTTTCCTTAAAATTATTTTTTTTCATCTTTCTGTAAGCAAACGTCAGATAATAAGTGTGTGTTTCTTAGATTAAGTATTTTCACATTTTGGATTAATTTTTTGGATTAAAACTTCCAATTATATTTTCATCATCTATTTTCTTTGAACACAAATGAAACCTTAGACATCTTACAAAAAAAGGAAACTTAATTTTTATATAATGAGGGTGAGTTTTTTCCTTCATTTATTGTTCAATCTAATTTCCTGTTTAAATGTGTCACCTCACTCACACACACACACACACTTTAATATTATGCGTTTCTTAAACTGGTGTTCATTAATTTCAATCTTCACGAAAATAAAGAAAAAACCATAATGAGTATGTTTACAGTGACTGATAAAATAAATTGATTAACACAGGGACCTAACAGTTATAAGATAAATCACAAGAAAGTCATTTTTAACCATTAATATTGATAAATTTATAAAATGGTTGTAATTAACTATTTCTATAAGATATATTTTATTCTTGTCATCGCAACCAATTTTAGTGAGAGTTTTGTTTTTTTGGTTATAAATAACCATTCTATCAACCAAAAATTTTTTTGGTTGCAGATAACCATTCTATCAACCGAAAAGATTTTTTGGTGAAAAATAACCATTACATAAGATTTTCTTTTCTTTTTTGGTTATCATATTTATATAAATAAAATCAAATGTCGTTCGTTGGTAATCGTACACTTAAGAATAAGTTGTTGTCATTAGTATAGACATTTTTTATATGAATTTACTGATTTTCTTGAGACAAATTCAATATCAGTAAATTTTTATTTTGATTTTTGTATTGTCAATGATAACCAAAACAAAGATATTATTTTTATAATTGTTATCTAATGTTTTCTAATCTAAATTCTAATGTTATCTAATATCTGACCAAAAAAAATGTTTGTTGACAAAATGGTTATTTAAAATAAATAAACTTTTTTGGTTGATATAATGGTTACTTATAACCAAAAGCAAATATTTCTTATTTTAATTCCTTACGATATCCAAAATAATATATATGCAATGATAATGGTTAAAAATAACCAATATTAAATAAAATGAATTTTTTCGTAACCTTTTTATCTGAAATAAAAAATAACAATTATGTTCGGTCCCTGGATTAACAGTTTTACAACAGTTATTGTGCTATTAACATATTCATTTCCTAAAAATAAATAATTTTTGTTACACACTGTAAGTTCTTGAAGCTTTTTCTTTTTCAGTTTTTTTTTTTTCATTTATTTTCGTTAAGATTAATTAGTGCATTGGTAAATTTTGACATACGCACTCATTCATATGATGATTTAGTTTCACCAGCTTTTGATGTGGTGTTAAAATGGTTTTTATCTTTACCACAACAAGAAAGCAACCAACCAACCAATCGTGTTTAGTGGTGCTGGGTGTCTGTTTATTCCTGGCTTTTTTTCCTTCCAAGTGATGTAATGAAATAATGAGATGACTATTCCCCAGCTTCTTTCTATCAACTTTTAATTATTCATGTGTATGGGTGTGTTTGAATGCGTTGATCTTTTTACTTGAAAGTTTCACACAAATTTTAACATGTTTATTGTGCGTAAAATTATTATTAATTGAAATTCTATGAAATTTTTTTTTGGCCGTTTTGTGTAATTGGATCTGCCAGTTTCTTTGTGGCAAAGGAAATGAATTGTATGTAAATGATTAAATAAGGGATACAGAAAAAAAGGAATGGTTCATTTAGCATTAAAATTATACAAATTGTTTATGCCTTGTTTTGTTTTAAAAAATATGAAATAAATGTTAAATAAAGCAATTTAAAGATAATTTCTTTTTTGTTGAAGTCAAATTTAGATTTAAATATTAATTGGAGTTTTTAAAGCTCAATTTTTACAAATGAAAAAAAAAACTGTTCCACTGTTGAAAAACAAAAAAAGCATATATGTATACTTAGCTATAGCTTTCATAATACAGCAATTTCTACAACCAAAGACCTTGCATGTTACAGTTGTTGCCTTTTTTTTTGCTGGTGTCTGCACTATATTTTGAAAGGCTGTTTGTCTTGTGGTTTTTTTCCGTTTGCCCTTTTGAATTAAAATCTTCTGAATAAACGTTTCACATTATTATATGTGCTATAACTGAATTTTATATTTAAACTAGCTGTACCCACACACGTTGTGTGCGTTCTGATAAGACACTTATAGTGCTTCACGTAAACGTATTAACTTTATATAAAGGTACCCATCCCTGGATAAAATTATAAAATTTATATAAAATTCTAAAAATTATTGTAAACCTCTGTAAAAGGTGTTCAAAATATTTTAATCAAAATGCAATTCCACAAAGTAAAAATACAAATCAAATGGCTATTTGGCAGTAAGTAAATCAAATTTTGTCATTATGCTTTTATAGGAAAATAGGTAAAATTTTTAAAGCAATTTCAGCGCCATCTGTTACAATACCGTGTTTAAAATATCCCGCTTTCAAAAATAAAAGGTGCCTTCTTAAAGTATTTTTCATATTTTGTCAATATGTATTATAAAACAGCGTCATCTGTTGCGAAACCGTGCTTAAAATATCCCCCTTTTAAATCGGAAATTGCAGTACGTTTAAACCGGAAATTCTATACCTTCAAGCGAAACCGTGCTTAAAATATCCCCCTTTTAAATCGGAAATTGCAGTACGTTTAAACCGGAAATTCCATACCTTCACTGCTTTTTCTCCACTTTCTCTTGGAAATAAGATATTTTTTCAGACTATAGCATCCTATATTGGAATCAATATGCTAAGGTACCTTCTTACAAAATTTTGTTAAAATCCATCCAGTAGTTTTTACGTGATGCGAACACAAAAGAAATACAGACAGACAGGAAATGAGTTACTGTTTTATTATATGCATATATTTTCGTCTGTAGTAATATATATTTACTTGATTTTATATTGAAAATTTCACAAAGTCATGTGTGATACAGATTACAGTCAGTACCCGATAGTGTTGGCCCTAACCTGTGGTCTTACCACTTGATAAATGCAATACTTCTACCAAGCCCCATGTTGCGCTTACGATACGACAAGTATAAATTTTATAATATTTTAGGTAAGACCATGTTCATACCATTGTTTAGGACTTGGATACCATGAGCAACTAGAATAAATCGACCTTTCTGGTATTTAGGGCGAAACTAAAGCCACAACGTTACTGATTAATAATTCTGCACTGAGACTTGTCGTCCCTGTGGGGCTACCGATTTCCGAGCTACCAGTCTTTTGGACACTAGTGAGACCTTCTTATTTTTTAGTTTCAGGTCCCCTGAAAGCCTCGGAGCTAGTGCCCCTCATATACCTCAGAAGCATTGATGTCAAGATTCTGGAAGTCAACAAGAGAATATGCCTTTGGGGAATGACCAAACTGATATATGACATTTTATTGAATTTAAATTAATATAAATGTTTTATTTTGTTGAAAGTTTTACTTAAACTTATTTTCGTTTTTATATAGAAAAAAATTTCTTAAAATTTCTTCTTGGCCATAATTTTCGAGCCGAGATCTAAAGTTCATCGAAATGAGTTAACCCATTTACTCGTTGGGTAGAATAAATTTTTCGACAAAAAGTTTTCTTCAAAAAGAAAGTAAACATTCGCTAACTTCCGGATTACTCTTTATGTGCAGCCTATTCTTAGCAATATTGTACGTATTCGGAATCAATTCGATCATTTTTGACAGAAATAACATAATAGAAATGTACCATAATAGAAATGTATATTGGCTAACAGTTTGACCAAACATTTAAAATTTTCTTTCTGACTTTGATTGACAGCTAGAAAATACAATCAGAAATGCTACTTATACTCCTTGTGGCGGCAACTGGAAACAGGATCCTATAATGTTGCATATTTAAATAAAAAATCTTAATTTTCGCAGGTTTTCTGAATTTACATTAAGAGTTCATTTGATACCTTTTTTCTCATCCTTGTTGGAAATCCTCTTTTCCCTTCACATAGTAAACCTCTAGTTTTATACAGATACCAACGAAACGTGAAGCTCTGCATAAGTGGACATGCTTTCCTCTTTATAGTAGACTAGATTAAGCCGGAGATACTGACAAGAAAGACTTGCAAGGGACAGAGATGTAAATCTCTAAGGTATATTTAGGTCTACGTGAAGGCTAACAGGTTTAAGGTTGAATTATCTTGAAACTCCGACCCATTCGTAAGAAGTAAGTAGAAGAACACTCACGTAAAATTAATAGAGTCGAAAGTGGCGGACAATTAAGCATGAGCTGGGCAGAGAGGTTATTCTTTCAATTAACTATAGTGAAGATGAGAGAGGGGTCTATTCTTGAAGTGGTAGGTTTGAATAAGGTGTGAGAACTTTAGGAAATCCTACCCAGATAGACTACGGAAAGAGAAGAATTTTTACACGGACTGGATAGAACCGAAACTGAAGAATGGTTGATCCTGGAAGATAGAAAAGGTTAACCTCTCAAATAACTTTAGTGGAAATAAAGAAGAGCTAGAATTTGTATGACAAATATTACGAAGGGAAAAACTTCGCGCTGATATGCGATATAGCAGAAACGTTATATCCAGCACTATGTGATAATATAGTATAGGCGAAGGTCTTTATAATGTTGTACTCTGTAAACCTGAAAAGATTAAAAAACTAGTTGTTATCAAGTTTTAATAGTGCTTGGTTGGAAAACGAGTACGGAACTTATATTCAATTTAAGCACCCTAACCTGATAATTGACAGATGACAGAACACGGTTTCATGATTTTAAATTTTATGTTATATATATTATATATATTTTATATTATATTTTATTTTATATTATTATTTAGATAAAAACCGCAGGCAATTCTCACTTTAGTTAATCTATCCAACTCTAGATTACTCCAGTTGTTGTCTATACTAAGAAAGAACTATCAGGGTACCTCGGTGGGTTAGTAGGTAGTGTGCTAATGTATCATTCCGAGGTTGTGGGTTCGATTCCCACCAAATAATCTGGAGTATGTCACTACAAGTTGGAAGGAAGACCAAGAAGGAGCTCGGGTATAATCTAGGTATCAACAAATCGTTAACTGCGTTAGTACAGGTCACGAATTCTCAAGTATTATCTGGCCAAGTTAAAAATCGCGTTAAGGCGATACTTGCAGACTGTGCTTGAAAAAGGCTGATATAAAAGAGGCTTTGGACCACAGGCAGTCAGACACATATTATGCTATATATATATATATATATATATATATATATATATATGCTATAGAGACCTAGCCTTAAGATAATATTAGCAATTACCATAAACTCTGTGATGAGGAAGAATGTCGACATGTATCAGTCGGCAGTTTTAAATCACTACAGTCGTGTGTAAAAGGCTAGTGACAGCCCGAGACTATATAAAAGTAAGGTATTTGAAAATTTCCAGTCGGATACCAGAAATCATTGGGGAAGGAAGAAGGTCGAAAAGGGACCCATGAGGTTAGTAGTCTGCTTCGTTAACCCCCTACAAAATAAATAAAAAAGAAAAGAACCCTTCGGTAGTTAAAAATTTCAGAATTTATAATTTACGCCTACCTCTCATGGGTCTCTTGCTAAAACTAGCTTTAATGCTCGACGCTAGTGATTTCAGACTGTCCAGGATTTTTATTTTTTATTTATTTTATTTATTTAGTTTTTAGGACTTTAAGAATAAAATTCTTTTATAGTCCAAAAAAGATAACAAAAAGAATAATGGGAAAAACTAATAATTATAATAATAGCAATAATAATTATAACAACAACAATAATACATATTTAAATTTACAATTAATAAAAACATAATTTTTATGATGATTAAATTAAAAATATAATAATACAGGTCATTCAGTCAATGAAATTAAAAATAAAAGAAATAAAGTAAGATAAAGTAAATATAAGGCTAGTTATTTTGCGTAACATATTTCGTAAGAGCTTTTTTAAAGTTCTGTCTTCCAACAATTATTTTAATATTTGAAGGTAATAAATTCCATAGTTTTATGGCATTGACGAAGAAAGATCTGCTAGAGTTTAAGTCGCAATTTACATAGGACAGAAACAGGGCAGACATTTTTTGAATTCTCTTTTGCTCTTGCTTAAACAATTTACATTGGACATAAACAAGACAGACAGATTTTTGCACATTTTATTTTCTGTGTTATATTCTTTACATGTTTGTGTGTTTCAAAATCAAAAGCAGAAAAGAGAAACGAAAAAATGTCCAGTACACTAGTCATGAAATACACACTCTACCTCTTCAACCCCTTGCCTACAAATCTCGTCTGTCTGCCCATTTTTCTGTCTAATGTAAATTGCGACTAAGTAGTTGTATCTAAGTAGTACTAACGTACCACCTCTGGATGACCTTTCGAATGAAATTTTGTTGCACTAGTATGCCAGAGTATGCCAGTGATTGGGTATGTATTAATTTGTGCAAAAATAAAAGATTTCGCATAGTCCACTATGTCGTAATCAAGAATCATAATTCTCCAAGATGAAATACTACTGAATCTCTGTATGCCATACACATATCGTGTAGCATTGTTAAATGAGACTTGCAACTTATGCAGTGAAGACGAGTCCAACTTGCTGTACACCTCCGCAAAACTAGTTATCAGAGGTAGAAGTAGTTGAATAACAATTGAGGTTAATCGTAAATTACGCAATGTTAGGTACTTACTGCGTACTATATTATTAATGTGATCAGTACATGATAAGGACGAGTTGATATGAAAACCTAAATATTTAACCTTTTCAACACAAACAAGCCTGGTGTCATCCAACCTAACAATTGGAAGCCTGCTAATCGGTAATAATACCGATTTGGCTGGATGGAGCATAAGCCCGTTTGCCTTAGCCCATGTGCAGACAGCCTAGGTCCTCATCAAGTTTGTAGCACATATCGTCAACAAGACCAGTACGGCTAGAAATGTACAATTGTACATCATCAGCATATGCATGAACATTAACAAAATTGACTACACTAAATACATATATCATTTATATAAATGCTGAAAAGCAAAGGTCCTAAAACTGAGCCTTGTGGAACTCCAGAGGTAGAAATATAAATCTTCCTTTAACTGGTAATAGCTCTAAGAACAACAGAAGTTATAATTTTTTGGTATTAAATTTATTGGATTTGTTCCGCCAGTAAATAAAATACTGTTGTCATACCTTTCGGTCACTGGTTGTTGTTTTGGTACGTTTGGCGAGCCGCGTTAAAAATGGTACTCCTATAATTTTTTAGTTTTGTTTTTAGTGTGAGAAATACGTCGCTTTATACTTTATATAGTATAACTTCGCGACCGATGAGCTATTGAGCAGTGTGTTTTCTCCAAAAAATATATTCTGTTTCACTCCGGAACTTAAATTATAATAAATTAAAATAAAATTATAATATAATTTCTTCGCAAATTAAAAAATCTGGAGTGGCCTACACTCAAATTTACCA
This sequence comes from Phasia obesa, assembly GCA_949628195.1. Taxonomy (NCBI): domain Eukaryota; kingdom Metazoa; phylum Arthropoda; class Insecta; order Diptera; family Tachinidae; genus Phasia; species Phasia obesa. The sequence continues at coordinate 92,645,821 of OX451215.1, forward strand.
TACCTAATGGAAACAAATTTTTGTAAGGATATATTACATAAAGAATATAAGTTCAGAGTATGTTCGTATCGAAAAATTAATTATTTTCGGTTTGGGGTGTTTAGTAAAATACCCCTTGCCTCTCCCGATTATGCCTAAAATTTATACAGCTCTTCATCTCCATTAACCAAAGGCACATACTGAATTTCATTTTGATATGTCATACGCTTTGACCTGTAGAGCGTTCACAAAATCTGGCGGTAAGGAACCTACCCCTTGGTCCCTCCTGATTATTCCCAAAAACTATACAGCTCTTCAACTCCATATACGAAATATATTTATTCCTCTAACTTCCACTGAAGCATAGGTCGCCATAAGCGATTCGTTAGCAAATTGTATTTCAAAAAGGTGGATTGCTGGCCCTTCTTTCTTCGATTGGTGATAGGACTGCTATCTATGTGTCCAATCCCACGTTGCAGTCATGCTTCAGCAAACATTCATGTATTTTACCTACTTGCCTGTGACGTTAAGGTGTACTGTAACCAATCAGGCTACATGACTGAGCGCCTTCTCACTCTAGCTAGCTTTCAGAGGAATCTGAAAAGCGATTGCCTGGGATATACTTGGTCTAGGACCGGAAGTAGTGAGCTGCTTGGACATTCAAACAGAGGATTCGTTACTGATCATTCCCAAGTGAATGACTGTCAGAAAATTTTCCACACTACGTGCACCTCTGGTGAAAGTCCCAAATCCCAAATATACCAAAGGCACATACTAAATTTCATTTTGATATATAAAACGGTAAGACCTGTACAAACTCCACAAAAATAGTTGTATACACTCCAACCACCTATCCACACACAGACATCATCGCGAAAATAGCCAAAATGGATTCAGGAGACCTTAAAACGCATGAATCCGTCGAAATCCCGACCCCGTTTTTTTCATGATTACTATACTTCACCTTATACTACGTATGGTAAAGTAAAAACCCAAATTCTTTTCTTAACTGCTTATAATTCTTAAGCTTTTTTTGTCTGGAGAGCTGATCGTTAATCACAGCATTACCCTTGAAGGCAAAAAGTATTATATAATAAGCGAAGCGAAGTAGATTTAAATATACCATAAAAATTTTTTCAGGTAAAAAGAAGAAGGAAATGTCAATTTACTTTCAAATGTCAACTTGCAAATTTTTTTATATCATTTATAATGCCAAAAATTAAAGGAAAACTGCAAACGGATGTAAAAAAGTCACACATGTGTTGAATTTCCCAACTACCGCCAAAGAAAACATCATTAATTTTAAAATTGAAATTTTAAATGATTAAGTGAAAAGCGCGCCTTTTGTTAGCGTCTGTTGTCATAAGTGTTGCATGAATAAAGTTTCTCTGGATAATATTGTTGATGACATATCAACACTTAAGCTTTGGCGCCTTAATACTTGCTACACTTTCTTTTAACTGAAGGTTTTAGTTTGATTTCTTTTTTTTTTTGTAATTTAAATTCTTGCAAAATAAACGATTTATTTTTTTGACAGGCAAATGTTGCCGCTTCCTACTAATGGAAGGGAGTTTGAGATTGAGAGCAAACTGGTGATGATGCCATCACACAAATGATGATCTGCTGCTGTAAAAGCATATGTTGACAAGATTTTATTTGTATTTAAAAGAAAAAGTTAAGAGAAAACACAGAAGTTGAGGGTGTCTTACATGTTGTTATTTTTTAAACTCCCATTCAATCAACATCCGGCGTTTATAAGTGTTGCGACTTTTTTATGTTTCACTTTTTCTTTATTCTTATTTATATGTATATATGTATGTATGTATTATATTTGTATTAGGAACTTATAGTAAATTTGACACTCCTAAGTGTATTATTATGTCAGAGTGTTGTTGTTTTTTTGCACAACAGCAAAATTTTTTTCCTCATGCGTTTTTCCAAAGAATGCGCATTTCTTTTTTTTTTTGACTTCATTATGATTTCATTATTTCGTTTATTTTTTTGTTCCTCAAAATCAAATCAGTTTGAAAAAATTTATTTAAAGTTGTCAATATGTTGATGTTTAACATACTTATTTTCCGCTGGATTTTTGTTTTGCTTGTGTGAAAAAGGGTGTCAGTGATATGTAAGGACTTTCTGGAAAATTGTAAATTCTGTGAATGACAGGTTTTAAACTTGACAAATTATGTGGAACTTTGCTGTTTTACTACTTATTAAAATTATATTTACAACAAATTATTAGCCCAATTCACACAATCTTGTGCAATTGAAATTGCAAAATTATGCAATTGTAAAAATTGCCCATGAATTGTGAACGGTTTTTTAATTCAGTTTGCAACACAGGAGTCACGGAATTATCCAACTGTCCTCGTAAAAGACGCATTAGGCCCAAAAATCGATAATTGTCTAGTATTAAATAAAAATTAACTACAGATACAAAAAAACTCGGAATTATCAAACTGCCCAGGTAAAAGACGTAACTTGCCCAAAGTTTCACTGTAGTCTAGCACCAGATTAAAGTTAACGACAACAGTATTTCGTTGGAATTTTTAATGCAAGAAATATTAAAGATCACGGAATTATTAAAAATAAAATTCGGCAGCCAGACAGTTTAGGGTTGTCAGATGTTTTTTCACCTATTTCGTCAAAATCGATGTGAAAAATCTCCAAAATAGATATTCGATTAAATATGTACAATCGTTTTTAATGTTAAAAATATTTTTAATAAATCACAAAAAAGAAATTTAATCAAAATATAATGTTTTTTATTTAAAATAATTAGTGAACACAAAAGAGGTAAAATTTTTAGTTAAAAAAATAAAAATAGTAATTATTATAATAAATGGAACCCTAAAAATACCCATTATTAAGGCATTTGTCTAATATTGACTAATTTAGAATATATTTTATGGGAATTACATTTCTTCAACATTACTAGAGATCAAAAGATATGTGCAACATGTCCTATTTGAATTCATAAAATCTATAGCATCAAACAAATAAAACTATTTTCTCTTTCACAGTCGATTTTTGGTGAAATTCATTATTGAAAACGACATTTCTATCCATTTATTAGCAGCATATAAATTAACAAATCTCATTTTTATTTAAAAGTAATCGCTTAATTTGCAAAAAAAAATATTCTTTCAACTTAAAGAGAATAAAATGAACTTAAACGAACGATCAAAATTTTTGATCCGACAAAAATTTTAACTGGGAATTTTCTGCAGCTCGATTCACTCATTTCGAAAAATTTGTCCGGACAAAGTCAATGAAAAATCGCCAACAAAATCGTCAACTATTTTAAAAATTGCCAAATCAAAAATTTGATCTGACAACTCTGAGACAGTCTAGTAATAGATATCAAATAAAATTTTATAATTCAATTCTAATTTTTTAATCCTTATCTCATTTTTTACGTTTTTGGATGTTTGATTCTCATATTTATTTTTATTTTAATTTTTATATTTTTATATTTTTTTTTTTTTTTGAGTAGATACCTTCTGTTGTTCCATCGTTCATAAGAGAACCGTGAGAAAAGATGCTGATGTCACTCTACAATCACTCATAGTGTATAACTGTTTCGAAATGACCTCGCATACAGCCTATCGACTAATTTTCTACTCCAGAGTTTAGTGCCTCCCTAAGCTCTTTACTAACTACGTCCAGAATACTCTTATGCTCGATTTTGGCCCAAGACTATGCCATATGGCAATGCAATACCGGCGTTGCAGCTGTTGACCCAAGATTAAGTTTAACGTTAGCAATTCTAATATTGCTTCGATTGCCTGCTTTGGATCCGTGCGCACTGCATCACATATACCTAAACGGGCAGTATTTAAACTCCATCCAACTTAAACTTGTTTAAACTTTGAGAGACCTTTGTCCACCAAACCACAGATGCATAAGTGATTATCGGTCTCACCATCATTGTATACATCCAGTATCCAGTATTTGACAGGATTCCCCACTTACGGTTACACACTTTTTTACATTGATGCAAGATGCTTTTTAATTTTTTATCTTCATTTCAATGTGTTCATTCCAGGTAAGTGTCTTTTTTTAGCGTAACACAGATTTGCTAGCATTTATAGTTAGGCCCTGTTCATTGCACCATGTCTCGGACTAGTTCGCAATTCTATTATTATTATTTGTGTACAATTGGATTTGATATTTTGTATTTTAAAGACTTACGCCAGAACAATGCTTGTGTATGTTTTTTTTTTTGAAAATCGTGTTCTAATTCGGGATTATTTTATCACAATCACACTGTTTAGTGTTTAAGCCTATATTTGGTTTATGTTAGGATGAGAGAAATACTCTAGCCAACGCTATATCAAAAAAAAAATCACAATTTGATGTAATTTATGGGCAAGTATAATTATTGGTTTATTTAAGAAGTAGCTGTGCCCGCTCACATTGTGTGCGTTTTGACAATATTTTGTTCGATTTTGCTTTGAAAGTAAATCCACACCAAATTTTAAGACTCCTACGTAATTACTTTATATAAAGGTACCCATCCCTGGATCAAATTCTTAAATTTATATAAAATTCTAAAAATGATACTTTCACTGCTTTTTCTCCATTTTTTCTTGGAAATAACATATTTTGGCGTAAAAAAAGGTATCCTATATTGGAATCAGAACACAAAGGTACCTCCTCACAAAATGTGGATAAAATCCATCTAGTGGCTTTTACGTGATGCAAACACAGACAGACAGACAGACAGACAGACAGACAGACAGACAGGAAATGAGTTACTATTTTATTATATGTATAGATATAGATAGAGTAATCCACTTACTAAGGGAAACATTGGTCAACAAACTAACCTATTTGGATTATTTTTTCTGGAGTTACTTGGAGTTACAAGTTAATATTTTAGGCGAACAAACCAGACACTAAGGATGAATTGAATGTTAATATTGAGGGGAGCATATCCAAAACATGGGCCATAATATTTAGTTTGATGTTGGTGAATACTCCGCCCTTTGGCGGATTTAGTGAGTTACTGCTTGGTATAACTGCCATATAAATAATTGATTGCATTTAAAAACTTATTTGATTAAGAGTGCTTAAATTTTGAGTCGACTACCTGTGGACTAAAATTTGTTAGTGTTTAGTTTTTAAAATTAAGTTAGATCCCAATTTCGTGTTTTAAAGAAATAGTTCTTTTGAGTATTTAGAAAAAATATTATAATTTAATTACCATTACCACAGTGGGACAGAATCAAAATATTTTGAAAATAACTCAGCCATTTATAAAGGGCTAGGCCGATTGATATAAAATTTAGCATGAGCTTAGTAGAGCAGTATCTCATCTTAAGTTTTGATGGTGGGCACCATCTACTATGTGGTCTCAAAATTGGATGCCTCACATTTCTTCAATTTTTGTATGATTTTTAATTATAAAGGGTGTTTTTTATAGAGGTATAGAACTTTAAGTTGGCATTACTTTTCAAGATGGCGACCGATTTAACAGCTGTCAAGTGAATTATTCTCAGTTTGGTTTGGCAATTCATCATGAATAGACTCAAGCCTGAGCAACGCTTGCAAATGCTTGCAATAACCGAATTTTGTTTAGCGATGAAGCGCTCTTCTGGTTGAATGGCTATGTCAACAAACAAAACTGCCGCATTTGGAGTAAAGATAATCCTCAAGTGTATGTCGAAACTCCGTTACATCCAGAAAAACTGACTGTTTGGTGCGCTTTATGGGCTGGTGGAATCATTGGTCCGTACTTTTTCAAAAACGATGGTGGCCAGAACATTACAGTCAATGGTGATCGGTATAGAGCCATGATTACTGACTTTTTCATTCCTCAATTGAATAACCATGATGTCCAGGAGATGTGGTTTCAACAAGACGACGCAACATGTCACACAGCTCGTGCCACAATAGATTTATTGAAAGACACGTTTGGTGACTGCCTAATTTCACGTTTTGGACCTGTGAATTGGCACCAACAGATCTTGTGATTTAACACCGCTAGACTACTTTCTTTGGGGCTATGTAAAGTCATTGATCTATGTGGATAAGCCACAAACGCTTGACCATTTGGAAGACAACATTCGCCGTGTTATTGCCGATATACTGCCACAAATTTTAGAAAAAGTCATCGAAAATTGGACGTCCAGATTGGACTACATCCGCGCCAGCCGTGGCGGTCATATGCCAGAAATCATATTTAAAATGTAATGCCACAAGATTATCTTTTGGATAAATAAAATTCATGTCAATCGAATAATCTATCGTTGTTTTACTGCAACTTAAAGTTCTATACCTCTATGAAAAACACCCTTTACATAGTCTTAAAGATCTAGACAATACCTATCAAACAATGGTTTAATCTAAAAATTATGTTTTAAAATGAGCGAGTTATAAGCATTTTAAAATTTAATTATTTTTGATTTTTCTATACCCTGGTCGAGTTTTTTCAAAATATTTTAAACAATTTTCAATTGGCCTAACCTTTTAAAAATGGCTGATTTATTTTCAAAATATTTTGATTTATTCCAATGAAAAACTCCCAAGTATGCAAGTGTTTAAGTAAATAATGTAATTTTTCAGTCAATTACCAAATTATTTCTTACAAACTAATCAATTACATTAATAATTCTTCTTCTTCTTTTTCAGGTAAGTGATACTTTTGATTTCCTTATCTGATTTGGTACATTTATTATGGATTTTATTTATTGAATTCTGAAGTTTCAGTTTTACTTGTAACAATTTAAAAACTATTTCACCAATTTTTATTTCGTCATATTCATGGGGTAGCCTTGTGAAAATATATGGAGAAAAATTATGATTATAAAAATAATTACATTGGCGTGTGTCTTTAAGAACAAAATGTAATAAATTTGGTAATTTTTTTCGTAAACAAATCATTAATAAAAAACTGTAACCTTTTGTTAAAAAATTAATTTTTATTTATAACTTGAAAACAACATGAGAATGTTGCATTAGTTTTTTGTTGTTTATATCGTGTTAACGATAAAAGTAGACACCTAAGGGACCTTAAATGATAAACCCACACTCCAATCAGCACAAACACATACAACAATCATCATTGTTGTATTGATTCAACAGGATTGTAAGGATAATGAAACCACACACGACTGCCATTGACACATGCCGTGAACGAAGGAATAGATTCTCATTCATTTTTTATTATTCATACTTAAATATTAATGAATATGTGTTGTGTTGTGTTGAGTTGAGTTTAAATGTGTGGAGACGGATGTGTTGTTGAATGAAAAATACTTTTCCCGCTACAAGCATTTTTAGGTATTTTCACACATTGTTACAAAACAGCAACAATAAAAAACAAAAAGGATGCCAAATAAAACTAAAAAATAATGAATTTAATTTAAAATTCACATGCACTCGAAACTCTTGACAAGCATCCCCTAAAAATCTTCAACTACCACCAATAGTTCATTCATTTCATTATAAAAGATAAACGATTTTATATGTATTTTCTGTTGTCCTTTATTGATACTTTTATGCCAGCAAAAGGCGTAAATTACATGCAATTTTCTCGCGAAACGTATGCAAATCTCAAATAATCATTTTTGAAAAATGATGTCACGACAGAACGAGCGCGTTTTGCAAATGATACGCATTATCATTGCAAAAAAATCATTATCTCAACGAACCCTTGCTGAACTTTGACATCGCAAAACTCCCAAAGGGTTTTATTTGCTTAAACAACAACAAAACAGTGTGTTAGAAATATTTTTCTTAACTGTGTTCTCAGTATTAGAATTCATAAAAGACATTTGTATTAAAAAAATAAATCTGCGTGTGTGATTATTAGTTACGAGAGTAGTTTAGAAAGTTCGTAATATGAAAATCTTGAACATTAAGTATAATTTGTAAGATCTACGAGACGGTCGTAAACGCCACGAAATTAATGCCTGGGTATGTCATAGAAGGGGTAGAAGTCATTCTGCCGGGCCAAGCCAAGTAGCCCTTAAAGCTTTGAGAGGCCATAGCGTCAAATCAAAGCTTGTAATCGAGTGGAAAAAGGCTATTATAGAGTTAGACTGTGCTCACATACGTTGTGTGAGCCCTGAAAATATTTTGTTTTTGCTTTGAAAGTAATCCACACCAAATTTTACTGCATAAAATTTTAAAATTTGTATAAAATTCTAAAAATTATTGTAACGCTCTGTAAAAGGTGCTTAAAATATTTTAATAACAATGTAATTCCACAAAGTAAAAATACAAATTTAATTCAATTGGTTATTTGGCAGTAAGTAATTCATATTCTGTCATTATTTTAAAACAGTGCCATCTGTTGCGCAGCCGTATTTTAAATATCCTGCTTTCAATTCATATTTTGTCATTAAGTATTTTAAAACAGCGCCATCTGTTGCGCAACCCTTTTTAAATTATCCCGCTTTCAATTCATATTTTGTCATTATTTTAAAACAGCGCCATCTGTTGCGCAACCGTGTTTAAAAGTTTTAATAGTTCAGAATGAAAAATAAATTAACGTAAATTTGTTTTATGGTTGGAAAAAGCTTTACACAAAAGGCTCTTTGACAGTAATGGGCATTTCTAAACAAGCGCTATTGTATTGTGTGATTTCTCTACCTGTTAAAATTGATAATGAATATGTTAAATTTTTTTTCATTAGAATCGCTTTTACCGAATTTTCACAACATAATTAAGAAAACTAATTTAGTTATACATAAACGTAATATTTTTCAAAAACCTTTGGTGTGGAATTTTCACAACCATAATATATTCATATGCTACCATTTGTTGCTACTTTTTAACTCTATCTTAACAAAAAAATTAAATTAAAATTTGGTTAAGTCATTCAAAATTAACCGCTTTTGTATTTACTAATGTTAAACAAGGTGATTTTTTTCAGTGCAAAACACCACTTCCTGTTTCATTTAAATAGTTTTAAAAATTTTCTCTGGTTGGGTATGCTTTCTTGTGTTAATGTGCATGGGTAGGTGTGTGTGTGTGGGCTAATCGTTTTATATCTCCTTTTTAATGTTTGCACATGGGTATGAGGTATTTCTAGAGAGATCAACAAAAACAACTAATAAATGCTTAGCGATGTTCTTTGTGTTTGTTTCTTTCATTTCCCTGCCTATTGTGGTATGGCAGTTCTTCTTAAAAACACAAAAAACATGAATAGCTAATTAGAATTTATCATCTAAATATTTTATTTTTTATTATAAAAATAGAATGAAGACTAAATCTCAGAGATCAAACTTCAAAAGTTATACTAAAACAGAAATTTTTCTGTTACCCAAATATTCTATCAGTCTGCAAGTGGTACTCTTGAACTACTTCAAGTAATACAACTCATCACCACTAGTATTTCGTAATAAAGGCTAACCCTGTTTTCAATAGTGTTTGTAGTTTTAGTAATTGTACTAGTAGCTTTTAGAATCTAAAATTTAGAGAATTATCGCTTCATCTCCTACAGGGTTATTATTGTAAGAAAACACACCATTAATGTTGTTCTTACACAAAAAACTATTGCGCATTCCTTTTCAGAGCTTTAAAAGTATAAATTCTTCTTTCGTAACAATATCATTAATTCCACAAATACTTTACACTAATCTACCGCAAATAACACAATTGTTTAAAAAGCAGAGTAGGAATAGACACCCAAATGCTTTTTAAATACAGTATTTGTTAATATCGTCTTAACTCTAAACATATTTATGGACATAACAATTATTTCGAGATGATGACACTCTTATCTATTCCATAATGAGTATGAACACTACTACAATTTTGTGTATCATGTTTCATAGTTTTTTTTAGTATTAATCTACCCGTGATATTTTTTGTCATTGAAACTTCTTTCGAAATTAGCATCGGTTTAATTTTTCTTGTATATATGTGGTCCATTTTGAGGAAATAGGTGCTATTAGTTTGAATATACTTATTCGTAATGTGCAGTTTTGATAAAATCAGACTACCCGTTTAGAAAGTACAGATTTAATTTAATTTTTTTTTGTCTTGATTCCCCACATTGCGTTGACAAATTTTTCTTTGTTCATTATACTGTTTACTATCTGCCACGTTATAGGAATACTTTCTATAAATATTTGAAATTGAGAATATTTATTTTCGATTAAAACATAAAAAAACTTTTAAATGGACCCTCGTATTGAAAATGATTTTCTATGAATTGTTGGCTTTTTAAAGCTACTCAAGACTTTATAATCACACATCAGCTTACAAATTTTTCTTTATTTTCTTTTTGATTGATGTTGTGATGAAGTGTGACAAACGCAATTTTTGACAGATCTCATATTTAACCCGTGCGTTCGTATGCGTAACAGCTTTAAAACTCCCTTTACCACATCCTAACACTCATATGCATACGATAATGTTTAAGAAGATTTAATGATGTAGTTTTTGGGTTTTAAATTTAAAAATCCTTTTTTTACATTTTTGGAATTTCCTCTTGATTTTAAATCTATCCTCCTCAACTACGCTTGTTATTATGTTAACGATGGCATTATTGTAGATTTTGGTGTCATATCATGTGGTTTAACTTCTTTAACCATTAACCTTTCTTTCTAGTTACACACATGTTTCGAGATCTAGAGAAGGACAAGGGGTGGGGGTTTTAAATGCTTTTATTCTTATTGTAACATGTTGCATATTACAACACTTTAAATCGGTTTCAATTTCACATACATACATACATTTGGGTGGAAAATTTGGAATCATTTATTATGGATTTCAAAGAAATATTTGTGACACAAAGAATTGAATTCAAATGTTAATTTACTTCACAATTTTTTATGAACTTAAAAAATTAAGAAGTTTTTGTGGAACAAGATTAACGTGAGTACCTGCCAACTCGGTCTAACCTCACGGTGGTCTTACCACCGAGTGAAACTTAAGCGTAGACTAGCGCCCCCATTGTGTAGTATAACAACACTGTACGATTGCCACCAATCGCTTTTTGTGTGTGATACAGTCACAATGAGTAGCAATTTATATAATATGGCAAGCCTTTCCAAGGCAAGCCTAGATCCACATTATAACCTCTTGCTTAGGGGTTTGGAGACTATCCAAACTCCGTCTGTTGAGAGTGCAACAGCACACTTGATCGACCTTGCACCTTACCTACATAAATCGATCTTAAACCACAACCACCACGTGTACCCCCGAAGGGGACCTCACCAATAACCGGTCACAGAGAGATTAGGCTCTCTGTGGGGCCACCGATTCCCGTGGTACCAGTCCTTTGGGCACTGGAACCGCTAGGAACCCTAGCGTCTGGTGCCCCTATTTTCCCCGAGTGAACCGCGTCAAAGCATTTGCCATATTCCTGCAGTGACAATTGGAACCCCCGGGGGTAAATTAAGAAGTTTTAATTAAGATTAAAAAATAACTTCGAAACTATTGAGGTTATTAAAAATTCATGTTGGGATTATTAAAGGTGATTCCATTTCGGTCCGCCGGTAAGGTATACTACTCGCAGTAATTCCATTGTAATCCTGGCTGTATGCGAAGTGACACCGTCTTGTTGATACTACATGTTAATCAAGCCCAAAGCATGCAGTTGTGGTGTTAAAAAGTTTTCAATCATATCGCGATATCGCTCCCCATTCACAGTTACCGTTGCTCCGTTTTCATTTGCAAAGAAATATCCAATGATTTCTCCTGACCAAATTACATACCAGACTGCCACTTTTAATGGATGCAAAGGTCACTGATGAATAATTTATTCACATATCCATTCAAATGAAAATGTGCCTCGTCACTCATTATGATTTTTTCATGAAAATCGTTGTTGTCATGGGCGAGTTGTAACGTCGTACGGCGGTCTTGTGGAAGATGCTCTTGTCTCAACTGAGTCTTAAATGGAAACAAATGCAAAGCCTTGTGCAAAATTGTGGCCAAAGTTTTTTTTTGAAAACCAAGCTTCTGAGCACGGTGTCGAATTGAGTCGATTGTTTTGAACACTTTCTTGAGCAGCAGTAATGTTTTCTCCGATATTGCAGTACGTTGTGGTCCTTTCTTGGGCCTATCACCTACATTCACTACATAATAAATAGTGTGTTTTGTTAGCACGTTGTTTCTCCCAAAAATTTCACGTAACTTTCTCATCGTCACAGTAATCGATGATTGATTTTGATAAAGCGATTAAAACACGTTGGTTTATCGAATATTTTTCCATAATAAATTTGCCACGTGTCTTCTTTACAATTGCTAAATATGAACTGTCAAGACTAATGTTTAAAAAAATGGCGGCAAAACAAAGTAGTATATCTTTCCGGCGGACACCTTGCATTTTACGCACAAGAACACAAGTTTGAAAAAATAGACCAAGTTACTATCCAAAAATTTTATCTGTTAAAAGTAGTGAGATTATTGGTTTTGGACCAAGCAAGAATTTAGTTCTCATTTTGATCTCAGTACTTTAAAAAGCCCACATTTTTGGTGGGAACTTTGCCTTATTTTGTGTTTCTATGTTTCTTATCCTCTTCTTTTAAGTTAAAGTTTAGGCTAAACCTATGGCGTGGTGCGCCATTCGAGATAAAAATGCCATGTTACTGAATGACGGAGACCTACTTGTATACCAAATTTCAGTTTTCTAGCTTTAGTAAAAAGCTGGTAAGTTCACTTAGATAAAATATACTCGTTTCAAGATTATTTTTGTTACGTACTTATCGAGACCTTATTTTATACCAAATTTCAGATCTCTATCTATAGTGAAAGTGTGTAAAACTATAAAATGTTCACACGTATACTTTACCTGCATGTGGAGTCTTTGTATTTTAAGTTTTAAAACTTTTGATAAGGAGAAAGCAAGTTATGAGGGGTAAAATGTAGTGAATGGGTTCGCTTTATATACACACTGTATTTATTAGCTGCAATTGGTCGTGGAGGACTACCATGCGCCTACATTATAAAATTTAACAAGGGAGCAAACCGTTTTAAAATCTCAGTTTGATAAAAATTCTAATAAAGAATCTTTGAATTATAATTGAAGTAAAATACATTTTCACCCCTATCGCCAATAATTATTCCCAGAAAAAAAACTCACAAATTTTCTATCGTGATGATTCCAATAATAAATTTAATTGTATTTTACGGTAGAAATCATTCACGATAGAAAATTTTGGAGTTTTTTTCATTGGAATAATTATTCGCGATAGGAGTGAATATATTAAAAAGCTGTAGTTGTTTCATACCGCTATAAATATCATAGATTTTTTTGGCCAGCTATCTGTTAGTTCGTGGAGGAGGAATTTGCCTGTCCTCATATTCCTGAAAATTTTCCGAATCATTGTTCTAATATTTAGTGGACAAGAGCTTTTCTAATGCAGCAAATAATTTCATTAAAGGCCATATAAAGTAATACCAATGTAAAGTTCTGACTGCAAGTGTAGTGCTCGCAGTTACTTTCGTTGTAGTCTCTGCTATTTTCTGCTTTAAGTGATGAAATTTATGCCTCCATTACTTGCTTGCCCATTCATTTCACATGTTCGTTGCTTGTCGGACTACACCACTTTTGACGCTTACTGAACTTAAATTTTTATAAAAGAACTTTAAAAATCAATGAGGACCAATCAATAATCGATTTTGAATTTCTGTTATATGAGGGGTATAGATGCAAAGACTGCATTTCAAAAATTAATCTTCAATTTTGTTATTATATGCAATTGCCAGTAAACCGCTATATCGATTTGGTTGAAACTGGCGTCATATTCCTATTTACTGAATAGCAAAACATATGTTTTACTATTTATAGAGCCTTTGCATATATATATAGATTTATAAGGCAATTAGGATCAGGCTATATAATAAAATAAAGTACATGACATTGATGTACGGAGCTATGTAAGTAAATGCTTTAAAGTTAAATTTATTTGGTTTAAAAATAAAATTACAGCAGCAACAAAAATATTCAGCAGCATTCAGCGTGCCAATCTTATACTCCCTTCACTAAAGTTACCTAAGATATTACCAAATTCATTTGTACAAATATAATGTTAAATATGACTTAATAAAAATTAACATTTAATTTAACATTCTCGAAGCATTTATTTTGATTTTTAATGAAATATTGATTTTTTCGCAATATCACGATTTTTTTGTAAAAAGTTTTTCACATTTTGGTGAAATGTGATTTTTTTTGTGAAACTAAGATTCCTTAAATTGCTAACAGTTTATCGATTATTTTTGATTTTTTCAAAAAAGTGAAATTTAACTTTTTTGTTTAAAAAGCGGTTATCTGGTAAAAAAAAATACCTACATATATATACATATATGTCGGCGATATATCGGCATCAGAAATAGTTTTATCATCGATACTTTGCAAATTTAGAAATAAAAGGACATTAAGGCGTTAGCTATAAAAATGTACTGCACAATAAGTTTGTCTACAAAGTGAAACTTATAAAGGGATAATGAATAATGATATAAGAGGTGGTTTTACACTATTTTCTCTGACGACATACCGTTTGTTAACATTATTCGAAAATTATTCGAAAATCCGGATATCAAAACGCAAAAACTAGTGGCTAATTTAGTACTGGGGGACTTAATCCACAAATGATCTACTGGATATACACTGCAATAGTTAAACCAACACTGTGTCATGGATCACTTGTATGGTGGCCAATTTTAGGAACACATACCCATGCATCATTTATAGAGAGAGTAATTAGAATAGTAGCACTTAGCATTACAGGAGCAAGAAAATCTACAGCAACTGAAGCACTGTGTAGAATACTTGGAATCGACCCACTAAACTTATATGTAAAGAAATATGCATTGAGACCACAATTAAGATTAAGACAGAATAAACAATTGACACAGACACAGTTCTAGACTGGATAACCTATGCAACATTTTGCAAGCCGAAATTTTTGCGGTGTCTGAAGCTGCTAGGTTACTATCTACGAGGCCGATATTCTCTAGTAATATAAGGCGTAATATTAGGTGTATTAGATAGGTAGTCAGCCGTTGTCGCAGAGAACTTCAAGTTCTCAACGAACAACACACAATTAAACTGTGCTGGGTTCCCGGTCATTAAAATATCGTAAGAAGTGAAGCTGCAGACGAGTTGGCACGAGCTGGAGCTGATTTGGATATAAATGTCAGATGTGTGGACGTATATCCTGGTCTCGATTCAATGTATGGGAGGATAAGGGAACAATTTGGACGTGATGCCGACACAATGTGGAATAATTCATTGAGATGCACACAGACGAAATCCTTGCTGGGGGAAAAGGGTAATGGGGAAATGAATAATCTGTTATGTATGAGTAAGTCTGAACTGAGAATGTATGTAGGTATTATAACAGGACATAACGATCTCAGATATTTCTTAAGAAAGATTCGACTTTGCGATAATGATATTTGCAGATGGTGTGGCGAAGAGGAGAAAAAAACATTCCACCATCTTTGGGAATGCCCTGCACTATCACACAGACACAATAAATGTTTTGGCTCTTTTTTCTTTCAGAATATTGAGGACTTGAAGGGTGTGGAACCTAAGCTGATTGTCAAATTTGCGAGGCTCACTGGACTACTTAGAGGGACTGATTAGAACAGAACTAAAGACTATAGTCATTATGGATCAATAATGATGATCCTCTCTCTCTAACCTAGTACTGGTATCTTATCTGGGTTATCCCCTTTACATCGTAAAAGTACTAAATAGCGGGCTTTGGCGCATTTGTAGAAACAATTTATTGGATAGTCCGAAGAAGAGAGAGTGATATAGAGAACCCTTATCCATTTTAATATTTAATGCTCCTAAAGAAGAGATACATAAGATCTTCTAAGTCTAGACACTCCAATCAGCCCGTTTTCTGACACAGTGCCATCTTATACCGAAACTTGACAACAACGGCGCTTCATCTCTTCATTTTAAATCAATTCTAACTGATTAGTTTTACTGCAGCGAGAGAAATTGATAAAACTGTAAGTATTCGACTAAAAGTTTGGTAGTAAAATCGATAGTTATCTGTGCCAGAATCAATTATGTTGCTTAAGCCTCTGAATATATTTCTTGGTCGTGTTTCCATAGTGCCAATAGCTTCATCTAGCAGCGGTATGTAACTATTCCTGGGCAGATCTTATCGGAGAATTTTTTGGTTTTTTGTATCCTAATTATCTCTTAAGTTGTAATTTTGTATAATAAAGAAAAATAACCAACTTGTGTTTTCTTTCACCTTTAATTTGAAATTATAGAATGAATCGGGAGCAGTATCAGTATCGGCGATATGTTTATCGCAATAAGATGCATCACTATTTATATTTTTTTATTTTCGGTTTTTAACCCAAAAGGTTTATTTTTAACCAAAAACCACCGAAATTATATAATAAATATGAACTAAAGAAAACGAGTTTTTGAGTTATTTTGTATTTTTAAGTGTACAAATGAAGTTGAAAATCATAAGAAATAAAGAATCGAATATATAGTGTTGCGAATTTGGAAACATCACAGCGTAAGGCAATATCTAGTATTACTGTGGTGAACGTACTTACATTAGATCTTATTTGTTTTAAAATAATATTATTTTGTAGAAAATTTTTTTTTATATTTAAAGTAAATATTTTATTAACTTCTTTAGAAATCAAACCTGACATACCACACATCTGTTTAACTTTACACCTTAATATTTAACCCCTTTTACAACAACACATACCGCTGTGAGCAAATCATTTTTTTTTTTTGTTGTTAAGTCATGTGCAATAATTTTTAGCTTGACCAGTAACTGAACCATCCATGTACCAGTTTATTTAAAATTTGTAATTTTCAATAAAACAATTTATTACATTTTCATACGCAATTATACGGCAGATGGTCACTTCAAAACGCACACTCATGAAAGGCGTGACAAATAGTTTGAAAGTGTATGAAAAAGAAAAATTAACATCAAAAAACAAAATTTCCACTCAATGATTTGACAAATTTGTTATATAAAAATTTCAATTAAAGCCTTATAATTAATTCAAAATGGACAAGTGTGTTGCTTTTGATCTTTCATAAAATAAAAATAAAAATTTATAAAAAGGGTTGATATTGGAAGTTGTAATACAAAGTTGACAAGGGCAAATGGTCAGTTTAACATTTGCGACTATTTAACATAATTTAATGTCAAGTATAAAATTGCCTAAACTGTCAAGGCATTAAAGTGTA
This sequence comes from Phasia obesa, assembly GCA_949628195.1. Lineage (NCBI taxonomy): Eukaryota > Metazoa > Arthropoda > Insecta > Diptera > Tachinidae > Phasia > Phasia obesa. Next base: position 92,662,955 of record OX451215.1, read on the forward strand.
ATGAACAAAATTTAGGTTTTATATTTTTAATTATCGTTAAGGAAATAATTTCAAAGAGAATAATTTTAATTAACATCTACAAACGTTAGGTTTACACAAAATCAAACATTTACAAAGAAAATAAACAACGTTTCGGATGTTAGCATCAGAAACAAGAGCAGTTATTTGTAGATTCTAGAGAACTTTATTCAAAGGAACTGATTTTGTAATACAAAATGCAAAATTTTATTTATTACTACATAAGTGCACAAAATCATATGAAAAGAATGATTGACACAGGTATACAAATATATGTAGAATGTTTTGGATTGGATGAAGATTTTTTCTTTGCTTATTTGGCTCTTTAAATTGGTTCCAGCTTTCAAGATACACTGTTTACTAGTTGTGTCCACAAAAATTCCTGCTTTCAATTCATATTTTGTCATAATTTTAAAACAGCGCCATTTGTTGCCCAACCGTGTTTAAAATATCCCACTTTCAAAAACGAAAGGTGCCTCCTTAAAGTATTTATCATATTTTGTCAATATGTATTTTGAAACAGCGCCATCTGTTGCGAAACCGAGTTTAAAATATCCCCCTTTTAAACCGGAAGCTGCAGTACCTTTAAATTCTCTTGGAAATGAGATATGTTTGCGGAAAAAAAGTATCCTATATTGGAATCATGATGCTAAGGTACCTCCTCACAAAATTTTGTTTAAATCCATCCAGTAGTTTTTACGTAATGCGAACACAAAAGACATACAGACAGGAAATTAATTATTGTTTTATTTTATGTGTAGATACTTAAAAAGGCTAAATAATCGCCTTGATGTTTAAGAAACTTGTTTGTGAGATCAAATAAATTTAATCAGAAGGCTGAAAAGACACCATGGCTTAGTTCACCCATTTAGAGAATAATTATAGTACCTGTAATTTTAAATTATATCTACATATCGATACCTTCCCATTAGAATGTAATAAGCGACATTTCTAAAATTATTCAGGAAACGACAAAAACTTCTAATTAAGTTATTTATTTGTGTATTTTAGTGAAAGGAACATAAAAAATATCGTTTTCCAAATATTATTTGGAAAGCGATTTTCAGAATACAAAACTTGACATAATACAAATTTCAGGGAGCAACATTATTCCTATAAGAAAACTTGGCGGTTGATACAATTTTATTTTCTCTCTAGTTCCCTTTGCATCCATGATAGGGCAGCGAAACCCAAATGTAGCGCTTAACTTCTACTATAGTTCCACATCAAAAAGTCATTTTCGAAAAAACTGTTGTTTAATACATTCTTACGGGAAGGTATCGATATATGTATATATAAAGCACAAAATGTGTTTGTTTGTAAGTTTGTTTGTTTGCCGGAAAGCTATAGCTGCCTACACCAGTGAACCGATCTTTCTGAAATATTCGCAGTTTGTTATTAGATATACGGTTGGTAAAATAGGTTACTTATTTTGTTTATATTCGACATGGGCATGGCACCTCCCATACAAAGTAAATATATCATCGTGTAGCTTGGTAATGGTATTAGGTAGCGCTTTAAAATTTTGCACCCGTAACCGCTAAATTAACATACATAGTTTAGAGAGAGATAGAGTGGATTGGAATGGAGTGCGTGGTTCCTCCCATACAGAGTGAAAAAATATTATCCTGTATCTAGAGAACTTGTAATTTCGCAACTGTAGCTCCCATATTAACGTCAAGCTATAGACAGCCTGAATTGGAATAGTGAGCGTGGTACCTACCATAAAAAGTGAAAATTACTATCGTGTTTCTGGCGAACTACAAAAGATAAAGCTCTGAAGCTTTGCACGAGTAACTCCTATGCTAATGCGCGTAGTCTACCAAAATACAGACTGGATTAGGGCAGTAGGCGTGGTACCTCTTATACAAAGTGAAAAATTATTATCGTGTACCTGGAGAACTACAATAGGTAGAGTCTTGAAACGTTGCACAAGTAACGCTCAGAGAAATGTACATAGTACTAGCTAAATACAGACTGGATTAAGACAGTGGGTGTGGTACCTCCCATATTAAGTGCAAAATTATTATCGTTTACCTAGAGAACTTCAATAGGTAGAGTCTTGAAATTTTGTACAAGTAACCCTCAGAGTAGTCTGCATTTTCAAAATGCAGACTGAATAAGGATAGTGGGACTGGTATCTCCTATTAAAAGTAAAAAAATATTATCGTGTTAATACGTATAGTCTAGAAAAAAACTGATTGGGTGAGAACAGTAGGCGTCGTACCTTGCTGATAAACTAAAACATTTTCGATGTGAAAATAGCGTGCTTTTTCGAGTTAAAGGTTGGCCACACTTTTCTTCCAAGTGTTTATTGTATTTTTTGTGGATGGGTGTAGCGAAGCGCACGGGGGATAGCTAGTAGTAAATATTTAATGCTTTAAGAACAGAAATATTATAATTAATTTACATAAATGATCTCTACTCGCTATAAAATCGTACTAAATTTATTTTCATATCAGAAAGACACAAAAAATTCAAATATTTTTACATTTTCAGAACTCAAAGTGCCGCTTCCTTTTAGTTTCAAATTATTTGATTTTTTGCTACTATGCTGTATATAAGTTTAAGAATGTGACCCGGAGAGTTAAGCAATTCGGAAATTTTTATTTTTCATTATTTTTCATGATGTTGTGATGCACATTATGCAAACTCAGGTGGGACTTTTAATGCGAAAATTAATCAGAGTCTTGAATGTTTTCAAAGTTGTGACTTAATGGGAAAATATTTTTTTTTCTAATATAGCAATATGTAATGTACTTTGTGTCAAAGCAATATTATTATTTTTAATAAAAAACTCTGCTGTTCGGACCAACCATTTCTTTTTTTATTATACTTTCTGTTTTATTTAAAAAACGAAAACGCAAAAAAGTTAATTTATTTCTACTTTTAGAAATGATCTAAACAACTTATTACCAATATTTGTTATATTATTTTTTTTATTGTTTTTTTTCTACTCAAATCAAAAAAGGTCCCACCAGTCAAACAATTTGTTTGCTTAAAAAGAACATGTTTAGAAATATAAAGAAAATGCTTTATCATGACGACGAAATTGCACCCTTTGGCCAATTTTAAAATGTGTTTGACAAAAAACTGTCAAATGTAAAACAAACTTTAAAGAACCGGTAAAATATTTCTATCAACTGATTGCGAAAACAGCACAATTCTATATTCTTCATCTTTTTAAGGGGCATTGATGTGTGACTTTGATATTTGCAAAGAGGACGTGAAATAAGTATTGAGTTGTTGTAGTTTGGTAGGCTTAACGCTTTATTGGTTTTTCATTGTTTTGTGCCCGGAAGGGAAGCAGCAGCAGCAGTAACATATTGACAACCAAATACATGTAGAAGTAAACATTAAAAAGGATAAAAAACAGCAAGGATCAAATAGATGATGATGATGATGATGGTGGTAGTGGTGGTCTTATAGTGGCTAATTTGCAAATAATATTCTAACCAAATAAAAATACAAACAACAACTACGGCAACATCATCTATAAGCAACGGAAAGGCCTGCAAAAACACAAGTCAAAGAAAACAGGAAAATTGCATGTGTAGACAAACATGTGTGTATGTAAATTTTCCTAATAGTCATACACAACACACACTCAGCCATGTGTGTTTGTTTCATTTACGTAAAGGATGAGGGGATTGCAAATTTGAAAAGAAAAAAAAAAGTTTGGCGGTTTGTTTTTTCTTTTCTTTAATTTTAAATTAGATTTAAATTCTTTACGTATGTTGTTCTTCTGATGCCTTTTCCTGTATTATTCTTTTTCTATTTATTTAAACAAATTAAGGTCACATATTTTTTACTTTTTGTAAATTTAGTTAGTTTCCAATGAAAAGGATTTCCATTTGAGCTAACGTATGCTACTGCCTTGTTATCTATTATTTGTTTTGCGAATTCTTGTCTTTGATCATTAAAAAATTGAAGATGCCAAATAAGATGAAAAAAAAGGATTTCAAGTACCCGCGCTAGGTAACAATGCTAAAAAATAAGTAGTTTTTTTTCTATCACATGCCACATGCAAACATGTTTTGAATTTTAAAATAAACTTTTCTTGTTTGTAAATTTTTCGTCAAATTGTAAAGGATTGTTAACAGCTTTATTGCTTTCTTTGAGACAAAATATAATTACGATGATACTTTATCTTTCTTTAAATCTCTGAGTAGTTTGTAATAGAAAATACATGAAAATATCAGCATATGAAAACAGACGTACAATACAGACGATCAAAATCGCCGATTATAAGTTCGAGCTTTATTTCCTTCGGTGCTCTTAAAAAAAAAAAAATCAGCGACCGGGTATCCGCAGCAAGTAGAGCGTACTTTGGGCAGAAAAAAGCTTTGTCTGCAAAATTAGTCTCTAAATCATGCCACAAAAGTAGCATCAGACCAACCGCCATATAAACACACGAGATGTGTAGTCCATGGGTCGATTCAAAAGCGAAATCATTCGAATTTGTTTGACTTACACATTCTGTTTCGAAAAGGTTTTCTTTCACACAGATTCCCAATACCGTCTATTAATAATATAGTGGGAAGCAGACCATTTTCTTACTGGGTTCTCTTTTAGACTCCCTTCCGTTCGGAATATAGACAATCGACTGGTAATTTTCGGCAAGTTTAATTTATTGCAACAACCAGCCTTTACTCTTGACTTTTGAGATTTCATCCTCTTGACTGGTAACTGTCGACTTTCTTTCTCATCACAGAGTCTCTAGTAAATGCTAGCTTTTTGTCCAAGGCTTAGTTCCCCCATGGCATCCACATGTGAGTGCCTTGATAGATTGATTGTTAGTATGCTAGTCTATCAGTCTGAGAGTTGTGGGCTCGATTCCTACCAAAGGCTCTGGGTGTTTACTGCAGACAAGCCAACACAGCTTCGCAGGTAGTGTTGTCGTTTAAAAAAAGTCAATCAAGTGCGAGTTGGACTCTTATGGGGCACCATTTAATTTGAAAATTAAAGTCATATTCACGCAAATTGCATCACTATTGAAAGACCCTTTACATTTTAGTAATTGTTGTTATAGCGGTCATGGTAATACAGTTGCTATAAAAATATCAGGCGCCTACCTATTGCGGTTCAAAAAATAAGGTAATATACGTGAAAGAACATGTCACTGATGTAACACATTTCTGTTATTATTTATTGTTATAGCGGCCGAAGTAACACCTCTTCTGTAAACATTTCAAGACTCTCCTATTACGGTTCGAAAAATAAGTATATTTACGTACAAATCAAGTCTCCGTCTGAACACCCTTTAATTTTATTATTTTTTATAGCCGCCATGGCAATTCGATTTCTTTGAATATATTAAGAGTCTATCTATTACGATTAAAAAATAAGTCTCCGTCAGAATTATGTCACTGTTGGAAAACCCTTTAATATTAAGTAATTGTCATAGCAACACCTATTCTGTAAAAATTTCAAAAGTCTACCTAATACGGCTCAAAAAACAAGGTGTTATATATGCAAATCACTTCACTATCGGAACACCCTTTAATTTTTAGTGTTTTTTAGTTGTCATAGTAATATACCAGTTGTGAAAATTTCAAGAGTCTACTTTTATGGTTAAAAAAATAGGCCATATACATAAGTTTTAGTATTTGTTGCTATAGCGGCCACAGTTATACACCTTTTGGGAAAATTTCAAGAGTCTACCTATTATGATTCAAAACTTAGGCCATATACATGTAAATCACGTCACTATCGGAACACCCTTTAATTTATCGGTAAGTTTTTTTATAGCGAACTAAGTTTTAATTACTATTTGTAAATTTCAAGTGTATGCCTCCTACAGTTCAAGGAATAAACACACATAAACACGTCGTTATTAGAACACCCTATAAGTTTTGATATTTGTTGTAATAGCGGCAACAGTTATACATATTCTTTGAAATTTTCAGGAGTCTACCTATTAAGGCTCCAGAGTTAAAAGGTGCTGACAGACGGACGGACAGACATTGTAGCGAAAACAATAGGGTAACGTTTTTAGCCTTTGGGTACGGAACCCTAAAACACAATAAAAAAATTTAACAATGGTTCTAAGTCTTATACACAATGTGCGCTGCCGTCTCAGCATCCTCAAGGCACAGTCTGCAAGTATCATCTTAGGTTTTCATATGATATGGCTAGATGATACTTAAAGTTTCCATGACCTGTCACTGATGCAGTTATCCAGCTTAAATTTACTTCTTGACCTTCCAGCCAAGGAGCTATTTGAGCACCAGTCGAGCCTCTCTATATAGAGTAGACTCCCTTCACCTTTTCAGATTTAGTGATGTAGGACTTTCGCTCGCATTAGGCTATGACCCAGTGCTACTCTGGGTTCTGGTCCACAGAAATTCACAGCAGATCTCCTTTTTGCAAGTTGGCCTAACGGAAATCTCATAAGGACTATTTAGATTGTATTTAGATGGCGTCATAGTTCCCAATAACCTTGTTGCCTTGAAAAAGGAAATACATTTCTTTTTTTTTTTTCGAAATAAAAATCTTTTCGTTGTAACTTTTTTTGGTCTATCAAGTGCCATCTATCACCTTAAATCTTAATCGCTGTTGAGTTTTAAGTTTCTAACCCTCGATTCGGCACTTGTGCATTAACGTTAACGTTCCTTATATCCGTTTTAGGTTTTTCCTGTTGAATGGTTTGTGTTTTATTTATAACCAAATATAACTTTCGAAATGAAAATGTCCCTTTTTGCCAAATACATATTTCTGCCAAGTATGTAAAGAAGGCAATTATAAAAGGAAATGAAAAGCCATAAAAATCCTTTCCTACGGTGATTAGTTTAACATATTCTTTATATTTTATCTATTTTCTTATTTCTTAGTTTTTCCAAAACAATTTCCCACTTTATTTTATTCACATTCAGGATATGTTTGGAAAAATCAAATATTGCCTACGAAAAAAGAGGAAACAATTATTTATATGAAAAATATTATTTATGACAAAAATTTCCGTAAGTTTTTATGTCCTCTCGTGAGCCTGTATGGTTGAGTGTGTGTGTGTGTGTCTTATAAATTCGCCTCTATGGTATTAATGTTTATGTTGTGATTATGTTTTTGTAAATAGTAATAAATATAATTCATATGCGAGTAGTACAAACATACTTTTATAATTTTATAGAAAAAAGTACTTATGTTTTATAGTTCATAAAAATAATTTATATTTATATGATTTCACTACGGGTATGTCATGACTTGATGTAGTTTAAGTTTGGGAAACATTTCTGTGGGAAGCGGTTTATTAACCATAAACATCAACATAAATATGATTTGCTGTTATGAAGTGTGGTCAAAGAGTGGACTACAAGCTAGGGGTTAACTTTGTTTGGAATATTCTCTATCTCTTATTACTGAAAGTAACAGCTATTTATTGTAGTATAAAGAAACTTTAATTGCATTTGGTAGATTTTCCTACAACAAAAACGAAAAAGAGGGCACATTTCATTTAAAAAAGTTTCTTTTGAAAACCGAATGTAATGCACTTTGATTTTTTGGACCTACCCAGGCAGAAAAAGAAAAGCAGCACGACGCTGTTTCGACGTTGATGGCGGTTCTTTAACATCACTTCAACATAGTGTTTATCAAACTTACAGTATTGCCTATTTTGCTAATTAAAAAATGTTTGCAAAATGTTAAAATTATAACCCCAAATAACCGTTTTAAATGTTGTCACAATACTGTTAGTATAAATTTATAACATTTATATAACAAGAAAATTGTTAATTTTTGGACTTACAGTATTTCAGCGGCGGGTTCGATTCCCGCCAAACACTCTTCGTGTTTTCTGCAAACAAGCAAAAAAGCTTCGCAGAGGTAGTTCTGTCTAAAAAAAAATGCAAGCCAGTCGTTGGAACTGGCAATAGAAGTGAAAACTAAACTGACTTGTGATTACTTTTTCCCACGATCACCATCGTTAGGTGACGATGGTGACGATTATGCAAGTTTCATTATTTTTCTTCAACCAAAACGAAACCCATGTTAGGTGACGCGGTTACGGTTGTGATAATGGTGACGACGGTTACGGTTTTTGCCTAAAGAAGTTTTCACTTCAACAAAATGCTCTAACTTTTTGTGCTAATGTCTTGTCAAAAATATAGGGCTTGTTCGGAAATTCATCACTGCGCTGCATCTGATGCTCAGTACGTTCGGAAATGCATCAGTTTGCATCACTGCAAATGTCGTGTGTTCTAAAATGCATCACTTAAATAGATGATGCGCAAAGAAACGTCAAACATGCATCACAAAAATTGCTGATGCAATGGATGAGTGAGTCTTTTATTTGTTCTTTATTAATTTTATTTTGTTAAATTACATTTGTTTATACATTTATAGCAGTTCGATTAGATATGGAAAAATTTTATTTAATTTTTGATTTCATCTAAATCAAGAAATAAAATTATTATTAACTTCCCCATTTGTATTGTATAAGCATTCCAAAATTTAAACAAATGTTAATTAATTTTGTTTGCGCATCACAGTAAGTATCAGCATCAGCTCTTTTGCAGCGGCATCGCATTTCCGAACAAGCCCATATTTTTATATATATATGTACATATGCTAGTAGAACGTAAAATTTGTTATTTTGCTCTTCTTGTATCAATTCGCCTTGTTTCTTAACGAATCTATGTGTGTGTGTTTGCTCTGTTATCCAAACCGAATAGATTATCTTAAAAAATAAAAAAAGTACTATTTCACTATTTTGTGTCACGTACCAAAAGTTGCGAAAATTTTGCCAAATATAACAAAATTATATGTGATTACGTGGCGTCTTCAAAAGTTACGTAAAATGTAACAAATGTAACCAAACGACAACACTGACACACAGGTACTCTTGAAATTCGTTTTGTGCTCTCTTTTGTAGCTTTAATTATGAATTTTAATTGTAAACTAATGTGTGCATTCATACAAACTGCTGCAATTAAAATTGCACCATATAAACACAAATACAATTTTTAAGAAGAAAACAGAAAGATTGCAGTGACAAAAGTTGCATAATGTAATTGGGCATAAAGTTTATTTTTATTATATTTTTAATTATTAAAAATATTTGATTTTCTACTTTACAGAAAATTATTCAAAATAAAAATGTTTAAAGGTCCTTTATTTAATAAAAATTAAAACGTTCAAGCGCACTTAGCGGATGTCATTAACAGTTTCCGTTTCCTTGGTTTCTTCAAGATATTTTCAACAGTTTTATTTCCTTTCATTGTGTAAAGAATTCAGTTATATATTTTCCTTAAATATGAAGAAATCTTAAACTCCAGCGGTGGTCTTTTACTCAATATGGATTAAAAAATCTCTAACAAAAGATTCAGCGAAGCTTAAATCACCTTTTTTATGACTAGGAAAAATATAAAAACAAATCAACTCACACTCTTTATTGTCCAACGACACTTTATCAATTTTCAGTACCTTAGTAACACCACAGGAAATCAAATCTATGAAAAAATACGTCATATTCTCAACAAAAAAAAAAAAAAAAAACTAGCAACAGGAAGGCTAATTGTAAAATAAAAATGAATAAAGGAATCATTTGAATATCTTATGACAGGCAGATACAGGCATACGCTTACGCAAAAGCCTGAAAAATTAAATGATTTGAAGTTTTAAATTTGAATTTAAATTTAAATATTTTGTTCTCGTGAAGGTGATGTTCGAGATACGATGGACGGACGTTGTTGTAGGCATAATGCGTCGTCTTTTATTACATTTACATTTATTGTTTGTTGCGTGGCATTTGTGTAACAAGGACTATTAATTTACTTGCTCGTACTCGAATATCAATCACTTTTATTATTGTCCTGTCGCTGTTGTTTTGCATCAGTTTGTGTGCTTGTGAATGAATTCCGAATAATATTACGGTTGTGATAATGACATGAAATATTTTACGCTTCGACAGACCACTAAGATATCCACTTTCACGTATTCACGAGTATAAACAGCTTTATGCTTACGTTATATAGAAATTATTTTTGAGATGCAGGAATTTATTGATTCCCCCCATTGGTTTTTGTTTCCGTTCGTACAGTGTTTTCCAATTTTCATTAATCTTTAAGTGATATGAATGAACGTTTCGTGGTGTTTATTTTATATTTAAAACACCCCATTATAATTTGGTGGAATAAAGAGCTTTTCTTCTGGTACATTTCCATTTGCTTGGGAATTGACTTTTTCTTGTAACAGTCAGTCATGTTTATGGTTTTCAATCATAATCATTGAAATGTTGTTTTTTCATTTGTATTTTATTGTTGTTTCAGGCAGTTGTTGTTTTACCTGCTGTTATCAATTGTTAGCAGTGCTTTCGTGCTTTTATTGTTGTTGTTATATAAGATTACATTTTTTCAATTTTAAAAAAGTTATCGTTATTTATATCAGAAATTATTTCCTATTTAATATTTAACTAAGAAGTCATACATACCTGCCTTTTTGTAAAGAAGTTACAAATAGTAACAAGTAGATGTTAATAAAGTCCTTTGTAGCATATTTTCACTGCCTCGAATTGTCTTGCATATTTTAATGAAAAGTAAAGATTTTTTTTGACAAATTTAAATCTTGGATTCTCTTACATATATATTGTCAAGAATATCAAATATATTTTTTACAAATCCTAAGTTTCTTAGATGTTCGCCAAAATCCCACAATTCTTGCAGAATCTATGGAATCGAACCAAAAATATAAGTTACTTTAGAGAAAACTAATTGTAAGAGAGCCGTAACACATTATTCAACTTCAGACCTTAATCCATTCTCTCTATGGTAATGGCGATTGAAAAACTATTCCTCTGTTCTTGTAATAAATATTGTAGCCATATCTGGGCCATCCAAATTTAAATATCATTCCTCACTAAAAACCACATGTATGTAATGTAGGGGGAATATCGAAGCAGACCACTTCCATAATGGGTCCCTTTTCGACCCCCTTCCGTCCTCTATGATCACAGGCCAACGAAATGTAATTTACGGCAACTTACATTGAACCACATGCTCTCTAGCAGATTGAGATCGATTTTCTTTGTGCACATTATTCATCAGCGGTTTATTTTTCAGTTTTTCTAATTTTAGGTATTCACAGCTTGCTCACGGCTCATTAAGACACTTGCCTGGATATTAACTTGAGGAGCTAATTTTTGGTGCTGTGGTAGAAGAGTCTGGTCCAATTCATAAGATTGTTGTACTTTCGTTTAGAATCTCTTCTTTGTAATTATTTCCATGGTTTTCCATATGTTTTAAGTATCCGAGTACAATTTTGCGACGAACCGTAAACATCGATTTTGGCTCGTTCTTTCGTATTTTTTTTTTGCCGAAGATTATGTTTTTGTTGTAATTTGTGGTAAAATTTTATCAAACATATTCATAAGCATTAAACACATAGAGGACAGCAGGATACCGACTACAACCTATCAAAATTAAAATACACACGTTTTATGAAGATGATTATTTTGACGACATGTGTTTAACGCTTTAGTAAGCCTAATCGTATAATAATACAGGTATAATAATAAAGGTACATGCAAGGCGAATTCCAAAAAAATAAGCAACCTGTTTTGCCCGACTGTGTCAAAAAATTTTACTAAAATATAAATAACATCAGCTGTGTTCGCAAACGCTTCTATGACAAATTATTCAATATAATAAAAATAATTAAACATTATAATAAAAACTAAAACTGTTTTACTTTAAATAATTAAATTATATTATCTGCAAAAAGAAACATTTTTAAGAAAAGTTTTTAAATATTTAATACTCCGTACATAAATAGAAGTATAAAAAGATTTTAGATATTTGCTTAACATAAGTAATGATATTTAATTTTAAAACTAAAATTTTTAAAGATCAATCTTTAATAATTCATTTTATTCAAAATTAAAATTGCTTAAGTTTAATTTTCAAATCTATTCCTGTTAGTCACCTGTACAAGCCAATATATAAAGAACCTCACTGTCATTGTTCTAAAAATCGCTTACATTGTGAGTTTCAATACACAACTGCTGAGTACGCTTTGACTTTATTGAAGGACTCTGTAGATATACAGGGACCCTGTAATAGAAAGGACACATAAATAAATATGCAGTACTTGTGAACTAAATCTGAGGAGCCTACGGCCGATATGGCTGCTTTAAGCAAGTCAGGAATTGAGTGGCTCAATTCACAATTTTATATAAAAAAACTGTAGATTTAGAAACATGTACAGTGGTTTTAAATTTTAAACTTTTGGCGCACAGCAGCCAGTCACTATGGCTTAAACGGTTAGGGAGAACTTCTTCTATTTAATAAGATATTACTTTAATTGTTTGCGGACAGTCTGAAAGGTGTACAGATTTAGTTAATAGTAAAAAATAGTATGACTTTAATAAATTTTTTTATTCTCCCACATTTAGTTTGAGGTTTCATTAAATTACACACTGTGTAATTTTTTAAGTCATGGCAAAATAACCATATACGGACACCACTACGTGATAAAAGACCAAAAAAAAGACCCCTGGCTCCCAGTTTTGCCCAAAGTCCTCCAGGTTTTTTTTTTTATGGGCCCTCAAAGATGTGCGGCCTCGATGTCATTTTTGCAAAAAATGATCATTTACTCAAGCTCATAATTTGCAAACCGTTTGAAATTTTGATATACTCTCTGAGGCAAAGTTGTAGCTCTTGTCATAAAGAACAAAAATTGTGAACATACAAAACCAAAAAAGCAAAAGTGAAAAATGTTTGCGGCTACCTAAGCGCTACCTAAACGATGTTAAGAATCATTCCTAGGAAGTTCATATGTTCTAGAAAGTTGTTTATTGAGATCTTAGGTTCATTTTAGTAGTTGATTGTTTTCTTGAATTTTGAACGGTTTGCTACCTATGGACCTGAATAGGTAAAAAATATTGAATTTTTTAAAGTTTTTTGAGATTTTGACCTTGAAGATGAAGTTTTTTTTTGATTTTTTTATGACAATTTTTGTTCTGACAAGAGCTACAACTTAGCCTCAGAGAGTATATTAAAATTTCAAACGGTTTGCAAAATATAAGCTTGAGCAAATTATCATTTTTTTGCAAAAATGACATCAATTCCCCACATCTTTGAGGGCCCATAAAAAAAAACCTGGAGGACTTTGGGCAAAACTGGGAGACAGGTGTCCTTTTTTTTGGTCTTTTATCACGTAGTGGTGTCCGTATATGGTTATTTTTTTTCGTGTTGCACTGTGTTATTAATTAAAGTACAATAATAAAATTGTTTATGTAATTATCAAATATTTTACATGTTGTGGTTTGTTAATTCATCGAGGGGATTCCCAATACAAAACGATAAAATACGTAAAGCGAAAATCATATAATACATACTCGTACATATACATATTCCCTCTTATTCTTGAAATACTTTATCAAAAATATAGTGCGCTGCACTTAAAAAAAAATGTTCATTTTAATTTATAAAATTTAAAGAAACAATATTAATTTAATTTTACAATAATCTCATCTCATTTTTTTATGGTGGGTATATGAGGATTAAAAAAATGTACGGAAAATAAAAAACAAAAAAATATAAGTGAATACAATATTGGTTACAGCAAGTCCACTCATACAATTTTTCAGTTCTTACGTCACCTCATTTATACGATTCAGGCCTAAGATGTTTCGAAATTTCTCAAAAACAAAAATTTCTTCACATAATCGAAATTTTAAAGAAAGTCTTAATTTTACTAAAAATAATTGGATATATGACAGAAAGCTTATATTTTAAGGGCCATATTCATAAAAAATATTTTTGGTTTATGAAACGTTTATTGAACAAATTTTGTATGAAAATTTGTTTCATAAACCTTTTATAAAACGAAAATATTTTTTATGAATTTGGCCCTAAATATAAATATTATATATAATATTTTAATACAAATTGATATTTTACTATAAAATCGAAATTTAACAAAAAAAAAAAATTAATTTCAAAAAAAAAAAAAAATCAAGATTTTGCATAAATATAGAAAATTTGCGCTGATATTTCAACATGAAATCAAGGCATCTTTTCTTGGTCGAATTTTACCAAAAAATATTGGACATTCAAAATTTATTTGACAAACCAAAATTTTACAAACAAAAAAAAAAATCGAGTTTGCAGCGAAAAATCGAGATAAGCAAAGAAATCAATATTTCGCCAATATATAAAGTTTCCACTTAAAATCGATATATAAAAAAATATTTATCGAAAAATTCAAGAATTTACTAAAACTAAAAGTTTTAAAATAAAATCAGGGGCCTAATCACCGCATTCGATATCGAGTAAACTATAGTATCGAATAACAAATTCGATGCAATAAATAAAAAAATGTACATGTTAGCTGCTTAAATATTTAAATTTATTTTTATTGAGTGATTTTTTTATACCTTTCACCACATTTGGAAAACTTCTGCAATATTAATTTCCTACAAAGTACATACTTTTTATATAGTATATTATGGATTCCTATATGTACATAGGGAAATCGCTTGAGCGTCTGGCCATAATCAGGTTGAAATCAATTATGCCGAGGGCTCTAAAAAACTACAATAAAATTAAGTACACCAATCTGTCAGACATAGTTTAACCCTTATCCTGTATTCTTGGGTCAAAATTGCCGAAACCATTTTAAATTCCTGTTATTTTTGCACCTACCTAATGAATTTTTTCGAAAGTCTTTTACAATTATTTATTTCTTGAAAAGTACTAAAGTATAGAATCCCAAGTTTCTAGCTCTTTTATCAATGTCTGTATAAAGAAAGTTACGCATTTTGTATACGTGGGTCAATAGTGCCCAATACACAAAGTATACAAGTAAAAGCATCAGAAGATTTTTTTATGTTCTATCTTGAATTTGTATACCATTTGCGGTAATTATTTTGAAATAATAAACCCAGAAGGAATTAAAGCTGTGCTCTGATTTGAAAATAGATACATCAATTAAAAATGGATAAGATATGGTTTCTGAAGTAGGATCCCATTGTTGTGGCAATAAATCCTCAAGTTCTATCGAAAACAATAATGACAATAATTGGATTCCTGTAGACATTAATACTATTGAATCATTGCAAAGATTTCAAAACATATCTCGAGTGATGCGGTTTGACAAGAAGTCCGATAGAAAGACGAGCTGGCTATAAGTTTGCTAATCAATTTTGAAAACGTTAGAAAGAAAATTTTTGAAGAATGATTAATCCTGGTGAATGTGTAACAGTAGATAAGAAACTAATTACATTGATTTATTCTTTCACACATATCTGATAACAGGCATGACTTTACCCTCGATAAATTCTTTACATCTAACAAATTGGGTATTGAGTTTTTGAAACGAAATGGAACAATATAGCACTGTGTGAAAAATTAAAAATTTTTACCATCACCAAACATTTTGCGAATAAAAAATAAACCAGAAATCTATGCACACTTTCTTTATGACAATGAAAATAAAAGTACAATACTTGAACATCGTTCTGTTTTCCCGCTGAGCACAGTACACTATAATAAGAAAATCAGAACTACATCAAAAAAGCCCAAAATCAATGGCTTTTACAATTGGACCAAAACCAAAGTTGATATATTAGATCAAGTTATATGAACGTATACCTATAATTGAATATCTAATCAATGGCCTCAGGCAATAGGATATATCGCTCTACAATGCATATGCAGTTTTTAAGAACTTTATTGGGGAATGGAATGGAATAAAATGGAGAAGTATAAACGGCATGTTTATTTGGATTAATTGAGTATGAATCCTATAACCGAAGAAATATCACGTAGAACGAATTTCCCGCAAAGTAGTCCAGTCAAAAATCTTCATAGTGATTTAACAACCTATTCAAAGTTTTAAACAAGAGCTTTGCTCCGTTTCGCCGAAATCGGTAGAATAATAAATTTGTTGGAAATCTTATTCTGAAATGCGTACTAAGTGTTAAAGATTCTGAATAGAAATAAAAATATATAAATATCTCATATTGGGCAAAATTGACCCACTAATGTCATATACGTTTTATTTTTAAAGTACAGGATAAGGGTTAAAAAACCCGAAAATTCAGAATTAAACTCTCCAGATAACTAAAATATGAAATTTTACAAGATATCACCATATCACAATTCACCCCCAATTGTGGAATTAGAAACATAGTAGCGTTAGGCAATATCGAACATCACTATGGTGAAGGGTATATAAGATTCGACACGGCCGAATATAGCATTCTTACTTGTTTATATAATAATTGTAGAAAATAAGTTCCTGTCAAGTTTGTGTTCCTTTTATTTTATATTGAAATTTATAATAATAAAACTAGAAATGTATGATGTAACTAAGTGCTTTTTATTAAATTTGCAAACGTTCCAATTTCGCATATTACAAACTAATACCACAAAATTATATTAAACTTTTTCAAACAATACTTGTAAGATAAAAATATTGTAAATTTATTTAAAGTCAAATAAATTATTTTCTGTTCAGTCTTTGAAAGTGAATGAAACAATCAAAATGAAAAAATCTTTCGCGCTTCCTGTGATTTGTTTATTTATTTTCACAAAACTTAAAATCATAAACTGCAATGAAAATTTATTTACATCTAATCAAAAAAATGTTTATTATATTGAAAGCGAACAAAAGGTAAAAACATTTAAATTTGAAAATATTAAAACATTGAAAATCCCTTTAAATTATTTCAGTTTAGCTGGTTTGATGCCCTGGCTAAATGTGCCAGCATGAACATGAGTTTAGTAACGATTGAATCGAAACTTAAATCTCGGGACATAACCACCCTATTGAACGACATATTTGGCAAAAAAATTCATCTATGGATGGGTGGCTTTGTTATTGGAGTAAATCCCAGACAATTTGCTTGGATTTCAACGGGTAAAAAATTTATTTACACCAATTGGGCTAATGGGCAACCAGACTTTGCTGGTAATAATGAATATTGTGCTCAAGTCGGCTGGTCAGATGATATGCAATGGAATGATAATTCATGCTCTAATCAATTAGGTTTTATGTGCGAATATAGTCAATTACATGATTGTCAAAAGACATTACAAAGGAATCTTCAAGAAGAAACGAAAAAACAACAGCAAATTGAATTGAAAAAAATGATGGTTGATTTTTTCCAAAATCCAGGGAATTTTGAAGGCAAAACATTTCGTGATATAGTTTTCAATATTAATCAAAATACTAAGTGAATTTTAAGCAAATAAATAAACACAGAAAAAACTGTTCACCAATTAAAGTTTTTAATTGGTTTCAGATTAAAATTTAATTAAATAACTAATCGGTTTAATTACTTGTTTAATTAGGAATTCTTTTTGTTCTGTTTTAAAGAAATATGCATATATTTAAATCAGTTAAAATATTAATTGAACTATAATTTAAGACTAATTAAAACCTATAATTGGTGCAAAAAATTTTTTTGTAAATTTTTTTTTGTAAGGCACATATTCAAGTTAAAACATCTCCTTGTCCTATTAATATTTTATACTAAAACTAAAAGTAATTTAATGCCAAACTGATAATTTTCTATAAACAAACTTATTTTGTATACATGAATTTTATTTGAATTATGATTACAACTAAACACTATCCTAAGTAGATTAGATACAAGAGTGCTGATGACGGACGTGGCTGTCTAGAAAATGTGCATTCCGCTCCTCCTGGTGTCTAAAAATTAAATTTTCCCAATTTTTCTTTAATATTATCACCTAATTTGTAATTTAATTAATTATTTCTTAGAGAGAAGAAAAACGAACTTAAGCTTGATTATAAATTTCATTGTATGTAATACATAAACAGTTCGACTAATAATAATTAAAATTTTCAAAATTAATAAATTATTTATTTAGGCTTAAGTTCTTAATTAGAAAGAGATAAAGAAAAATTAGACACCAGCAGAGCAGAGTGCATTTTCTAGACAGCTACGTCCGTCATCAGTACTCTTCGTATCTATATATCTGGTAGTTTCAATCGTTATTGATTTTCTATGTAAACAAACTTATCAAAGAAATAGGATATGAGAAATTTTAATTTTTAAGAATAATTTTGACAGACTTTTGAAATCGTTTAAGCATTATCAATCACAATTATGAAAAAGAGAATAAATTAAAAACATGCATACCTAACAATTAATAGCTATTCTACAACAAATAAAAATAATAAATCAAATGACTATCTGGAAATATTAATGGATAACTAACACAATTAGCTGGAAAATTTAATATAAATGAAAATTTATTCCCTAATTCAGGATAACGATAAAAAACATTCTTTCTTGGTCGAGGGCCTCAGTTGCTCGCACAAACTTTTTTCATTATATGATGATATTATTTATCTTATTATAGAATTCTAATAAAATAAAGATATATAAATAAAACATTATTCCCCAGGAGTAAGAGATTGGCTTCTATAAAATATTTAAAAAGGGACGCTACATTTCCCAGAGCCCTTTATCATGCTAGAAATCTATAGGCGCACATGTGTATATGGTTTTAGACTATCATCTTATAAAGGCACTGAGAAACTTTGACTTGATAAGGGGAGAGTTTTTTCTGTTCAACTTTTTTTTCTCACTGTATAATTTTCTTTATCTGCCAATAAATGAAGGAAATATAGTCAGAAAATGTTCTCAATTGTACTGAAAAGTATATTTTACCCAAATATTACACTTTTAACAAAATTTTAGGGAAAAATAAAATTGTTACCGATCATTGCAACTTCAACATAAAAATTTAAATTTTGCCAAAATCCAAAAATGTACAAATAACTAACAAATCGACAGTCTACTAAAACTATTAGTAAAATTTAAGCAAAAATTCGCAAAGTTAGCACAAACTAAAAATTAAAAAAGAAATTTACTAAAAAATTTTGATTAGATCAGACAGTTCGGGAAAATATCACAAAAAAATTTAAATTTAGCGAATCACTCAAAATTTACTAAACAAAAATTAAAATAAAAAAAAAAACGAAAATTCACAATAGCGTACCTAATAACTGGGTTTTACACCAAATATCACTAAAAAACTAAATATTATAATAAACTCGCAAATCTCGATAGTTTACAAAAGCAAACTTAACTCATCTAAAGTTTTCTTAAAAATTGAAATTTTAAGACTTTTATTTCAACAAAATATACTAAAATATTAAATTTTACAAAAATTAGAAATATGTATTAAAACAAAATTTAAATTACACTAAAAAATTCGCAAAACAATTTAAATTAACCAAAGACTGATTATACTTAACCCCTGTTATGGACCTCGACAAATCGTTTGTCGTGAAAATTCCTACCAGGGATGAATGGAAGGAGAACTCTGTAATTCGGAACAATGCGGTTTCAATATTTACGGATGGCTCCAAGATAGACACGGGGACCGGATCGGGGATCTTCTCTGAGGATCTTGATCTTTCAATTTCACTTAGGCTTCCCAATACCTTCACTGTGTTCCAGGCTGAAATATATGCTATATTGGTAGCGGCAAGGAAAATTGAGGAACTTGCGATGGAGGCGTCGACTATCGATATTTTCGTAGATAGTCTAGCCGCCATTAAGGCCCTTAATTCAAAAGTAGTGAAATCTAAATGTGTGTTAGCTTGCATAAAATCTTTAGCCCTACTTGAACGACATCGTATAAGGATAGGGTGGGTTCCAGGACATGAGGGCATTCGTGGAAACGAGATGGCCGATCAATGTGCGAGGAACGGTTTGAATCTGGATGTGACGGTTGGCCAAGGGGAAATCAATATCCCATTGGCCGAAATGTCTAACATACTGGGAGAATGGTCGCTGACGGAAACGGCTCGCAGGTGGTCTATACTAACCACTTGCAGATTATCTAGAATCCTTTGGCTCTCAATTGATAAAAAAAGGACAAAGGCACTACTGATCCTCGAGAAAAGCTCGTTAGCACTTCTGGTTGGTGTTATAACGGGACACTGTATGATCGGACGTATGTCGGAGCGTAAGGAAATCTCTCGTGGAGGATGCTGCAGAAGCTATATGGATGAGGAAGAGGAGGAATCAGTTCAACACCTTCTCTGCGACTGCCCGGCTCTTCAAGAGCGTAGGCTCAAATTTCTGGGTCAAAGATTCTTCCAGGACCTGTACTGTCTCAGGGATGTGACACTGAGTAGCCTATTAGGCTTTGTGAAAAGCTCCGGGTGGTTTACAAGAACCACCGGTATCGGAGTTCTTTAAGGAATGGTGGGGTGACGATCGTTGGGGCATCACAATGGGCCTTATTGGCCTCCGAGTGAACTCGCGTTTTTGCGGGCGGCCCGTTTAACCTAACCTAATCTAACTTAATAACTCAATTTTTAAAAATTCAAAAACAACACAAATACCTAATTATTTCCTAAAAAAAGACAGAAAAATATCACCGAAACATTAAATTTCCCTGAATAACCACAATTTTAACAAAGTAATCGAAACACAATCAAAAACTGAAATTTCATAAAAAATTAAGAATAAATTATAGAAAGAATCTAAATAAATTTTTTTATTTTTAACATAAAGTAAAAAAATTATCGTGAATTTCCGTTAGGTTTTTTAATATTATAACTTTGAAAATGGTGTAGGGTATATAGGGTTCTTCATGGTCGAATATAACACTGCTACTTATTATTTTAATTATTTTTGTTAGGGTTCTGTACCCAAAGGGTAAAAACGTTACCCTATTGTTTTCGCTGCAATGTCTGTCCGTCCGTCCGTCCGTCTGTCAGCGCGTTTTATTTCTGGAACGGTAATAGGTAGGCTCTTGAAATTTTCACAGAAGATGTATAACTGTTGCCGCTATAGCAATAAATAATAAAACTTATAGGGTGTTACGATAGAGATTTGTGGACTCAATGCAAAAGGCTACAAATTATTGTATGCAGCAGATTCAGGTAACAATAAAACTATTAGATCCTGTATTATAGCAAAAGATCACCTAAACATCTTCATTCTATCTGATTACAGTGATGAAGATTCAGTGACTGCAGTTTGGGAAGAGGCTGAATCTGTGGTGTGGTTATCCTCTACCTACATGCCACATGACCAGGACCCTCCACCCAGTGGTTTGGTCCAAAAGATGGCCAGAGCGGCGAAGGCAAAAAGTATCCCTATAATAGTGGGTGCCGACGCAAATGCGCATCATCACATTTGTGTAGCTCTGATACCAACAAAAGAAGTGAGTATATCCTTGATTTAATTTTAAACAATAATCTTGTAGTTGCAAATAGGGGCTCTGAGCCCACTTTTGTTGTATCAAATAGACAAGAGGTGTTAGATATTACGCTTGTTAGTTTGCAATATGCTTTTCTGATAGAGAACTGGAGAGTCTCCAATGACTGCTCCTTCTCCGACCATCGTTATCTTATCTTTTCAATTGCTAAAAAGAGAGATAACACTACAATATATATATATAAATAGGCGACGTACGGATTGGGAAAAGCAGAAAATGCTCCTCACAATCGCACTTGCTAATCTCATGAATATTAGGGACAATACAGGCATCGATGAGGCGGTGAATAGACTCACCAATGCTTTTAAAGAGGCAACGGGGAGGTCCTGTAAACCGTCGATTCATCGTTCAACTCGTAGACCACCATGGTGGTCTTCTGAAATAGCCGAATCTCGCAAGACTTGTCGGCAATTATTCAATGAAGCAAAGAGGACAGGTAACTGGTCACTCTACAAATCATCTGTTAACAAATTTAAGAATCAGGTTAGGAACGCAAAACGCAAATCTTAGAAAGACTTCTGCGGCAGCATTGAGAGTTTTTCCGAGACTAGCAGACTGCGTAAAGTTCTTGCCAAACAACCGCCAAATCCTGGGTATATTCAGAAATTAGACGGAACTTGGACAACTAGTGTACATGAGTCACTGGAAGTCCTGTTGAACACTCATTTTCCAGGGTGTCGATCACCTATGGATTCGCGACAGAATCCTACACAGATGTGCAGTATAACGACCTCCGCAAACATCGATGTGGATAAGCTACACTGGGCGATCAAAAGCTTCCGTCCTTATAAATCTCCAGGACCGGATGGTATCATTCCCGCCGATCTACAAAACAATTTAGATCTTGTAACTCCCTGGCTACTAGATATATATCAAGCCTGCCTCACATGGTCATATATTCCATATCAATGGACCAAGTGCAATGTGATATTTATCCCCAAAGGAGGGAAATCATCTCCTGCGAAGGCAAAAGACTTTAGACCCATCAGTCTGAAATCTTTCTTGCTCAAAACGCTAGAGAGACTTATTGACATTCACATTAGGATAACTATCGACAAGAATCTCATTTCGCCATCTCAACATGCATACACAAAAGGCAAATCTGTTGAGACTGCGCTTCATTCACTTGTGGGACATATAGAGAAGTCACTAGAGCATAAAAACTATACTATGGTGGCCTTCATGGATATTGAAGGTGCCTTTAATAATATTGATTCGCAATAACTCAATCGCTTAGAGAATTGGGGATTCATCAATCAATCATTAGATTTGTAGAAAACTTGCTGAGCGTCAGAACAATAACATCTACTTTTGTCGCCTACACAGATGATGTAGCGGTGGAAGTGTCTGGTATCCATTTAGACATTATCACACAAAGATTGGAGACGGCACTTAGAATGATCTGCTCCTGGGAAGTACAGAGCGGGCTGAGTGTTAATCCAACCAAAACCGAACTTGTATTATTCTCTAGGAAATACAAGATTCCATCTTTCAGGTTACCGACTTTAAACGGGATACCTCTTACTCTGTCTGAGAGCGCGAAATATTTAGGCATAATCTTAGATAGTAAATTATCATGGAAAATGGACATCCAGGCGAGAGCCTCTAAGGCCATTACGGCAATATACGTATGTAGGAAAGCCATTGGCAAAATTGGGGTATGAATCCAAGGATTGTAAAATGGCTACTTGAAGCGGTAATCAAACCGATATTACTCTACGGAGTAATTGTCTGGTGGAAAGCACTAGACACTAGAACTAACATATCTATCATAGAAGGTGTGTTACAAATATGGCTATCCTCATTACAGGGGCAATTAGGTCAACACCGACTAAGGCACTCTTTGCCATACTCAATTGGCTACCAGTAGACCAACTAGTCAGGGGGCTTGCTATGAAAACAGCTGTTAGACTGAATGTCACAAATGCATAGAACCATAGGCCATGGAGTCATGCCAGTATCCTGGGGATCATGAACGTCATTCCCGGTCTTATTGACTACTGTACCCCAATACCCTTCTTCACAAGAAGCTTTGTCTTTGACTTGACGGAGGGTCCTGCACCTCCACCTGGAGCAGTCTGTGTGTACACGGATGGCTCTAAAAGGGGTGATAGGGTTGGGGGTGGAGTTTATATGGAAGAGTTTGGAATCAAAATGTGTTTCAGACTTCCAAATGACTGTAACGTCTTACAAGCAGAAATATCTGCTATCAAAAGAGCGGCAAACTGGTTAAGGTACCAAAGAATATTCAACAGGGATATCTGGTTTTGTACCGACAGTAAAGCTGCAATTCTGTCCTTAGCAGGTGTGTTTACCACATCAAACTTAGTCCTGGAATGCCGGACATCCTTAAATTTGATGGCGGAAAATTCAACAGTCACCCTTAAATGGGTGCCGGGACATGGGACTATTGTAGGCAACTGTGTTGCTGACGAACAAAGAAGGGAACTTTGCTCAACGATAGCGCCATTGACGTCTGTTGTGGCATTCCCCTCTCTGCTTGCGGGCATCGAATAAATCGAGCCTTATACGATCTGGCCCAGGTAAGATGGTCCAATGAGTCGACTTGTCAAACGGCGAGGACGATCTGGCCTATACTGGATCAGAAAAAAACGGCTTTGCTATTTCGGCTGCCAAAAATGCAGCTACGCGATTTAATATCAACGATCAATAGGCATTGCCTATTCGGAACTAATGCAAGAAGAATGGGTTTCCACTACAACGATTTCTGTAGAAGTTGTCAGGATGAGGAAGAGGAGGAAACTGTCGAACACCTCCTTTGCCACTGCCCTGCGTTAGAATACCAACGCCTCCAGTACCTTGGACAAAGGTGCTTTGCAAGCCTCTACTGTGTCCCCATATTGGAACCGAGCAGGATTAACTCCTTTCTGAGAAGCAGCGGATGGTTTTCTAACCAACCTACACTTGACGAGGCATAGAACGACACTTCTGACTCTTCGCTATCTACCTTTAAAACTGTTTGTCTGTCTGTCTGTCTGTGACTTTATCCTAGAACTGTAGAACACAAATTAAAGGGTGTTCGGAGAGTGACATGATTTGCATGTATATGGCCTAAATTTGAACCATAATAGGTAGACTCTTTAAATGTTTGCAGAAGGTGTATAACTGTGACCGCTATGGCAAATAAGAAAAATAAAATGGTGTTCCGACAGCGACGTGATTTTGCGAATGTAACAAATATTTACGTATGTATGTAGCCTAATCTTTGAAACGGAACGGGTAGAAACTTAAAATATACGCAGATTATGTATAAATGTATCATCTATGTCAAGAACAAATAATAAAACCAAAAATAATAGGGTGTTTGAACAGTGATAAAATTTATTATATAGAACAAGAACTCAAAGTGAGTGTAACATAAATATAAGTATTAAGAAAATGCAAATTCCTTGATACTTATACTTAATACTTATACTGGTTTGAAGATAATCTTTTTTAAAAAACCAAGCATAAATAAAAAATCTAATTGATTAAATGTTTTTCGGAATCAAAATGTTCTTTATGTTGTTGGCTTTTTCATTATAATTCTTACAAAGCCGGTATTTAAACTTTTCGATAATTACTTATTACAATATTTTGATTCTTATAATATTTATTATCATCTGCATAATCACATTTTTGTGGTTTAAACTCACAAATGAAACCAAATTTTGCTATACATTTATTATCGTTCCATTGCATGTTGCTATCCCAACCAACTTGTATGCAATACTCTTCATTTTGATAGAAATCCGGTTTACCAGCCTGTCAAAAAGTATATATAAATTCTTCGTCTGTTGTAACCCAAGTAAATTGGCGATTTGTACCAACAGCATAGCCAGCAACCCAGAGAATGAAACTTTTACCTGGAAATATTAAATGCCGATAAGTTTTGGCTTAAATCTGAAAGATTTAAACTTACCATGTGCCTTAATCACTAAATTGTTAATATCATCCGATTTCCTTTGGGAATCAATTGTCAACAATGTCATATTCATGCGCGCACATTTGGTTAAAGATTCAAACTAATCGAACTGAATTTTTGTGAATGATATGAAACTTTAAATAAAATATAATAATCAGTAACACTGACCTTGTATTCATTTGCTATGTAATAGACTTTTTTACTGTTGGAGGTATACAGTTTTTCTGGCGTTATAGAATACACTTCTATTAGTGTTAAAAGAAATAAAGTATTTTTTAAAATGTTCATCTTTGTATTATGAAGGACACTGTGACTTTAGTGCTAATGAAATTAAAATAATATAAACAGTTCTTTTTATATTAAATTGAAAAAAATAGGGCGACACTAATTTCTTAAAATAATTTATTAATTCAGAACTTTAACAAGTATGTACGTAATGGAATACGACTATTCTTTGACACATTTATGTACATATTAAAAATTAATATACTCGTTAGATGAGTTGAACCTTAAAAAATAGTTAAATATTTTTTGGGCGAAATACTATCAATATATCCATGTGGAAATGTTGTTTATACACTTGTACGTTTTTGTGTTCGATTTCTAATTTTTGTTACATTAAATTTGAACACCAGATCCTATCCGTCTTTCTCTATTCGAATTTGGTTTCTCTTTAACCCAAACCTGTCAAATATAGTTAAAGAATGCAGTCTATAAAGCCCTAGCATATAGGCAAAACAAAAACGTTCACCACTTCTGTTTTTACTCCTATTTTCTTCTTGTTGTTGGTGTTTATCTCATGCTGTTATTGTTGTTTCTTTTTTCTTTGTTATATATATTAGACTAGCTGTGCCCGCCACGTCATGGGACCCTAACAATATTTTGTTCGATTGTGCTTTGAAAGTAATCCACACCAAATTTTAAGATTCTTACATTTTTAGTGCTTCACGTACTACGTACTTACTTTATATAATAGTACCCATCCCTGGATAAAATTCTAAAATTTTTAAAAAATTCTTAAAATTATTGTAAAGCTTTGTAAAATGTGTTTAAAATACCTTAATAACTATTATTGTAATTTTTGACCTTTTTATAATTTTATAATTATGTTTTCAAGCTTTAGGTCTTTTCTATAAAAATTGTTAAATTTATTTTTATTTTTCCATTCGATATTTCGGTACACCATTGGGTATTCGTCAGGAAATATTTTGTTTTTTTTTTTATAAAACTATTTTTATTTCCGGACGATACTACCCAATGGTGTAGCGAAATATCGAATATAAAAATAAATATAAAAATTTTTAGATAAAAGACCTGAAGCTTGAAAACATAATTATAATAAATTAGTAAAGTGCGATTTAGACTCGCACACGTAGGGTTGCGTACTATGTTTAGTACAACTTTAAAAACTCAAGTTCTTAATTTTTTCATGTCTTATGAGTCACCCTTTAATTTTTAAATTAAAGTCATAATTGCATCACTGTTGGAACACCCTTTAAATTTTAGCAATTTTTGTTATAGCTGCCATGGTAATACACTATCTATAAAAATATACATGTGCCTACCTATTGCGGTTCAAAAAATAAGGTAATATACGTGAAAAACATGTCACTGATGGAACACCCTTTAGATATTAGTAATTGTTACAGCGGCCGAAGTACAACACCTACTGTAAACATTTAAAGAGTCTACCTATTACGGTTCAAAAAATAAGGCTATTTACGTACAAAAAACCATCACTTACGAAGTAATTTATAAAGTAACTAGTTGCGACTTATATCGATTGATACATACGTATAACTGTTCCCCTATTTTTGTGGATAATTTTTATCAAAGTTTTATTGTTGTAGTGCGGCTTATGTAATTTACAAAATGTCAATATAAAATTATGAAATATAATAAAGTCGAATAACAGAAATACATTGAATTAAATTCTCAATATAATAAATGTTTAAAAATGCAGTTGTTTAAACATTTTTAAATATCGAAAATTTTTTCGAAAAGGTCCTATTAATACTGGAGGTATTAATAGGACATGCTTACGCCAACTTCTAAAATGCGGAGAAATTTTGACATTTTTTTTCCGAGGATGATAGAAGACAAGGTTACGCCATCCCGAAAATAAAATTGAAATTTTCGGCCTAATGACGTCACGAAACTGTCTTCCTATTGGCTAATAATTCTGAATAAGAGTATAACTATAAATTGTGAAAGTTTTTAATATAAATTTTGAGAGTTTATGTACAGGGTTGCCAATTTTTG
This sequence comes from Phasia obesa, assembly GCA_949628195.1. Lineage (NCBI taxonomy): Eukaryota > Metazoa > Arthropoda > Insecta > Diptera > Tachinidae > Phasia > Phasia obesa. The sequence goes on from OX451215.1 coordinate 92,690,369, forward strand.
CCTATTACTTAGATTTATATGTACGAATTTATTTGAAATAATTTATTGACTACCGACTTGGCAACACTAAATTGGCCGAACAACGCCATCTAACGAGAAAACATGCGCATGGCGTAATGCTATCATTCTTGATTTTTTTCAAAATGCTGTTTGAAGTAATTTTTCCATAAATCATTGATGCTAGACTAAACTTTTACCTTTTTTAATTATTAACATGTATGTGGCGTACGTTAATAAGAGATTTCCTCATACAAAATTTCAAGACACTACCGTTTTTAGTTCTCTAATTATACGATAATAATTATTTTCTTCATATGGGGGCTACCACCCATTGTTCCAATAAAGTCTCTTTTGCGCTATCTAATGTACATTAATATAAGGTTTACTTATGCAAAATTTCAAGACTCTAGTTATTATAGTTCTCTAGGTACACGATAATAATTTTTCACTTTGTTTGGGAGGTCCCATGCCCACTGTTCCAATCCAGGCTGTTTTTCGTTAGCGGGTTGTTTGAGCGAAATTTCAAGATTGTACCTATTATAGTTCTCCAGGTAGACGATACTAATTTTACAATTCGTATGGTACCATGCCCACATTTCCAGTAGTATGTGCCTTTGTTATATGGAGATAGAGAGCTGTATAGTTTTTGGGCACAATAGGTCATACTGTTTGACATACCAATTTTAAATTTTGTATGTGCCTTTGGCGTATGGAGGAAGGATATTGCATCAATGTAAACGAGTGTGTGGCCGTAAGTGGGTAATCTCCACAAAGGCTGCATATTGGATTTACATAATGATGATGCGGCCGAGAATAACTTGCGCATCTTTGGTTTGGTAGTCAAATGCCTCTCAGAGTGCAATTAAGCGTAAGTTAGATGGCGTTTGCTGGCATGAGTATATGTGGTGCAATGCGCACGGCTTTAACACAAGCAATTGAGGGACTACCGTTGAACTTATTTATTAGGTCAACGTCTGCTATGTCAAACTTGCGTATTAAGAGCGATGTCATTTGGTATAGCTTTGGGACGAAGATCGGACATAAGAGCATTCTGGACCTTGTTAGTTAAGCCAAAATGTCTATGGAACATGAGTAGAAGAAAGACAGTCGAAAGACTACGTCGGTCACTTATTGCGGAAGGGGTTGTTTACAATGAGTGTATAGAGAACGATATCAGCATTTTTACAGTAGAAGCAGGTGTATATTAAACTGAGTTGAAAGGGGGATCTTTTCTGTAGACCAGAACCCAGAGTAGTGCATAAAGCGGTATAATGGCATAATGCGAGCGAAGGTTCTACATGACTAAATTACTAAACCTGAAAAGGTGGAGGGAGTCTACTACATGTAGACAAGTTCGAATGGTGTTCGAATAGCAATTTGGAAAGAAGGCCGGTAAGGTGCTTAAATATAATAGAAGCACCTTAAGCTGGATATCTGCGTTGTTGACATGGACACTTCAAATATCATCTAGCCAAGATGAAAATCGAGGAAGATGATACTTGCAGACTGTGCCTGGAAGAGGATGAGACTGCAACACACATTGTGTGTACATGTTATCATAAGACTCAAGACCAATCTTGTTTAATGTAGATGCCACAGGCGACCTGAGCCTTGAACAAATGCTAGCCATAACCTAAGACTGCGTGATGACAGTCTGAAATCACTAAAGTCAAGATTACACACTGGTTGTGACTGAATGAAAGCAAGGTTGCTGTAAATTACATTTCGGTTGCCTATAATCATAGAGGGAGGAAGAGAAACGGGAGGACGGAAGGGACCCATTATGAAAGATAGTCTGCTTCGATATTCCCCCTACCTTAATATTCTTTTAATCTTAATGTAATATATTCCTAAAAATATCTGTTTCCATGAGGTATTGTGAAGTTGAGTGTGGGCCACTCCATATTTTTTTTGAAAAGCTATTACTAACTCACTTTTGTTGTTCCATTTCGTTGAATACATGAACATAAAATATTATATTTTGTGTAATAAAATTTAAAACTAAATATTATTAACTCAAAGTTGCATTTCTTATGCTCCCAACTGTATTCTTGTATTAAATCTTAAAACAAATAGACTCGTCATCGTTGCTTGTCTCCTTTTTACTCATAATTTAAGCCTGAATGCCAAGTGATGAATGATGGCACTTTTTATAGTTTCAAAATCACTAAAATTAACATAAAAAATTAATAAAATCATTGTTGCGGTGTTTTTGAACAATTTGAAAATTCCGAAGGAATTAAGTAATAAAATGCACGAGGACACAAAAGGACGCTTTTAACTGAAAACAAAAACAATAATAATTCAAGGTAATTTAAAAGTGTAAATGTGTAAATTTCACACATACTCACACACTAGCAATATAAATGTTTATAGATTTATAACTTTTGCAAATGTTTAGAATATTTAGATGCTACTGAAGACATTACCAAACTAAATTGAAAAATTATTTAAATTTTATCAAAATATTTTGAACGGAATTTCAAATTTAAAGTGTATAAATCTCACATGTTCTAGTGTGTAAGTTTCTGTTAGTTAATTTATGTTTATACGAGGGACTATAATGTGATTTATTACCATAATTTCAAGTTGAAAAACGTGCTGGATTTTCGCAAGCAAAAATTTATATTTTTATAAAAATTTAAAAATTTTCATTAATACTCCGCTTTGTTATGCGTTTCATCCCTCTGATGAGTAATGTAAAGAGAGTTCCAAACATTTCTATGACTATTTGAAAAAGCCAATTGATTTACTTTGATTTTGCATTTTAAATTGGTGTGATTATATTTCGTTCATATGTATGTATGTGTTTGCACTCTTCTGTTTTTGAGGGTTAGATTTTACATTTTTAAAAGGTTTTCCCAAGCAATTTTCAAACATAATTCCCTTAGATTATGTAGTAAACAGAAAAATCTGCCAATCCAATAGAAGCTAAATTCATTGAGTATCAGTTACATAGGTCGGCAATTTTTCACAAATATTTTTTGCATTCAATACCCTTCAAACAGAAATCTATATAATTTAGAATATAATCTACGAGTACATATAAAACGACATCCTTAATAATGGCAATAGCGAAAATTTTTTTCAATGTTTTTTTTGTTAGGAGGGAGAGTAGCTCTGTTATTATTTTTCTTTGGTAATTTCTATTTAAAAAGAAAAAAAATGTCAATTGCAATTTAAAATAAAGTGGTTTTAAAAAATGGAATGTGCAGAGTTAATCATTGAATCGAACTAGTAACACGTAAGGGAATATTAAACCGCAATAAAATTTTGTGACAACAAATAGCAGGAGCGCAGCTGGTGGGACTAAAAATGTGTTAGAGGGATTTAAAAATAAAACAAGAAAAAAAATTATGCCTGTATTTTAACTCATGTTTTCGGTTCAGTTTGAACCTTTACATTCTCTACATGTTTCAAATACAATGGAAATATCTTCGAATTCCTTACGTTTGATTAACTGATGGAACACCCTTTAGATATTAGCAATTGTTACAGCGGCCGAAATACAACATCTAGTGTAAACATTTAAAGAGTCTACCTATTACGGTTCAAAAAATAAGGCTATTTACGTACAAATCAAGTCTCTGTCGGAACACCCTTTAATTTTGTTATTTGCTATGGCGGCCATGGCAATTCTCTTTCTATAAAAATATCAAGAGTCTACCTATTACTATTAAAAAAATAAGTTACTATACGTGCAAAACATGTCACTGTCAGAACACCCTTTAATTTTTAGTTATTGTCATAACGGCCATGGCAACACATCTTCTATACAAATTGGAAGAGTCTACTTATTACGGTTCAGAAAATATGTTGTTTTACATAAAAAAAAAAACGTCACTGTCGGAAAACCCTTTAAATTTTTATTGTTTTTATAGGGTCATAGTAATACACCATTTGTGAAAATTTTAAGAGTCTATCTATTATGGTTAAAAACTTAGTCAATGTTTATGCAAATCACGTTATTTTTAGGTTTAATATTGTATACTTGCTTATAATGCGAACATAGATTAAATTACTGTCTGCAAATTTTAAGTGGTTGCCTCCTATAGCTCAAAAAATAAAGACATAAAGGCAAATAACACGTCACTTTAGGAACAACCTATAAGTTTTAGTATTTGTTGCTATAGTGGCTATAGTTACACACCTTCTGTGAAAATTTCAAAACTTAGGCCTTATACATGCAAATCACACCACTATCGGAAAACCCTTTAATTTTTAAGTTTACTTTTTAGACTTGTTTATATAGCGTACTAAGTTTTAATTACTGCTTGCATATTTTTAGTGTATTCTTCCTACAGTTGAAGAAAAAAACACATATTCGTAAATAACACCTCTCTATCGGAACACCCTATAAGATTAAGTATTTGATACTATAGCGGCCACAGCTATATACCTTCCGTGAAAATTTCAAGCATCTACCTATTATGGTTCAAAACTTAGGCCTTATACATGCAAATCACACCACTATCGGAACACCCTTTAGTTTTTAGTTTTATTTTTTTATAGCTCTTTATATAGTGAACTAAGGTTTAATTACTATTTGTAAATTTAAAGTGTATCCTACCTACAGTTCACGAAATAGGCACATATTCGTGAATAACACCCCTCTATCGGAAGACCCTATACGTTTTAGTATTTGTTGCTATAGCGGCAACAGCTATACATCATCTGTGAAAATTTCAAGAGTCTACCTATTACGGTTCCAGAGATAAAAGGCGCTGACAGACGGACAGACATTGTAGCGAAAATAATTGGGTTACGTTTTTACACTTTGTGTACGGAACCCTAAAAAACGTCGTCTGACAAACATGTGGCTCACCGTACCTGTTAACTTGAGATAAGAGTCGACCTCCAGTTTAATGGAGAATGGGAATATTAAGGTTTTTATGGCTGAACACGTTTTTATCAATACTGGGAACATTATGAATTCTAAAAAATCAGGACCACGCTAATCCGAAAGGGATGGATCAGAAATCCTCGGTAAGTAGTAAAGAAGTTAATATCAGAAGGAATTTGTGGCCAATGGAGGATTACAGTAAAGATAGTTAAGAAAATCCCACAAGAAGTGGATTAGTTATTCTTAAACACAAAAAAAAGATACTGTTGTCATACCTTTCGGTGAAGACCGTCGTCACTGGCTGTTGTTTTGGTACGTTTGGCGAGCGCTTTCGATGTAAAGACATCATTTTCAAGCCGCGTTGAAAATGGTACTGGAGAGTTAGTATTATCCGCTTTAGTATAAATAGTAAAACCAGCAACACTCTACGACATAATCTCAAGACATCAACAGAAACAACCGACAAATTTAACAATAGCGGAGTATACAGACTTACCTGCACCTGCAACCATACATATATAGGACAAACAGGACGAACACTAAAAACAAGATATACAGAACACATGCGCTCGTACAAACGAAAAAGAGAGGATTCCAACTTTGCATTACATCTTGAAACTCACGAGCATATACCAAGGAAAATAGATAAATGTATGACATTGCTACATCCTAGCAAAAAAGGACGAAGACTAGACATTCTTGAAAACATGGAAATCTACAAAACGCGAACTTTTAACGGAGATATTATTAACGAACAGGTAAACACACCCTCAGATACAATTTTCACACCACTAAAACTTCTAAAAGATTCTAACAAACGAAAAACACCTGCAGATGGACACACTTACCTAGCTAACAATAAAAGACGAAAATACTAAATTATCAACAGACCTCATATAAATATATCAGGTAGCAAGCAATCTACCTGTACAAGACCATTTAAGTAAACACCACCATAATGAACAATTACCTAAACTCATTACTATTTATACTAAAGCGGATAATACTAACTCTCCAGTACCATTTTAAACGCGGCTTGAAAATGATGTCTTTACATCGAAAGCGCTCGCCAAACGTACCAAAACAACAGCCAGTGACGACGGTCTTCACCGAAAGGTATGACAACATTATTTTATTTACTGGCGGAACAAATCCAATCAATTTAATACAAAAAAGATGTTTGGTCTAATTTATTTAAAGTTTCAGACACAACTTTAAATAAACTTTTAATCAATTGAATTATTTATTTAAATAGAAGAGTATTTTGGTTATTTGTCTGATTTTATTTATTGTATTTTGCTCTTTTTTAATTAAGTTTATAGTTGAATCAAATAAAGATTTCATTAAATTTGTAATTAAAAACTTTTGTTGGCGTAAAATTTTTTATTTTTTTCTTTGCACTCGACAGAAAGGCCAGAAAATTTGCTCGGATATTATCGTGATAACTGTGTTAGAAACAAGTCATGGAAATCTAGTCACATCTGGCCAAGATGAAAATCGATTTAGAGGCTAAGACGGTAGCGCATATTGTGTGTGAAAATCCAGAACGGGCTAGCTAAGCATTAGGTCTACAGGACACATAATAAATATGATGCTATGGGGACTGCAGTCTTAAAAAATTATCATCAATTACGTGAGACTCTGTGATAAACAAGAAGATTTACAGTTATCGAAAAACACTACAATCGAGAATAAATAGCACGAGACTCAAGAAAAATAAGGTAATTAATAATACCCAAACGGGTATCCCATTCCACATATTAAAATGATGTTCTGAACAAATATTTCCTGCAAGTAATATATTAGGGCTCTCGCTGTTGTGCCGTCTACGAAAAACAGCTATTTTGTATCAAATCTTCTTCGTTCAGGTTTATTTTCTGTAGACTTTATCATCAACTTTTGGCTTGAGTTGTGAATTCTGTCTTACATGCATAATCGAACTGTAAAACGTTTTGGTTCAAAATTAGTGACTCTTAGAACGACAGTCGTTAACTGGCCTCAACGGTACAACAATCCACACTTGTTGAATATGGTCAAAATAGAGATTTGTCAGTGTCATAAGTGACTTAATACGCTGTTAGCCCTAGGGACAAACATTCCCTTATCCAAGTCGCAGAAAATAGGCGCTACATGTCCGATGCGCTGTTGGATAATAACAGAACCCCAATGAAGCGTGGGGCAGAATTAAAATATTTTGGAAATAACTCAGCCATTTGTAAAGGGATAGGCCGATTGATCCAAAATTTAACAGGGCATAGCAGAGGAGTAGTTGAGCTTAAGTTTTGGCGCTGGGCACATTCAACTTACCCAGGGAGCGCTATGAGGTTGCAAATTTGGGTAGTTCGCCTCTGCGAAAAATGTTTAGAGCTTGGCATTTCTTCAAATGTTGTTCGATCTTTAATTACACACTGTGTAATTTTTTAAGTCATGGCAAAATAACCATATACGGACACCACTACGTCATAAAAGACCAAAAAAAAAGACCCCTGTCTCCCAGTTTTGCCCAAAGTCCTGCAGGTTTTTTTATGGGCCCTCAAAGATGTGGGGCCTCGATGTCATTTTTGCAAAAAATGATCATTTACTCAAGCTCATATTTTGCAAACCGTTTGAAATTTTGATATACTCTCTGAGGCAAAGTTGTAGCTCTTGTCATAAAGAACAAAAATTGTTAACATATAAAATCAAAAAAACTTCATCTTTAAGGTCAAAATCGCAAAAAACTTTAAAAAATTCAATTTTTGTACCTTTTTTCCCCTGTTCAGGTCCATAGGTAGCAAACCGTTCAAAATTCAAGGAAACAATCAACTACAAAAATGAACCTAAGATCTCAGTAAACAACTTTCTAGAACATATGGACTTCCTAGGAATGATTCTTAATACCGTTTAGGTAGCGCTTAAGTAGCCGCAAAATTAATTTTAATTTAATTTCTAAACGGTGTTAAGAATCATTCCTAGGAAGTTCATATGTTCTAGAAAGTTGTTTATTGAGATCTTAGGTTCATTTTTGTAAAGGTTAGGTAAAAAAAATTGAATTTTTTAAACTTTTTTGCTATTTTAACCTTGAAGATGAAGTTTTTTTGATTTTTTTATGGGCCCACATCTTTGAGGGCCCATAAGAAAAAACCTGGAGGACTTTGGGCAAAACTGGGAGGCAGGGGTCTGTTTTTTTTGGTCTTTTATCACGTAGTGGTGTCCGTATATGGTTATTTTTTTCGTGTTGCACTGTGTTATACATGTTAGTTATACAACAATAACTAACTGCGTAATCTTAAAGCCATGCCAACTGGATCTTAGAAAAAAGTTGTAATAAATAGATTTATATACTCATATCTCTTCATCATGAAATAGAACATTTTGGGCTCATTTAGTATGTGAATAGAGGTTATTTGACTGTCGCCATTTTATGGCTTAATGTCATAAAACTGACTCAGGCCTGCAATATTAGGTATTATGTATGTACACCTCTATATTTGTGAACGCTCACACTGTTTGATATATCGAAATGAAATTCAGTATGTGTCTTTATTACATAGAGATGAAGAGCTGTGTAGTAGAAAATAATTATTTTTTTCCAATTCGAATATGCATATAAACTTTTATACTTCGTGTAATTTATCCCTGAAAATATCTGTTTCCATGAGGTATGGTAAAGTTGTGTGTAGGGCATACAAGATCTCTTAATTAAAAAGCCATGTTTTCTTGTGCAGCGTTGTATTTTTTTATTACAATTTAGATTTAGATCCTAAGTACAGCTAGATTTTAAGTAGATTTTGTCAAATTCTAGTGAAAAATAAATTTGTATTTGTATGGGAATTTTAATTTTGCTCGAATTCTAGAAATGTAAATGCATAATACTCCGCATGTTAGAAAAAGGCTTGCTTTGAAAATTAGAAATCCTATTTACACTTTTTTGACGATTCGTTTTTCACTAAATCTAAAGCGACTCTTCACCTTTTTTTAGAATTTTAGGTGGCATATTTCTGTTTCGTACGATTTAAGCTAAATACATATCGCCTTAAACTTTTGTAAGATATTTAGTTAGGTAGTATTTTGGGACCAATTGTATATTTACTGTACACATCAAATATGCCAATTAGCACCCTAGTCCACACATCAACATTTGCAGATGACACAGTTTTTTTTTTGAGTATTCATGAAAGTGCCCAAGTACCATCTCAACTTTTACAAGACCACATACTCAATTTGGAAAAATGGCTAGAAAAATGGAGAATAAAAGTGAATGAACAAAAATGTACTCACATAACTTTCACACTGCGTAGGGACTCATGCCCTCCTATTCGCATAAATAACCAAATAATACCACAGTTTTCAGACGTTAAAGACCTGGGTATACATTTCGACCGTCGCCTTACTTGGAGAAGCCATATTGATTTCAAGTTAACACAAATGAAACTAAAAGCAGTAAAATTACACTGGCTTATTGGCAGAAACTCCACCCTGAGCTTAGATTGTGAACTTCTACTGACAAGTCGATCCTCAAACCAATTTGGTGTTATGGGATTCAGTTATGGGGCACAGCCTAAGCTAGCAATGTAGAAAAAATTCAAAGGCGCCAAAATAAAATTCTTCGTATAATTACATCTGCTCCCTGGTATATAAAAAATTCGAACATTCACAAAGACCTAAACATGCCAACAGTTAAAGCAGAAATAGCGAAACATGCAGTCACATATCTAAAGAGGCTTGAATCTCATCCAAACCCTTTGGCGCATAGCATGCTGAATGAACCTTGTTACATTCGACTAAAAAGAAGAGATACTGTTTTTCTTGGCCGTACATTAGAGGGAGGCAAAATCCGTGAAACAAACATTATTTTTGTCTAGCACTGGCTGGATTTAAAACTTATGTTTTTATTTTAGACTTAAGATACGAGTAATTATTGTTAGTTCAAAAATATTGAAGATACAATAAATAAATTATGCAAACAAAAATAATTTTGTTATTTCAATTTATTCCGCTAGTAAATTAAATGCTGTAGTCATACCACCTTTTCCCCTTACTCTCCTTTTTGCTAAACAACTACGCATCTGTAAACTTTAAATGATAAAGATTTCTTTTTTTTTTTCAAGCTAAAAACGAGGCTTCTTCTCTGTTGACACCAGTCTGGTTGGAACGTTTGCTGGCAATTTATTATCATGTTGTTATTATTGTTTGTCCTAATAAATCCCATTGAAAAATTGTTAAACAAAACACGCTTTTCTAAACATACACGACTGGCGATGTTACAGGCGGCTGTTTTTTATATTTTGCTGCCGTAGTACATTTTTTGCAATATCCGTGCGTTTCTAATTTAAAAAAAGAGACACCTTTAGCAGGTTTAGAACAACAAAAAGGGAAATTTCCGTCGTGTGTCATTTTGTTTGCAAACACTGCAAATCCCAGGGTTTTGTCATTCACATTTCGCTTTTAAGCCCACAGATTTTTCAATTGTCACTCTGTTAAGGTCTTTTTTTCGCAAAAATTGATTCACTATAATTGTCTGCCCTTAAAAAATAATAAAGCAACAAAAAAAAATTTTTTTTTTTTGCCATCCGCTTGACTTGATGAGAAATTGTTTCATCTTTATATTTTGTTCAGAGATCTGGTTGTGTGTAGTTTTTGTTTTTGTTTTTGTTTCTGTTTTTCATTTTATTTTGCGCCTCATTTGGAAATTTTGATTTTAATGAGTTCATAAAAAATACTATTTTTTATGTCTTGTTATCGTGATTTTCCTTCCTATCTGCTCGTTGCTTTCATTATGTCTGACAAATTAAATTTTGATTAGTTTTTACTTTGTTGGAAATTCCTTTGTGACAGAGTTTAAATTTTGATTGATTTCGATTATTTGTCATGGAAAAATATAAAACATGGTAACAGTTAAGAAGTTAATTTGATTTTCATGCTTGAATAATTTCAAAATGTTTTCAAAAACCTGATTTAATGGTGGAATAAGTATTAAATCAATTAAGAAATTAGGAAAACAAAAAGTGTGAAAATTTATAATTTTTTTAAGTCTTACATCTGCAGGGAATTTTAAAACCTGCAAGCCTCAAAACCCTTTTGCACACAGTCATACAACTCAAACTAATATAAGTGTGTTTATTGTTCGTAAAAAGCTCCTTACTAACATGCAAAGGTTTTTATTAGACAGGTGATCTAAGAAGTGAATTGATAACTGAATGGTGTATTTGTCGTGTAAATGGGGTTTATATCTTCTTAGTTCATTAATTTAATAGCATGAACTCCCAAATATACTTTACTGCACCGAAATGTCCCTATATTAGAGCTGCAATAAAATCGATAGTGCTATCGATAGTTTTATTTGTGGCTGAAAGAAAACTATTAATTTATTTCAATGTCGATACTATCGGCAATTCTTAAATGAAACAACTTCGTATTTCCCTTTAAGATTAGATGTAGTCGCAGGTAGTATCAATAGTTTTTAAGCAAACGATCGAAACTGTCTAATAGGCGAACTATCCATCGGCAGTTTTGTAACTCTACCTTCTATTTGTGGCTTTTACACAGATGATAGTGGTAATGTCGGTTTTTTGATTTGATTTTATTGAAATTTCACATAACTATAAAAGAGATTAAGTTTTGCATTTTAATCAGTACGTGCCCAGTTCACTAAGAGTATTTCGAGTTTTTTGCAGAAATTTAACCGATACGAATTTCTTTTTCAAACAGTTTTCAATTTTCAAAAAACAATCCTAGAGAAAAAGTTTTTGATTCTATTAGGATTTCTTCTGAATTTTATAAAAAAGGGATTTCTTATTAATTTCATTAGGCTACCTATTTGATTTTTTCAAAAAGGTTTTCCTGATTTTATTAGGTTTCTATATAATCATTTATAAATCATCTTTTTATTCATCTTAATAAGGATATGTTCTTTATTATATTAGCTTTCTTGTTCAAAACGAAGCACACCAGGTTCGATCCCTGGCAGACGGGTTTTAAAAAGTAACTGGCTTCAAAACCACCTCTAGGTAATCCATGAGAAGAAGCCCCCTGACCTTTCCACCCCCTGGAAAAACAATGGATAATATGATGGCAAAATGTCAGGCAGCCGCCACCACAAAAAGAAAAAGTAGAAATAAATCAAAGATTTCTTTCAAATTGGATCCCAAAAAAGCTTTATAATATAAGTCTATAACTTTTTAAAAAGCAGAAGTTTTTAAATTGTTTTCAGTTTCATAATTTTTTATTAATTTTTTTGTTTTTATAAAAAAAAAACAAGATAACCTAATAAAATGAAGAAGAAACCCTTTTCGAAAAAAAACAAGAAGAATACCTAATAAAAACCCTAAATTTCCTTATTGATTTTTTCAAAAAGGTTTTCCTTATTGAAATAATAAGACTTCCTTCTTGAAAAAAAAACCATAGAGATATCTTATAAATTTTATTCTATTTTATTAGGTATCACACTGTGTAATTTTTTAAGTCATGGCAAAATAACCATATACGGACACCACTACGTCATAAAACACCAAAAAAAAGACCCCTGTCTCCCAGTTTTGCCCAAAGTCCTCCAGGTTTTTTTTATGGGCCCTCAAAGATGTGGGGCCTCGATGTCATTTTTGAAAAAAATGATCATTTACTCAAGCTCATATTTTGCAAACCGTTTGAAATTTTGATATACTCTCTGAGGCAAAGTTGTAGCTCTTGTCATAAAGAACAAAAATTGTTAACATATAAAATCAAAAAAACTTCATCCTTAAGGTCAAAATCGCAAAAAAACTTTAAAAAATTCAATTTTTTTACCTTTTTTCCCCTGTTCAGGTCCATAGGTAGCAAACCGTTCAAAATTCAAGGAAACAATCAACTACAAAAAAGAACCTAAGATCGCAATATAATATAATATAATATGAACTTCCTAGGAATGATTCTTAACACCGTTTAGGTAGCGCTTAGGTAGCCGCAAAAGTAGCAAAACACAGGCGGGATTGGAACAATGGGCGTGGTAATTTCCATGCAAAGAAAAATATATGGTGTAATTAAAGAACTAAAACAGTTAGAGTCTTGAAACTTTGTACGAGGAACTCCCGTAGTAATGTGCATTACAGCATCAAAAATTTACTGGAATGGAAGTCTAGATGTTGAACCTCCCATATATAATAGGTAAGGGTTTGAAATTAAATACGTCTAACCTCCGTCGAACGAAAAACTATCTGGCGTCGTACCTTGCCTGGCAAAGTCAAAAATTATTGGCGTAAACCTATCAAACTATCACAGAGTATTAAAATTTTGTACATAAAAAATAACGTTTAATTTCTATTTAAAGCTTAGTGATTGAGACGGGAGAGAAGGATATCCTCAAAACCAAAGTAGTTATGCCATATCTAAATAACTGCAATAATGACACTTTCTAAATTTCACGTTGGCTTCTATGAGAAAAAAGTGCCTTTTCGAGTTTAAGCTTGGCCATATCTTTACTTGAAAGTGTTCATTTTATTTTTAAGAACGGGGGTAGCTAGAGATTAACTAATTTTAAGGCATTACCATTACTGCCGCCATGTTGTTACTCATCTCCTACCATCTCGAACAATCAGTTACAATTAGTAATTATACAATTTTGAAATTTCTAACCGAAAGTTGGTTGAAGCAACAACAAATATAAGGTGGTAAATATTAAAGTAAAAATATTCAGCAAGAGGGAAGCTTAAGGTAGTGGTAGACTTCGTTCTCACCAACTGACGATTAATAATTGAATGCAAGTTTTCTCGTATTCTTTTATCTGGGTTTGGTTGGTTAAGTAAATGATGGTTACAACTAAACACTACCCAAAGTAGATAGATACGAAGAGTGCTGATGACGGACGTTGCTGTCTAGAAAATGTACATTACGCTCTGCTGGTGTCTAAAAATTAAATTTTTCCAATTTTTCTTTAATATTATCACCTAATTTGTAATTTAATTTATTCTTTCTTAGAGAGAATAAAAACGAACTTAAGCTTGACTATAAATTTCATTGTATGTAGTAATTATACAATTTTATTATATTTTCATTGGTAAAAACAATTGTAATTGGAAACAAACACAGTGCAACACGGAAAAAAATAACTATATACGGACACCACTACGTGATAAAAGACCAAAAAAAAGACCCCTGTCTCCCAGTTTTGCCAGCTCATATTTTGCAAACCGCAAAAGGGAAAAATATTTTGCGGCTACCTAAGCGCTACCTAAACGGTGTTAAGAATCATTCCTAGGAAGTTCATATGTTCTAGAAAGTTGTTTATTGAGATCTTAGGTTCATTTTTGTAGTTAATTGTTTCCTTGAATTTTGAACGGTTTTCTCCCTATGGACCTGAACAGGGGGAAAAAGGTAAAAAAAATTGAATTTTTTAAAGTTTTTTTGCGATTTTGACCTTGAAGATTAAATTTTTTTTATTTTATATGTTAACAATTTTTGTTCTTTATGACAAGAGCTACAACTTTTCCTCAGAGAGTATATCAAAATTCCAAACGGTTTGCAAAATATGAGCTTGAGTAAATGATAATTGTTTTTGCAAAAATGAAATCGAGGCCCCACATCTTTGAAGGCCCATAAAAAAAAACCTGGAGGACTTTGGGCAAAACTGGGAGACAGGGGTCTTTTTTTTGGTCTTTTATCACGTAGTGGTGTCCGTATATGGTTATTTTGCCATGACTTAAAAAATTACACAGTGTGAAATCATCAGGGTAAACGGTAATTAAAATTGCTATTATTGTAATTACTTCCAATGAAAACTCAATTTATGTAAATAGAATAGAAAACTGACGATCAGAAATTTTAAAACAATAACAAAAACTTGATTTGCACTTGAGTCTTCGTGCAAATCAAGTTTTTGTTATTTTTTTTTTAATTCTTTTTTAAGATTTTAAAATTAATTAAAAAACTAATTAAAAACCTTTCTTTTTAAAATTTAGTAAGCCTTTTACACGTTTTAAGGTTAGGAAAATGTATCTTTCGAATTAGAATGAGAATACATATAAATTTTTAAACTTCTGTTCTATCAACTGTGAAATAAATAGTTAAAAATCCCTTTCATTTAATTTTCATTTAATCTACTCTATTCTATAAAAATAACTATTAAATTTATTACTTTCGTCTTCGCATGGAATAAAAATCCTTAATAATCAACAAAATGCATATAATATTTCCCTAATGTGACAATAACAATTTTCACCCAAAAATCTAAAAAGCACATGTGATAAAATGACATTTCTAATACATTTTAAATGTTTTCAAAGCCTTTTAAGCAGACAAAACACTGGTCGTCGTTTAAGTGGAATAACAAAAAATAAAACAGAAACTACAAATTGCATCCATAAAATTTTATCACCTCATAAAGAAAATGGATTTCTTTTCATACGTTTTCCTTTAGCGTTAAACAAACTTAAAGGGAGAGCTTTATTTTCCCGATAAAAAACTGTATATTCCTAGTGATTGCATAAAAATTAATAGTGTTTTTTTTTTATTTTTTGCAAATATAAAAATGGTAAATACATAAGTGAAAGTGTTAACTGCGGGACACTGAGAAAAAACAAATGTTCATTGACAGTGCTGTAGCTTGAGTGGTTAAAGGATTGGCTACAGAACAATAGTTTACAGATTAAATTAACTGCGAAACAGGCCAAAAGTCTGAGAAATATCAGTTATTCCGCTTCATAATCAAACAAAAAAACAAATATTAGTCGGTTTGTATTCGGACAAAAATTTATAAATTGTATAAAAAATACTATAAAATGTTGTAAAATTGTACTTGACACTTACGCAATACTAATTCTATTTCCTGCTGTACAATAACTACGTCAACGTTACTTAATATATCAGTCTTTAGATAGTTTCTATAAACTCCTGGCGTCAAAAGTATATGAACTAAATCTCCTTATGAGCTTTGTCTGGTTTATTCCTTCCTCTTGCAATCTTTAATCCCGACACATCTACTTCTTTTTGGAGGAATGATTATTATGATTATATATAAGAGAGGAATGGAATGGGTGCTAACAATGTAGGCAGTAATAATTTGATGAGATCTAGCTTAAACGCCGACGCTCCATAAAGATCTTTTGTGGCATAGATCTCGAACATCACCTGTAAACAACCCCTTTGAAAGAATAATACCAAATTTTAAAATTTTCTAAATTCCTTGGGATCCAATAGATCCCCATTAAGAAGCCTTATTTTTCTATAAATAGCAAAGCATTCAGCATTCCCAGAAAATGTATGTTGTTGCCTATTATTTTCTTAGGCAGCATAATCATAAAGACGATTCCTTCATACCTAGTTTCCATAGGTGAATATAGTCCGGAATGTTTGGAGCGGAACTTTTTTGTAAAAAGTGCTTAAATAGCATCCCCAAAAGAGTCATTCCAGATGTCTTTTATGTGTTACGCTTTGCTGTTGTCCTAATTAGGATCTAAAATGCATATTAGTTGATATCTATGTATAGACATGGAAAAAGATTAAAGTGGGCACCTGCCGGGGGTTTGGCCTAATCCCACGGGGGTCTTTCCACGAAGTGAAATTTAAGCGTAGTCTAGTGCCCCCATTGTGTAGTACAGCAACACTTCCGCGATATGACGTTGCCTCCAGTATCGCATTTTATGTGTGATACAGTCACAATGAGTAGCAATTTATATAATATGGCAAGCTTAAAAGGCAAGCCTATATTCCATATTTAGCCTCTTGCTTAGGGGTTTGGAGACTATCCAAACTCCGTCTGTTGAGAGTGCAACAGAACATAAATCGATCTTAAACCACAACCACCACGTGTACCCCTGAAGGGGACCTCACCAACAACCGTTCAAAGAGAGGATAGGCTCTCTGTGGGGCTACCGATTCCCGTGGTACCAGTCCTTTGGGCACTGGTCAAGCCTCGAAGAGTACTCGTGTAATAAAACAACAGACCTTTTCTTCCAGATTTAGGTTCTAGGAACCCTAGCGTCTGGTGCCCCTATTTTCCCCGAGTGAACCGCGTCAAAACCCCCGGGAGTATATCTATGTATAAAAGCCCTCTGATTTTAGGACAGTAAAAAAAAATTCTAGAACCATCGCAAAAGAAGCCGCCAACAGAGCAAGTGTAAAGTAGATTCCTAAGCAAGTGAGGGATTCATAATCTTAGCAGTCATTTTTGAAAAATTTTTATTTATCTCTATGCTTATAATGACAATGGCGGAAGAATTACATTAAACCAGCGGTAAAATCATGGTTAGATAAGGTCGTTAACGCAGTTACTGACAAAAGTCTATAATACACAATTCTTATCTACTTTCAATAGTATATTTTTTCTTTCCTTTTACTTTGTCTTTTAACCAGCAACATTTATTATCTCTTTATATTTCTTACTTTCTTACAGGTAACAAATGGGACCGACGCTCGAACCTAAGGCCTTTTTGAGCTTGAGGATACCAGCGCAAATTACTTAAGCTAGTTCAATATGAAATCCAGCCAAGGCTGTTTTTTTTTTTCTTTTAATTTTGAAAAATTTTGTAGAATTAATTGATGATTAAACAATCCTAATCGCAAGACTTCCCACAAAGTAGTTTAATTGACTTATGAAATCGACTTAGGCATGGCAAGTGAAGTAAACCTCTTCCACCTCTTTTGAGGAAGCATTTATTGCAATACAAATACGCAACTTGTGTTCTGAGTGATTCAAATGGTAGATTATTTCAACTAACGGGTGATCCATTTCGAGGTTCTTTACTTTAAAAAAAAAAAAAAAACACAGAAAATTCAAATTTAATGGAGAATGATTATTATCATTTGAAAGATCATTATTTGGTATTTATTTTTTGAAGATTATGTCTATCAAATTTTGGCCGTTGCTACGAAGCAGATGGTCTATCCGTTGAGTTAAATTTTCGATGACTCGTTCGAACATTTCGACTGGTAACTGGCGAATGACACGCGTGATGTTTTCCTCCAAGGCCTGAATCGAAGCGGGTTTGTCCGCATAAACTTTAGACTTTGCATATCACCACAGGAAAAAGTCTAACGGTGTGATATCACACGAACTTGGTGGCCAATCACCTTCCCAAAACGTGAAATTATGTGCTCACCGAAATGATCTCTCAATAAATCCATTGATTGATGCGATGTGTGAGAAGTGGCGCCGTCTTGCTGAAACCAAATGTCGCCGAGATCACGAGCTTCAATTTCAGGCATCAAATAGTCGGTTATCATGGCACGATAACGGTCGCCATTGACGGTTACGTTCGCACCGGCATCATTTTTAAAGAATCCTTTGCGATTTTGATGAATTTGTATTCCTCAAATAGCAGTGGAGAAGACAGCACTGACACAGAAGTAGGAGAACAACATTACCTTTCGTGTATTATTTGTTGTGAAAGAGAAAGGCAAATACTGTTTGATCCATGCAAACATTTTAAACTTGGCCAACCATGTTACCAGCAACTGAAAGAAAGTGCTGAGGAAAAAGGAACAAAAACATTGTGACCATTTTGTCGTGCCATTATCAAGAATGGCATATTTATATATTGTTAATTATTAAGAATTTATAAATATTTCATTTGTTAACTAAACTTTTTTTTCATTTTTTCCATTTTTTTATACATAAAAAAAAATTAAATAATTTTGAATTATATAAAAAAATTAAATAACACGATAATGGCTTTATTTCATTCCTTATCTGGAATTAAAACCATAAGGCTTTATTTCCCACTCCTTTGAGAAATTAGGCCATATGACTTTATTACCTATGGCTTTATAACACTGCGCCGCATTTAGGCATTAATTGCCTAAATGTTACTTTCAAACAAAAATCATCCTTTAAAACCGCAATATAGTTTGAAGTGACCAAAAATATAATTATTAGGGCCAAGGGTATATCACACATAATCCGGTGATTTTGAGTTTGCGTTAAAATTGTTTTTCCTTTGCGATTTTGATGAACTTGTATTCCAATGAATTATTGTTGAATCACCATGCAATGAGAAAAAGTTTTCTTATGCTTTTTAAAATAAAAGGGAATTTATTTTTTTTTTTGTTTAATATAACGAAGTTTTCTTTCAGTGTTTTATGTGGCGAAAACCGAAGTAAATATTACAATTGCCAATGACGACTTTAACTATTTTAATAGAAATGTTTTTTTCCCCCAAAAAGGGGTGGCTGAAAAATATTGTATACAATTTAAAAAGTAATTTAATCAATTCAATCTACTTTGCACAACATTCTGTTAAATATTAAATGAAAAGGAGTAAAATTAATGTTAATTTAACAAATCATTTTAACACCAAATGTTTCAAAACAGGACAACTAATTTGAATTATTAGCGAAATAAATAAAATTTCTAATTAAAGATATCAATTACGTTCCATCAACATAATCAACAGCTTTACGAGTAGCAAGCCAGCCAGTAACTGTTGCCAAGGTTATTAATTTCATTACGAAATCCCTACGAACAATTTTCAAAGAAATAAGGTCGGCCAGTTAATGCTTAAGCCAAAAGCCTTCGAGTAACTAAATTAAAACATTTAATACGGCAACCACCCCAAACTATTATCTGAGCAAACGCGGTAAGTGTTCGTATATATTTTGATACAGCAGCAAGAAAGCGGATAACCCTTAACAACCAACTATTAGTATAGAGGATTGATTTCATCATTCCATTTTAAGTAAAGGGTGTGTGTTTTCAGTTGTGTAACTTTGAATTGGAATAATATAGTGAGATTTCATAATTTCTAACCAAAAATTTCTTCGTTAGAAAGAGAAATGAATGCCAATGATCTTTAAATATAATTTCCGG
Source organism: Phasia obesa (assembly GCA_949628195.1). NCBI lineage: Eukaryota > Metazoa > Arthropoda > Insecta > Diptera > Tachinidae > Phasia > Phasia obesa. The sequence continues at coordinate 92,709,967 of OX451215.1, forward strand.
TAGAGAGTGCCGCGTAGGGCTTGGATAAAGATCATTTGAATGTAGTTTTGACTTTTTTCAGGCATTTTGACCATTACCAACATTGTACAGTGGGGCAGAATCAAAATATTTTGAAAATAACTCAGCCATTTGTAAAGTGCTAGGCCGATTGATCCAAAATTCACATCACAAAGATCACATCAGCATAGCAGAGGACTATCTGAGCTTCATCTTTGAAGCTGGGTATCATACACTTTACAGGGATGGTGCTATGTGGTCTTAAAGTTGGATACCTCTCACCTGCAAATTCTTTTAAAGCCTGCCATTTCTTCTTAATATGCAAATATGTTTTGAAATGAATGAGTTATTTAAAACAAAATTTTTTTGATTTTTCGTTACCCTGGTCTATATTCATTTGTTAAATATTCGGTACAATTTTTATTATCGGCCTAGCCCTCTACAAGTGGATTTACATATTTGGATTCTGCCCACTGTGCATTGGTCCACACAATGTTGCCTTCTAACAAGTTACTTAATAGCAAATTGACTAGATCATTTCGATTTTGCGTTCATAAAATGTTTTTTTTTTTGTTGACCCGTGATGCATGACATATGATGCCGTCCGGTGGAGAAAACATGTTTTCGCAAATAGTTGAATAAATGACTCTATACCGCTCGCCGTTTGACGACAACGTTCTAGCTGGCAATATTTCTATAGAAGTAAGAACTAATAATTCTACTGGCTCACAAAGCGTACCTAATAAAAAGCGTGCCTAATAATCTCTCGATCAAAATGCAACATTTTTTGCTTATAGAATGTCTATATCATTGAGTCTTAAATTAGTTAAAACACTCAAGAGAATATTGTGATTAATCACTGCAAACTGAATAACGATTTTTAAATAAATTTGTTAAATTTTAAAGCGTTGTTGTGTATTCAAACTGACCTCAAATGAGAATAGAAGTGTCAAGTCTGACAACCGTATGACACTTTAAACCCTGTCAGATAATAAACCTTAAAAAAACACCCATTAAAAGCGTGTTGTGTGTAACGTGACTTGATTATTTTGCCTTTTGGGTTTCATCATTTTTATTTTCTTCAAATAGTTGTTAGTGTTTTGTGATGTTCAACACCAGCTGAGAGCGAGTGCGAGTGAGTGAGTGGCACTTGTGAAATGCCTTTGAGCTGAATATTACAACTTTGTCATGTAAACTTACAACACACTATACTGGCTCAAAACATTTTTTTAAGCAACTTAACAACCCTTTTGTAAACCCTCGCTAAACACATTAATATGACCAAGTGAGTGAGTGGGTTGGTCAAGCAGATTTAGAAAACAAACCGGACATGCTGCATACATGTGTTGCGTCATACGTCTCCCAAGGCATTTGTCTTTAAGAGTCAAGTTATAGAGAAACCACAGACATAAAATCGGTTTCTAACACTTTAATCCTCAATAAGTTGTAAAAGGACGAGTAACTACTTCAACTGCTACTAAGACATTCTTTATTTTTTTTTTTGTTTTAATTAAGTTTATTTTATTTTGCTACTTTTCTGCCTAAGTTGTGCCAAATTTGTTCATCATTAATAAATCTCCCTAAGACCAAATATTTGCAATGTTTGTGTAATTTTCAGAAGCACGAATGAAATCACAAAACCGTTCACATTCGATAATTGCTCTCATTAATCAATATAAACGCATCTCTAGCCAGGCCAGAAAATTCATAGCAGACTGACTGACTGACTCTCTAATGATTGTCTCTAATGAAGTAGAAAGTGGAAATTGTATTTAACTAAAATAATTCATTTGATGGAGGAGGGTATACTTTTGGGTCGTCTTTTATCTTACAAGTTTTGCTTATTAATCTGGATTTTCTTATTAATTGTTGAAGTTGGAAGAATTTGTACTGAATTAATTTAAGTTATTGACATGTTTAAGGGATTCAAGTTCAATAAATAAACTAAGTAACATTAGTTTTGGTTTCTTGCAATTTTGTAATTATTTAAAAATATTTTGTAACTATTTACACTAAATATCTAAAGCAACTATTTGCTAACACTTCTAATAAAAGTCTTTTTTCAGTTGATATAGCGCAGTTCTCTAACTTTTTCCAACCTAGGCAGAGGTTGTATTTAATGTTTGAACCCGAATTGATTGGTTTTTATTTTAAATTTTTCAATACACTTACATATACAGTCTCTCAAGGAAATGTTTTTACATAGTGAAAAAAGTTTTGGTTTTGACTTTCATAATAGAAAATGTTGTTTCAGTTTTGATTCTTTTTTACTAAATAAGTTTTATCTATATATTAACTTACAAATAACATAAAAAAAGAAAAATAAGGATAAAAACAACACTCAAAATATTATGTACGTTAAAATAACTGAAAATGTAATTTAAAATAAATTAAAAATCAGTTAAAAACCGGTCTACTCATTATTCATTTAAATCAAATGAAAGGTGATGTTAATTTTAAATGTTAAAAAATTAATTGGTAAAATCAGTAAAAACAAATGTTTTCCTTTAATTTTAACTCCAAAAATATTAACTACATATTCCGTAAAAATAAACGATATTTCCGTTGATTCTGTTTTTTAACTGTAAAAAATTTAACTTTTAATTTCGTAAAAATAAACGATTGTTCCATTTTTTCTGTTTTTTTAACTGTAAAAATTTAAACGACAAAATCAGTAAAAATAAATTTTATTTCCTTTGTTTTTACAATTTTTATTTTACATACAAATAATTTAATACAAATTTATTTATCTTAAAGCTATAACTGATATAATTATATTTTAGATTAGATTAAATAAATTAAAAATAAATTTGCCAGCATTCATTCAAATCAAATAACCACAATAAAAAGGTAATCTAAAAAGTAAAAATAAGAAAATACAAAAATATATGTATGTATATATATAATACATAACTAAAAAACTGCCGAATTTAAACGTCTTACCTTTCTATCGACGAACCGAACCACATTTTTAGGAAGTTTGCAAAGTATACTTGAATGAAATAATGAATTGATTGAAAGCAGTTATACTGAAAGTACAATGCTTTTCACCAAGTGACGAATGTACCTAGTTTCTGACTGCAGGAATGAAGAAAAAATACATGACATCATCTAAGAAAATAAAAAATTTGTTACAGGGTATGCAGAGACTCTGCATCATTCAATTGTCAAGCCTGTACTAAACAAAGAAACAGCAACCCTGGAATTAAAATCACAACTATTAACCAATAGGAAGACAGTTCTCGTGTCGTCATTAATCTAATATACTCACAATGTTTTAAATTTATGTACGGAAATACGTAATATTGTTGCCATCATATAGCATGTTTTCCTATGGTACTTCTATTACGTACCAGATAATCTGTGACAGCGGTCGGGGGCTTTGCAATTTTTAATATGTCTTATTTTTTTTTTTCTCAAAATACGTATTGTTATTTTAAATATTATTTTTCTAAAAATGTCTAATAAAATTTTAACACACGGGTTAAAACATATGAAATCAAACGAAAATATTAACATTTCTGACCTCATCACCTCCAAATTTGATAAGATTTTGTACACATGATCTATGGATCGGCACAATAATATTTGACGACTTTCAGACATATAGCCTTCCAACTTTCAGAATTATGGCCATTCCAAGTTGGCAAAAATCAATAAAAATGCACTCAGATGCCTTAACACAATTTTTAATATCTCGAAAAGTATTCATTCTACGTTAATAATGAAGGGCTCATTTTACAGACAAAAACATGCGCCATTCAAAAAAAATTGTTTTTGGAATTTTCGATCAAGGATAATGTAAATAAAAAAAGGACTAAAATTTCCAAAGGATATCGAAAATCAATATTTTTAAAAATCTCGAAAAAATACATGTTAATTCTTATTATGTTTTGTACAAGTCTGCCAAATTTCAATGTGGAGTCTTTATTACAACATGAGTTATTAAGAAAAAAGCAGGCTAAGGTTTATGTTTTGAAATAATAAAATTGAAATAATACAAAAAAGTCGTGCACAATTCATTCGGTATTTAAATAAAAAATATGCCATTTAATTCAACATTTTGCTGTAATCCTTTTAAAAAATCCGGTCACACTGGGTGCAATAAAAGTTTAAGACAAGTCCAAGAATGGATGCTACAGTATACTAAGGATAAAAACATTACGATCTCAAATAAAATTTGTGGGACATGTAGAATAAAATTTTCGCATCTGAAAAAATCTAATAAATCTAATTTGGAAGAATGTTCAGACATAAACGAAAATGTAGATACTTTCGATGACATTGCGTCAGGCACGGAAGAAGTTGCTATTTCAAAATTAAACCAATCTTTACCGTATCTGGAACAATCTCCGATAAAAAAGAAGAAGTTACATCAAAAACGGTACAGAGATGCAAAATGCAGGAAAATAACTGATTCGATTCAAGATAAAATTTTCCACCGTTCAGCACAATCAACTTCACATATGTGTCCACAATCCGAAATAATAGAACAATTAAAAGAAAAGTTTAAAACATTAACAAAAAATAGTGAGAAAATCCAACTGCTAACAATTTTACCAAAAAGCTGGGCAATACATAAAATTGAGGAAGAATTCCTGGTTACAAACTATACCGCGCGAAAAGTTAAGCATTTGGTTGAAACAAAGGGTATGATGAGTACGCCTAACCCAAAACTGGGAAGTCCAATTTCGCCAGTGACAAGCAGTTTCGTAACATCCTTTTATGAATCCGATGACGTCAGCAGGTGTATGCCCGGGCAGAAAGATTTCGTGTCTGTTTTTGAAAATGGTACTAAAGTGAGGAAAAATAAGAGACTTTTGATTGGAAACTTAAGAGAAATGTACGCCTTATTCAAGGAACGACAATAAAAATAGGTATTTCCAAGTTTTGCCAACTTCGTCCGAGGAATATAATTCTAGCAAATGCGAGTGGATCTCATAACGTGTGTGTTTGTACAAAGCATCAAAATGTGAAGCTAATGGTTGATGCTATAAATTTAAAAAATTTTAACTGCTGGTGATCCGAATTATCAGCTTGAATGTTACAAAGATTGTTTGAAACAAATGACATGCATTCCATCTTCTTCAAAGTGTCACCTACGTAAATGTAACAAGTGTCCAGGAATTGAAAATTTAAAAGCAAAACTAAATCATTTACTAGAGCAAAATGATATTGATGAAATAACATATAAACAATGGGTAAGTGTAGATAGGGATAATTTGGAGACCATGATTAGCCAAGCTGACGTTTTTGTGGATTCCCTATGTGAAAAGCTTGAAATTCTACTACCTCATTCATTTATTGCAAAACAGCAGGCAGCACATCTGAGCGAAAGAAAATCAAATTTGGAAGAAAATGAGTATATAGCAGTTTGCGACTTTTCAGAAAATGCTTCTTTTACTATTCATTTGTGTACATACTTTGTTACACAAATTTTTTTTCTTATTTTGGGTATAATCGAATTTTCAAAAACAAAAATTCAACAAAAATAAATGAAAATATTAACTGTAACGGAAAATCAATATTTATATTCAGTTTTTTTAGAAATGAATGTTGGGATCAGTAGAAAAATAATATGCCTTGCATTTTAAATGTTTATTCAGTTAAAAATAACTGTACGGAATACTTTTTAAATAAACTACATTCAGTTACTGTAAAAATATTCTGAGTGAAGATTAAAAACAGAAAAACTTCCGGAATTTTATTATCAAGAAAATGTTTTACATGCGATGGATATGGAACTGTAAGACAATCATTAATTTGTATGGCAACCATTGGCATCAATCACGGCTTGCAGACACCCTTTAATGAAATAAACTAACTTTTGCACACATTTCCTTAGATTTTGATTCCATTCCTTTAAAATTGCACCTATTAACTCATCTGGGCTCTTGGAACGCTCACAAATTTTCAACTAGATAAATAATTCAGAACTCTGAGCAGAAGTATACAGTACTTTGCCATATTTAAGCCAACATTTAAGTACTGATTCGCAACCATTGTGTTCACAATAAAACAAATTTCTCCAACTCTCTTACTAGATATGGACTTACAAACCATTTCAGATAATGTTCGAAAACTTACTACTGGAATTGTGTTACGAATTTCTAACGTTTTTATGAGTTTTTTTCATACTGTATTGGGTCCCAGTAGACGACAGGTTTGGAAATATGCGTTACAGCACGGAGCAATTGCTTTGCTTTGTATTGCATTGTAAGCAATTTTTTTTTTTTTTTTTTTGGAGCTACTTTTGATGAAAATCCCTTTTACTGAAAGACTTGCCTTACGATTTCGTGAAAGACTGTCACGCTACATTCTTCTCTTTTAGTTAATTTGAAAACCTTCTTGTGGATACCAGAGGATTTTCGTCTACCTTCTTATTTAAAACACGCTTTGTTCAATCTGAGGGTTGTGGGTTCGATTCCCAACAAAGACTCTGGGTGTTTCACTGCAACGAGTGAAAATCTTCGTTACTATGTTCGATAATTTAAGTTAGAATATAATTTGTAATTGTATTGCAACATTTAATAAATAAATAAATTTTTATTACGACATAAACTATTGTTAACAGTTAGCCTTGTTATTGAACACATTTTAGACAATTTTTGTACTATTTTTTCAATCGCGAGATTATAATAGATCAATTGAATCAGATCAGTCGACGTTATTTACAAACAGGGTTGTCAGATTTTTTTCACCTATTTCGCCAAAATCGATGTGGTAAATCGCCAAAATCGATGTGGTAAATCGCCAAAATCGCCAAAACTGCTTTTTGTTAAAATTTTTCTCTAATATATACAATATTATTTAATTTCAAAAATATTTTTAAAAAATAAAAAAAAAATCAAATTTAATCGAAATAGCTAAAATTCGCCAAAAATAGAAAAAAGTCGCCAAAATTTATAAAAATTTTGTTTTTTATTTAAAATGATTAGTGAACACGAGAAAGGTAAAATTTTAACTTAAACCAATGAAAAATAGTGGTTATTATAATAAATGGAGATCTGAACCAGGTTTGGTAAAGTTGGTACAATTGTACTTTTTTGATCCATTTTACACTTGAAAAGTACAATGGTACACCAATGACTAATTTGGTAGAATATAAAAGTTTTGCTGGCTTTACATTTAAATATCTATTGTTGTTATTTTAATTTTTGGAACTTTAAAAAACTTTATTTTTAACCTCATTTGTTATTACAAAAATACTCAGCTTTTAAGCGAAAAATTCCAGCATAACGGTTTTTTTATATTACCTGAGACAAAAATTGGAAAACTATCTTATACATAGATTTGAATCGTTAAGATACAAAATGAAAGAAATCAATATAAAGATGATCTTAACGAAAATAGCGATTAAAACCTTGATAAATTTTTTTCTCCCATCTCGCTATCTTACTAGAACCACAATTACAATTGAAGAAAATATTTAAATTATCCAGTTCTTCTGTCGATAATTTAGAGAGGGTATAAAAGGGCGATATACCGGGCAACCTTGACAGATAAAACGTATTCTCCTCAATCACATCACTACGACAACTTCTATTATACAGTCCCAATACAATTAACAATAATCAGAGCACCAATATCCATCAATTAATTTCATTAGAATCTCAGACGACTTCAGAACTACGGTGGTAAAGTTAGTTTAACATTTGCATGTTTGGGTTGTGATTTCTTAATCCTCTTCTATTTTGATCCGTTAAAAAAGTTACCGGTATTAATTCCGTGTCCATGTTTCGAATAAAAGTTGATTTAAAATTTAAATTCACAAGGAAAATTTATATATAACAATTTCTGTTCGAAAAGTACAGTTTAAAAAGCTGTTTGGTACAATTTTAAAAATTAATTTACCATCCCTGATCTGAACATACCCATCCTTAAGGTATTTGTTTTAGAATATGTTTTATAGGAATAAAATTTATTCAACATTTCAAAAGATCATCAGATGTGTGCCTCATGCCATATTTCAATTTATAGCATATGTTTCGCAATCATTATTGAAATCGATCATTCTATCTAGTAATTACCAGCATATAAAAAAATTCATTGGAATTACCACCACATCAAATACAAAACTAATGTAGCTGTGCATAATTAGATAGAATATCATGTATTTCTAATCTTTCTAAAACAAAAGTTAATGTTTTCCATTATGGTTGATAAGTATCCAAAAGTATGTTAGAATTTATAAAAAAATTTGTTTGTGATAAAAAACTGCAACATTTTAAAATCGAAAGATGTTTGTAAACTTTAAATAAAGTTTCCAGTTTCAAGAATAAAATCATCTTTAGATATGAAAAACATTTAAAATATGAAATATTGTGAACTTTAAATAAATTTATGTTCCGAAAGTTTCCGGTATCCAGAAGTAAAATCATATTTAAATATAAAAAAATAAACTTCAATTAATTTGTTAACCATTTTCATATTCATTAATTCAGTTTCGAATGTTGACCAAAAGTCAATGAAAAATCGCCAACAATACGCCAAGTATTTTAAAAATCGCCATAAAGTCGCCATATCGCCGAAACTAAAATTTGATCGCTAAATAAGATAGAAAAACGCCACGTTTGGCGAGAAATCGCGAGAAATCCGACAACCCTGTTTACAAACAGTAATTGTTTTCGGTACAATGTCTGTCAGTCTGTCAGTGCCTTTTATCTCTGGAACCGTAATAGGTAGACTCTTGAAATTTTCACAGATGATGTATTGCTATTGCCGCTTTAGCAACAAATATTAAAACTTATAGGGAGTTCCAATAGAGAGGTGTTATTCACGGAGATGTGTTTATTTCTTGAACTGTAGGAGGGATACACTTGAAATTTACAAACAGTAATTAAAACTTAGTTCGCTTTATAAACAAGTCTAAAAAGTAAACCTACAAATTAAAGGGTGTTCCGATAGTGGTGTGATTTGCATGTATAAGGCCTAAGTTTTGAACCATAAGAGGTAGACACTTGAAATTTTCACAGAAGGTGTATAACTGTGGCCACTAGAGCAACAAGTACTACAACTTATAGGGTGTTCCGAAAGTAACGCATTATTTTCCTTTATGTCTTTATTTGTTGAGCTATAGGAAGCAAGCACTTGAAATTTGCAGTGATTTAAACTATGTTCGCGTTATAAGCAACTATACAATATTAAACCTAAAATTAAAGGGTGTGCCGACAGTGACGTGATTTGCATGCACATTAACTAATTTTTTAACCATAATAGATAGACTCTTGAAATTTTCACAAATGGTGTATTACTATGACCCCTATATAAACAATAAAAATTTAAAAGGTTTTTCGACAGTGACGTCTTTTGCAATGTATAACGACATATTTTTTGAACCGTAATAGGTAGACTCTTACAATTTGTATAGACCATGGGTTTCCATGGCCGTTATGACAATTACTAAAAATTAAAGGGTGTTCTGACAGTGACATGTTTTTCACGTATAGCAATTTATTTTTTTAATAGTTATAGGGAGACTCTTGATATATCCATAGAAAGAGAATTGCCATGGCCGCTATAACAAATAACAAAATTAAAGGGTGTTATGACAGAGACATGATTTGTACGTAAATAGCTTTCTTTTTCGAACCGTAATAGGTAGACTCTTAAAATGTTTACAACAAATGTTGTACTTCGGCCGCTGTAACAAATACTAATAGCTAAAGGGTGATCATCAGTAACATGTTTTTCATATATATTACCTTATTTTTTGAACCGCAATAGGTAGGGTGATCCAACAGTGATGCAATTTTCGCGATTACGACTATAATTTTAAAATTAAAGGGTGACTCATAAGAAAAGAAAAAATTAACAACTTGTATTTTTAATGTTGTACTAAACATAGTACGGAACCCTACGTGCGTGAGTCTAACTCGCACTTGACTGATTTATTTTTAATTACAATTGTCGCTTTCTTCTATTTTTTCTTGTTGATTGTTAGTTAATATATAGATAGATTTTGAAGTGTTATATACATATGTATATTATCATTTATTTTTAATCCACATTTGGAAAATATTATATAAACGTTTGATAAGTAAATCAACTCAATTTAAGAAACATTCTCTTTTTTAACAACTTCGAAAAGGCAATCAATTACACCAGTTAACAAAGATTTTTGCCTAGAGACCTTGCGGAGTTATTTTGGACGTAATTTGTCGTGCTGATTATGAATCTGTGCTCAGATTCTTTCTTTCACGTCTAGTTTCTTTGGCACAGCCAACAGCTGCATGTGGAATCAGCGATACGGCTTGTCCCACACTCAGAAAATTTACTAATGCGGGCGTCCGCATAGGTGACGTAACTTAACTTACATACATATATGGTCATATGTTTTGAACCATTATAGACAGATACTTGAAAATTACACAGAATTTGTATTACTATCTCAGCTATAGCAAAAAGTACAGAATAAGAGATTAAAGGGTGTCCCCATAGGTCATGCAACTTGACTACATGTCCCCATCTTTTGAACCGTTACATAGACTAATTTGAAAATTCCACAGAATCGCAATTCCTATAGCCTCTACAGAAACCACTATGAAATTCAATTTTAAAAATTCCAGGTTGTCCCCATAAGTGATGTAATGTTTGTAAATATCTCCTCATCTCTTGTACTGTTATAGGTAGCAACAGCGTATGTACTATTATACCCGAAATAACAAGAAGTATAAAAGTTCCCTCGATAGGTGCTTTAGTTTCAGGTATATGACCTTATCTAATACAGATTTCCGTCAGTAAATGGTGTATTTCCCAAACCTATAGCAAAGCCTCAAAACAAGTAGCAATTTTGGAACATGGCTGGCAGGATCAATGCTCATACACCTTGTTTAGGAGTTGGAGACTATCTAAACCTCTGACACGCTATAGATGCATTTTTTGAGAGTGCAACTAAACTAACTAACTAAACTAACGAACTAAATAGCCCTTCCTGCAATTTAGGTCCCAACCACAGCTACCATGATACTCTCTAAAGAGACTCAGAAATCAAGGGTCACAGAGATGGGCAGCTCTCTGCGGAGCTACATGCTCCCTTGGTACCAATCCCTTGGATACTGGTTGGGCCTAAAAAACCTATATACACAGGCCTGTTCTTCCATTTTCACGTTCCAGGAACCCTCGTTTCTGGTACCTCCATATATCCTGCAACAACTACGACAAAGCCCAGAATATATTGACAATGACCACTAGTGCCCCCGGAGGGGTGATAATACTTGCTGTTATAGCAAATTAAGTAATAAAAATAGATAAATTAAGTCCCCATAAATGAAGTAATTTGGTTGGCTTAATGCGCTAAACCGACAAGTAAAAAAAATGATATTCCCACACAAGAATTATATTGCCAATCTTTTTTAAAGCTTACTGAACATTCTCTTTAAAATTTTTGAATTCATGCTCGTCTGTCTTTTGTGAAATTGTTTTTTTTTTGCAAGAATTATTTGAAATATGTTATATTCTGAAAATAAAACTGATTGCCTTTAAGTAATAATGACAATGGCGAGAGTTGTTATAAATCATAAGCTGCTTTGAGTGTGAAATTAGTTTTTTTTTTTTTTTTGACAGAACTCTCTAACAACAAATCGATTTATTTTGCAGCCTTCTTCTATATTGTAAAGTTTTGCTTTCAATTAACCAATTTCAAACTACAGACAAACAAATCGACAACTTACATCGATCAAAAGCATACCAACCGATTTATTATTGAAGCAAACTTTTAAAACCATAAAAAACACTGGACAACATGAAACACAAAAAGGATCTGCTTACAAATCAAAGACACAAAATGTAAGAAAAATAAATCACAAATATTTGTAACAATAAATTACCCAAATTTCAACCATAAATCTTAAATACTTAAATAAATACTACAGCAACTACAATAATATTTTCTGGTCGACCTCAAATAGCTAAAGCAAAAAAACACTCATTTGTAAGGATTGAGCAAACAAACAATCAAACAAACAAAACGACCAACCCAAAAGCAACATGTCCTGTTTCAATTGTTGGTTGTTGAATTTAATTTGAGTTCCTTGTTGACATATTGAAGTGGTCAATATTTCTTTTGCAATACGACGACATTTAATAGAAATGAAAACTTAAAATGTAAGGGAGAGGGAAAGGGGAAAAGGAGAAGCCAGAGATTTGTTGTAATATGTATCAGTGTATTGCATTAAGATAACACATGCTTTAAATTAATTGATTAAACTTAAAAAAATTTTGAAGTTTTGTTTGGGTGGAAAATTTTTTTTCGAAATATTCTTTTAATAATTGCAAAGGTTTCTGCAGAACAAAACTTTCCAAAATTCAATCACAAATCACCACAAGCCTGTTAAAATCAGCAAAATTTCTCGGTTGTCTATTTTTTTTTTATAAAAAAAAAAAATAAAAGGAAACCCTTCAAAGCTGTTATTATTACAAAAACTATTGTTGTGTATTTTTGGGAAACTGGGTTTTTGTGTTCTGCTGTTTGTTCATCGGTTGCGGTAATAGTTTTGATTTGTTCTCATTCATCCATTGTCCGTATTAAATTGGTCATGTGACCAATCATTTATTACAGAATCTTACATGGTCAATACATGTAACATGATGGTTGTTCTATTTTTTTTTTTTTGAAGAATTCGTAATGCTGGTTGTAGCAGTACATGTGGTTGTTAGCTCACTTCTATTGTTCTGCTTGTAACCGTTGATGTCATTATATTAAAAAAAATTATTTTGTTATTCAATTTTAATGAAAAATTATCTGTGTAAGGGATATTTTGCAATAATTATTTTTTTTGAATAGTCTTCTTAAGGGAAGTCTTCAAGATAATATTAAATTATATTCTTTTATAAAGTATAATTGGCGACTAATCAACTTTTACACAGAAAAATTCGTTATAAAATAACCTATAGACTTTTAGCAAAACAAAAACATCTATATCTATACATACAGTGGCACAGAAAACTACATACCCACTATTAATCTCAATTTTAAGAAATATAAGCAAGATATCGAAATTTATTTTTAACCAAATAAACTGACAATAGGAACAGGTAATAATAGTGGAAATTAAGGTTCAATTCATTTGTTAACAAAATCAGTAAAAAAATCATTTTTAAGGCACATACTATATACAAAAAAATTATTGAATATCTGTTTTATTTGTTTCCGAAGTTTTAAGTAATATTTTGTGGGTCCACAAATATGCATTAAAACCGCCTCCAGCCTATTTTTCATGAAAAATACCTACACTTCTTCTAAAATGGGATTCCATTTATCAGTTAGTGATTAGTGCTTATTTTTTATGATTTCTTTTCAACCCTGCGATCTAGTTCGTCGCGTTAGTACTCGATGGGATTTAAATCGGGTGACTGAGGTGGATAATTCAGTTGTTATATAAGCTATTCTTATACAATGCTCGCATGGTGCTTGGAATCGGTGACCTGCTGTAAATACCAGCCAGTATTTAGTCTCAATTTTTTTCTATATATATAAATAACAAATAGGCCCATCGTGGTCATAATAAATATAAAATTGCCCATAGACTGTCTAATTGACTGAAATGCGACCTCAGAGCATGATATGTAGGAAGTAAATTTTATAGTAACTAGAAACAAATTATATTGGCATATAATATAATAAAACTGTAACAGGGCCATTTCTGTACATGAAATATTTTTGGAAAATGAAGATGCTGGTGCAGATAGTAATCGAAATGGAAAAAAAAACAAAAAATGGAATTTTTGTCTGTCCATCTGTCTGTGTTCGCGTCACCTAAAAACTACTCGATGAATTTTAATAAAATTTTCTAACGAGGTACCTTAGTATCTCGGTTCAAATATAGTATACTCCGCAAAAAATAATTCATTTCCAAAAGAAAATAGAGAAAAACTAGATAAAGTGCGCAATTTCAACGATTTAAAGGTACTGCAAACTTGACAGCACTTTTTATTACTATTTACACAAATCGACAATAATTTTAGAATTTTATACATAGACTTTGTTCCTGGAAAATTACCCAGGGATGGGTACCTCTATATTGATTAAATACATAAACAATAACAGAAGCATTATATTTGTTGTTGCTTTAGCCAACCTTCGGTTAGCAATGAAAGCTACTTTTTTTGTTTATTTGTTTTCAACAACAAATGAATAAACCGCCAGACGTTTCAAAGCAAAAACCTTCTGCGTATGCCTCAGGTTTACAATATGATTTTTCAAAAAAAAACAACAATTAACTCAAACAATTCTATTTATTTAGTGATCACTCGTGTAAATAGTGACAAAACTCTAGTTAATGTTTCACCATTTTTAATTAAAAAGATAATAGACTACACATGTAGTGGGGAAGTAGAAGAGTGCAAAAAACTTCGTAATGGATCTATCTTAGTTAAAACTAAAAATTCGACTCAGGCCAATAAGCTTATCAAACTTACTGCCATGAATGAAAACATACAGATTGATGTAACCGAGCACAAAACACTCAATTTTTTTATTTACTCATCCGATCTATTCGGTGTATCAGAAGAAGAAATACTTAAAAACATGACATCACAAAAGGTAACTGAAGTTAAAAAAATTTAAAAAAAAGAGAAGGATGAACTAAAAGAAACTGGGTTAGTTATTGTAACTTTTGCACTATCGGATCTACCTGAACACGTCTATATGGAATATGAGAAAATTTATATACGCCCATTCATACCAAACCCCTTTAGGTGTAACAACTGTATGCATTATGGTCATCTCCAAAAAACTTGTGAGCTTCAAAAACTCTGTCACAACTGCGGAAATATTAGTCACATTAATCCTGAAACCAACGAAGAATGTAAAAATGAACTCTGCTGCATAAATTGTAAAGAAAATGACATTGTTGACTTTAAACACTCAGCTAAAGACAGAAAATGTCCTATTTTTTCTTAAAAACAAAGAGATCCAAGCAATAAGAATTCTCGAAAAAACAACCCTAAAAAATGCTGAAAAAATCTACAACAACAGACATCTAAACAATAACAACTCAATTGCTACGGTAACGAAATCAAGCATTCCTTCCACGTCTCAGCGCACGCAACTTATCAGCTACGATGATCCATTGCTAAGTAACACCGGTCATACCAATAACATGTACACTTGTAGCGGGAGTAACACTAATCACCAAACCAAAAGCGAATCCAAGTCTATCATAGTCGATCGTATTGATCAAACACTAGCAACAAACCAAATACCAATAACTAGATCTACAACCAAAATTTTACCCAGGAAAACATCCAATCGACTAAGGGCACAACTAAAAGCAACTCTAAAGGCTAACGGCAAACCAAACAACGGCAAAACAAAAGATGATATAGATGACCAAGAAGAATTAATGGATATGTAAATTTTATTAAACAACACATTTATCAAACTCCCCCGAAGTGCAGGATTTACAGCCCCGGCATACGATTCGGAGTTTTGTCCTTGGGCGGAGGAGCTCTGTGGGGTGTTCTTGTTATCGGGAATTCCAGTCTTGATTCCGGGAACGCTCGACAGGGTGATTTGCCTAATGGAACTATTGCTTCGATTCTGATGATTTGGGGGGGTATATGTTGTACCTTCGGGGGACATTAAATATTTTACCTCTACAAGTAATATTTATTAACCTATTTTATTATAGTTTTATCTCCCAATCTCTTTCTATAAATTATCTTATTATCCATATATTAATTATTTAACATGAATATTAACATCATCCAATGGAACATTAGAGGTTATTTAAAAATTATAATGAATTGCAATTATTATTGAAGAAACACAGTCCTAAAATTATAGCCCTTCAGGAAACTCACTTTCATTCTGTATCTGGCATACCAATACCCTTAAACTACAATATATTTTTCAGTAATACAGCAACACACTCCTACGGGGGAGTTGCCCTTTTGATACACAACTCGCTTCAAGCCTCTTCTTTTTATCTTCCTATTAATTTTGATGCAATTGGTGTTACTATCCAAGCAAAGGAAAAGTTTAAAATAATCAATGCTTATATTCCCCCTTCTAAAAATTTTGATCTTAATGTCCTTAAGAATACGTTTGATTGCCTAGGTAATAACGTCCTTATAATTGGGGACTTTAATAGCTGGAACTCAATCTGGGGATCCACTACTGATAATCATAGAGGGAAAATTTTAGCCAATTATATAACTCAATCCAACTATGTTATTTTTAATGACGGTTCACCGACTCACTTTAGCACACACAACTCTTTAACACATGTTGACATTTCTTTTGGCTCGCCCTACTTAAAACTGCAATCTAACTGGAAAACTGAAAACGAGAGTGATCACTTTCCAATCATTATCAAACTCTTCATTACCCCTCAGAATACGGTTTCTAGACCTAGACCTAAATTTATTGTTAGTAAAGCTAACTGGGAAAAATTTCGGGAAATGTCATCAAAATTAAGCAGTGAGCGTGCAATAAGTAACAACATTAATAAAGAAGCATCTAACTTACAGAAAATAATATTGCAAAGTGCAAACTCATCCATTCCTCAAATAAACCAGAAAACTAAAAAAACAATTCCATGGTGGAACAAATACCTGGATGAGCTGAAAACCAACAAAAACAAACTATGGAATAAATTGAAAAGAAACATAAACACCGAAAATATCATAAACTACAAAAAGGCTGCAGCAAAATTTAAAAAAGAACTCAAAATCTCTAAAAACAAATCCATTTCTAATTTCACATCTGATATCAACCCCAAGACACCAACGAATAAAATCTGGTCAAATATAAGAACTTTTTGTGGTTTAAACTTAAAACAATCAATTAGCACCATTCAGTCACTTAGCGACCCTAATCTGTACTTAACAGATAAACAGGACATAGCAGAACAATTTGGGAAATATTGGTCATCTGAATCAGACGACTGCAATTTCCCAAACGAGTTCAGATCGAATAAATATCAATTAAGAAATAGTCAATTATCTTTTCATCCTAGCCAAAGAGCTAGCTTTATAGAAAAGGACATTACGCTTGTTTAACTAAATTTTGCTCTTAGTAAAATGAAGGGTAAAACTCCCGGCATAGACAGGATATATTATCCTATGATCAAAAACCTAAGCAACAGTACAAAAACTAGACTTATTCATCTTTATAACCTAATTTTGTGGAATTTTATTCCATCCTTCTACAAAATCAGTACAATATCACCAATACCAAAACCTAACAAAGATAAAACGAAAGTAGAATCCTACAGACCTATCTCTCTTAATCTATGTACATCTTCTTCTTGTCATTACTTGACAAGATAGTAGCCAACCGTCTTTGGTGGTTCGTTAACAGCAACAGTCTGATCTGTTCTCATCAGCTCGGATTTAGGAAAGGCAAATCTATCTCTGACGCTTTACTCTTCATCGACCATATAATTTCTGACTCTTTATCGCACAAAAATCATTCCTCAATTATCTCCCTTGATTTCTCAAAAGCTTTTGACAAAGTAGGAATTCCCTCGATTATCAATCAACTGTTAGAATGGGGCTTAGGCCCAAAAATAGTTCATTATATTCAAAATTTTCTATCAAAAAGACAAATCCGAATTAAACTACATAATAACTATTCAAAATTATATCCGTTACACAATGGAATTCCACAAGGATCGCCGCTCTCGTTAATTTTTTTATTATCTCTTTCAACAAACTTAGTGAAAGTCTGCTATCACTAAGGCAATACAATTTCTGTGCGTACGCAGATGATTTTTATATAATTACAAAACTTGGCAAAGAGATAAACGGTACAATAAACATTAACCCATTGATAAATCTTATAGAGAATTGGTGCAACTATTCAGGTGCTGAGTTATCATTACAAAAGTGTAAACACCTTCACATTTGTAGGAAAAAATCTTGTAAACCTAAGGTGTTAACAGGTTCTGTAATTATAGAAAATTGCTCGTCGCTAAAAATTTTAGGTATTATTTTCAATAATAGATACAACTGGAACGGACACATCCAATACATAGCAAAAGATTTGAATCAAAGGTTGAACATAATTAAATGTTTATCTAACAAGAAATTTAACTGTAACTTAAACTCATTATTATCTGTCATAATCATAATCTGTCACAATCATTACTATTATCCAAAATTTATTATGGTCTATATTTGTATGGCTTCTCACCTAAAACTTCTATTCAAAAGATTAAAATTATTATAAACTCAGGACTCAGAATAGCATTCAAAGCTTTTAGAACTACTCCTATTCACAATATGCTCTTTGAAGCCGGAATCTGCACTATAGAAACAAGCAGAGACATTATAACCTTCAAGTTGATAAGAAATTTTCTCAACAGCTCCGATTCTCCCATTTATAAAATATGCAAAAAACTAGCTTCGAAACCCAACCACAATAGAATTCAATCGTGCCTTAGTCGTGTTTGTGATTTCGCCAACCACAACGACCTACCTACTAAACCATGCAATAAAACCCGAATTGCCTACCCACCGTGGTCATCCAATAGTATAATATTATCATTGTCACAATTTACTAAATCTTCCACACCTAACAACATTTACAGAAGATGTTTCAATAACGTAATGACGGAGCATAGTGAATACAAATTTATTTTTACCGATGGATCTAAAAATGATAGTAGTGTTTCTTATAGTCTCACTACTACTGATGCTATTATAAAGACATCCATACTACCATCTTATTCAACAGTATTTTCAGCCGAAATTATAGCAATATTTGTGGCAATAAAATCTATAGTAACACTGCATCTAAAACTATAATATGTACTGACTCATTATCTGCAATCCAAGCCATCCGAAATTTACACAACACAAACTTCTACCCCACATACATTAGAAATGTTTTAATTGAAAAAAATAACATCAAAATTGTATGGATTCCCGGACATTGCCAAATTAAAGGAAACGAATTTGCTGATTATACAGCCAAAGCATCTCTTAAATCACCTTGTTTTCTAACACCCAACCTCAACACTCATGACATTCTGCTTCACATTAAAAATACTTCGACCAAACAAAGTGACTTATGGTCTAAAACATCTGATTGGTACAGATCTATAAACCCAGTAAAAATTAACCTAAATAACTACCTAAACATTAATTACAGTTGGTCTCTCAGCACGCTAGAATGAAGGAAATTTGTCCGACTAAGACTAGGTCACACATTCTTCACACACAGGCACATTATTCAACCTGATACCTCAAACATCTGTCAATATTGTCGTACAGAACTTGTCACAATTGAACATATTATAAAACATTGCATTCATTTTAATTCGACACGATGTAACTTCTTTAAACATGACCCAGTTAAATACCTCTCTAACCCATCTCCTGAAAATATTATAACTGTTATCAATTTTTTAAAACATGTCAAGATATTAAAAGATCAAGATATTAAAAGATCAAGCAATAACATATATTATCAATCAGCCTTATTATTACAATACCTATGTTAGCTTAAGACCCCAGCAGTCATAGCTTTCTCTCAGTTATCTTAAAATTATTTTATAACTTTATGATAGCAAATAAATAAATAAATAAATAAACAAATACATATAAGGTGGTAAATATTAAAGTTAAAATATTAAACAAGAGGGAAGCTTTAGGTAGTGGTAGACTCCGTTCTTACCAACTGACGATTGATGATTGACTACAGTTTTCTCGTATTCCTTTTTCTGAGTTTGGTTAGTTAAATAGATGATGCTTACAACCAAACACTACCCAAAGTAGATAGATACGAAGAGCGCTGATGATGGACGTAGCTGTCTAGAAAATGCATTCTTTCTGCTGGTGCATAAAATTACATTTTTCCAATTTTTCTTTAATATTAATCACCTAATTTGTATTAAATTATATTAAATTATTCTTTCTTAGAGAGAATAAAACGAACTTAAGCTTGACTATATTTTGTTTATTAATAATGTTTAATGGTTATACTCTCAGTCAAATAATTATATGTGCAAAATTACTTTTTTTAGGACTTACGCTACGGTTGTTGTTTTTGCATACACATTCTTCTTTAATTACTTTATATCATGTTGTTGTTTGTTAAGTTTATCTTTGCACCGCATTCGTAATACTGTTATTTTTAATAAAGTATATTGAGAATCCCCTGTAAAATATTTATACACATGTGCAAAATGAATTATTTGTCTTCTAACTGCCAAATCAATATGTACATATGCATATCAGCAAACAAACAATTCATAATGTAGTATAATGGATATACATATAAATGTACATGATGAAAAACAAACCAAATTTTTTGAATTTTTAGGAAAATGCCACGTGAACAAGGCTGCCAGATTTGACGATTTATCGTCATTTTGACGATTTTTGTTCAAAAATTGCAAAATTTTGATTTGACGATTTTTTCTTATTAAGTGACGATTTTTTACAATGGCAAAAATTGTGGTAATTAAAGTCAAAAAGTAGTCAGTTTAAAGGGGATTTTTGTTCGCTCTCTAATATTATATGTACGATTCTTTAAGGGTGTTTTTTGTTAACTTCTAGCGTTATAAATACTCTGATATCTCCCAAACATTTTATCAATAGAATTTATGGTATCCTTCAAACACAAGAGCAATTTTATACATTTAAAATTTTTTTAATGCAGTAAACACATAGACAATATCAGACTACCTTGTTTAGATTGTCAAAAATACCCACATTTTTAGTAAAACGATTATTTTGAAGTCATCAAAGCTCACGACCACTGTAGTCATATTAGGGTAATTTCTATTTTTGTATCCGACAACTTAATTTTTTCTGACACAAAATTACATATACAAAATTGCAATGACACATTTACATGCAAAAGGTTTTGAAGAAATATTTATTATTTTTTTGAAAAAATTATTGTATAGGAGTAAATTATGTATTTCTACAATAATGTCAGAGTTTACGAGGTAGCTGTCGTCTTCAATATAAATAAGTAGCTGACTACTCTACGACAATTGACCCAACGGAATTTTTAGTCGTATAGCCACTGTCGTCTATGTTTTATCATTGCTTTTTAACAAAAATATAAACAAAAAATAGTTAAAGAAATAATACGTTTTTAGTAGTCCCATTTTTTTATGATTTTTTAAAGCTGAAAAGAAGATTTTTTTAAATTTTTATCGGGATATTGACGAATTTTTCTTTGATGGACGTGGCAGCCCTGCACGTGAAACTGAATTAACAGATGAAGAAAGTGGATTAATCAAGGGAATGAGTTAATCCGCCATGAATGTTTGCCAAATTGCTGTTTCTGTAAAGAGAAAACGTAACACGAAAACAAATTTCTTGAAAAATCCAGATGACTACGGTATTAATAAACGTAGCGGCCAGATATGGACTATTGATGATAGGAGCAAACGGCGCATACAGCAGTTAGCAATTAATAACGACATGAGTTGAGAGATACAAAAAATTTAAGCACACCAATCTGTCAGGCATAGTTTCGAAAATTTTCGTATTGCAATTCAGCAACAACGGATCATTCCTTTGTAGGCTGCGGGCCAAAAACCACGCCCACTTATATTTTTTTCACTTTTTTTTAAATCTTTTTCGGCTTAATGATTCTCTTTTGCTTTTTTTGTCAAATAAATATTAGACCGCACATGTACATGTCTGTATAAATAAAATCACAGTGGTGAAGGGTATAGAAGATTCGGCACGGCAGAATATAGCACTTTTACTTGTTTTTTTTTTTTTCAAAAGGCAAGTTCAAAATAGCGTTTGTGCTAGGAAAATTGAATCCAGAAATCTACATAAATTTCTTATAAAGCGACCAGCTTGATTTTGCTGGTGACATACAAGGCGTTAAATGGGCATTCCAGCACCAGAATGCACTGATCCACGTGGTAGGAAGGTGGAAGGCAAATTGAAATACTAACCTACGTAAATTTTACGCGTAGTTTTTTTTATTATTGTTGCTACACAATCATCCAATGGCCTAACGGTACCAAATTCCACAAGTGCTTTTTTCAATAGTTTTTTAACAAACGCAAAGCATATGCAAAGCACATTTAGTAATTTAACTGCTCTAAGAACGTAATCATTGAAAGGCTATACGTAAAATTTACGTGGTGTTAGTGGTAAGGGTATAATTTGCGTACGTCAATTATACGTGGCGTTACTAATAAGAGTATAAATTTGTAGAAGTATTTTATGTAATGAATAATAAAGGCAAGAAAAAAACCTAAACATTCCAAGCGTGGATGCAACTGTGAAGATGTTGCTGCATTACCAACTTCCAGCGACTTTAACGACATCAGCTACATTAGTGTTAAAGAGGAGAAGAAGGATTTTGAGAGCCACGACAGTTTCGCCGATGTAATTTTTATCTGTCCCCTGCTACAAATAAAAATTACATCGAAAATGGCAGATGCATAGCACTTCCAGCTTGTAATAAAAATAAAAAGAAAGTATGAACAAAATTATTCGAATCGACCCGGCTTTCGAAGAACTTTCTCGAGAAAAGAGAAAGCAAATTATGTCACCACTCAAAGAATCAACACCGACATTTGTAAATGCGTGGCAGTATTTAGGGAGCATCAAATAAAAGTAGGCAAAGACTGCATTAACCAGGACTGATGATAACTATATACATACCTTCATATGAGCATTTATTATATTTTAGCTATGGTTTGATCGCAAAAATGCCATTAAAATTGTTTTTCTTTACTTTAAATATAAATTATTAGTTCATTTGTAATATTTAACAAATTAACTCTATTAAAATTTAAAAAAAATGCTGAAATAACCACAATAATTGAAAAAATTCCACAGTACGTAAAATTTACGTGGCGTTAGTATTAACGTAATATAAAATAGCATTAGTATTCTAGGGTTAAGCTCAGACCTAAATCCAATCGAGGATCTATGGTGAAGAGCTTCTGCAAAAATACGTGCATCTTCAAGCTATATGACTATAAGCAGCTAAAAAACCATATTGGTTGAATAAGTCAATATTGATGTGTCTGTCCTGCAAAAACTGGTGGTATCAATGCCTTGTCGTGTCAAATTGGTCAGGATATATTAAAGTAACACAACCTCTTATTAACATATATAAAACTTTTATTTTATAACTAAAATAATATGTACACTTCAGTTCATTTATGTTACAGCGGATTGTTAATCAACCAAGCAAAACTAAAATATAAAATTATTTTTTTTAGAAATTTTATTTTATTGTTTATTATTATTGACATTATTTTTAAAATTTTTGTAATTAAAAGTAATTAATTAATTTTGAAAACAAAAACTTGCTAGAAAATAAAAAAAAATAGTTCATTTGAATAACAACGCAAAAGAAAAGTTTGGAAAACATAAAAAATATTCACAAAATTAGGTCTTCTTGCTAAGAACTATTAAGTTTCACATGTTCTCTAACATTTAGTAAGAAGTGTTGCCTCCATGGTGCTTTATAACATCAAATATCCGACTTGGAATGGAGTCGTAGATAGTTTTAAGGTAATCTAGGGAAATCTCGTCCCCAGCAGTCTCGATTGCATTGATCAATGATGGAACGTCTTCATATTGTTTACCTCCTTCATAAACCTTCCGCGAAAGCCATCCCCAAACATTTTCAACTATGTTTAAGTCTGGTGAGTAAGGTGGCCATTCCATCAGCGTCACATTTTGGTCACTTATCCAGGCTTTTATCGCTCTAGCATTGTATATCGGAGCGTTATCCTGTTGGAAAATCCAACGCAAAGGTCTACAAATGTTGCTGCATTCCTCAAAAGCTTTTTCTAGAATGTTTTTATATTGTTCTGCGTTCAGTTTTGTAGTTTTAAATTGCAGTTTAATCCTACCATAGTATGATATGGCACCCCATACCATAATTCCACCAATACGACTGTGTCGACGGCTTAATATTCTTTTCTCAGGTCATGGTAATAAAAGTTATACCCGTCAGGACCATCAAGGTTAATTTTTTTTTCGTCTAAAAGACAACGATGTGCTATTCTGATTTCCACGTCATGTGAACTTTAACAAAATTCAACCGTTTCTCTTTGTGAATGAAGGCTTTTTCTTAAGTTTCATTCTCTGGATATGCGGAGAATTCACAATCAAGCGATTTGTAGTACATATATCGAAATGTCAATTTTCGGCAATGACTATTACTGTTGTTATTTAAATGATCTGAAGTGTATGTCTATTAAAAAAAATGTTTGCACAAATAAATAGTTTTTTAATGGAGATTTAATTAATTAATATTTTCATGATGATTTAATATAATTTCGTTATTTCAGTTTCACTTCCTTTATATATCCTAGTTCTGAAAAAGTTCTTAAGAACTGCACGAGCAAAGGAGTGAAGGAAATATGTTTTTTTATTTTTTTGTATAATAAAATTAAAGAATCTGATGTAAAAAGCGAAAGTAATTGTCCATGACTCCTTCGCCAATTCTAGTAATTAAGTATTTATAATCAAAGTTGTAATACCTTGTATTAAACCCTTTCTTCACTAGCATTAGTAAAGTGCAGCGACAAAGAAATTTCAATTTCTTAGTTTTAACTTTATTTTACTGATGATAATGGGAATCCACCCATGTTTCCCACATTAACTGAAGTTTTTTGTTTTATGTTGTTATTGTTTCATATTTTTATTCTCCACAACGGAAATTCCTGCTGTCATTTAAATTTCCTACTTCGTGTTACTTAATACAAACATACAAAAACAAAACACAGCCAGTCGACGACACTACGTTAAATAACAGATATGATACAGCATTGACATTGACGAGAGTGTTGCAAGCAAAAGAATAAAAAACAAAAAACAAAAAAAAAGCAAGCAGCATAAAACTATATTTAAGTTATTTATGTGTTTTAATAAAAACAACATGAATAAGAGTTTAACAACTAAAAGGACCACAGTTGAGAATTGAAATTAAATGTCAGTTAGGACCTTGTGCAGGATGTAGTTGATTGCTTGACATTTTGCATGGCATATCCGTAACATTAATGAATGAATGAAATAAATTTCATTTTTGGCAATTAATATGCTAGAGAGCCAGTCAGTCAGCAAAACACTTGGTACAATTCATTGCACTCGCCAAGACTAGCAATGTCATTGTCATCATGGAAATATGATGGGGCATCATAATTTTTTCTATTTTCTGTTTGGTTTTGGAAGTATTAACCATTCGTAACTATATGTATTCATTTCGCCCTTTACAGAGGTTAATAAATTTTGTAGTTGTTGCTGTGTTTTGATAAACGCCTACACAATCTGCTCAACAACATCGTCGTCATTATCGTCTTCATCATTTTCATTATTATTGACTTTGATACCTCCTGTTAATTCATTGTTTCATTACATTAAACTCATTACAGTTTTAGCCAGTGACTGAACGAATGTACTGAACTAAACATTTTGAATGACTTGACAGACAATTACCACATCCCTTGACTCTTGTATAAATTCATCCCTCTCATTAGAGTATTCGTATTTCTTCGTTTTATTTTGCAAACTGCAGATACTCGTAGAACTAAATTTATAGTTTTTTTTCAAGTTTGATTTGATTTTTTTTTTATTCTCACAATTGAAAAGAATTAATTGTTTTGCCAGAAATTTACTAAACTGAATAAAATTTTGTGATTTTCACATCGACTCATAAAATATCTGGATACCCTATCACTCTTACTTATTAATATTTAAGCGTCTAAAGATATATTTTTTTATATCTTTAGACGCTTAAATAGAAATAACAGAAATAGGGTTAAGAGTTTTGTAGTGATTTTTTTCGTATTACTTTTTGCATCTTTAATATAATTGAGCTAATAATAAGCATTCAAATCTTAAGTCTAAAAAAATTAAAAAAAAACTTAATAACGTCCATCCAGTACTAGACAATATACTTATTTTTCATGGCTATACTTTTAAACCCTCTCTCGCTATATCTCTTCTTATTAATCCAATGTTACCCTGATGGCTTAGGAAGTTACTGCTCTTTAAATACCAGGGAGTATCTGTAAAATTCGCAGAACCTTTTCTTTTAGCCCCGTAACCATATTGGTTTAAGAAACCGATAATAAAGTAGAAGTTTGCAATTTAAGCTTTTTTCTTTAAAATTTTCGTAAGGGCTTAATTTTGGTAAAGATTCAATAGCTTAAAAAAACTTCCTATTGAATTTTCTTTTACCAATCAAATTATTATTTCCTCAATTTATATTAGCCACCCAAAATTTATATATTACGGAGCCTTTTTTGATCCATGTGAAACCTTTTAGTATGCCGCTTAATCAGTTTCTGAAGTTTTGCTATCAAAATTCCACTAAATTGGTCTTTAAATAGCTGAAATATGTATTGACACCTATAATATTCTAAACATTTTGCCATGTCGTTGCTGTCGATTCATAAAAAGTAGAAGTTACCAAAACTCACTTAAAAGCAGAGGTCAATTATTATTTGTAATTAATTACACATGCAATTTCGCAATTATATGTAATTATAATTGGATTTTTTAATTACAACTACATTCATCTATTTGAAATTGAGATTTTTTCAATTACACATAACATGTAATTTCTAACTGAAAAATTCCAATTCCAATTACTTGCAATTAGTAATTAAAAAAATTTCAATTACAATTACATTTAATTCTAATTAAAAGAATTCAATTATAATAACATGTAATGGAAAATTATTGAGAATATAATTGTATTTTGTTTAATTTTAAGTAATGGGTATTGCCTAATTAAAATTACCTGTAATTGACTGTAGTCCCTGATTTAAATTACAATTACTTGTAATAGGTAATTGACAATATGCAATTACACATAATTAATAATATGCAATTACAAATGACTTAAAATTAAAAAAAAACCGAAACTTCTTTAAAGCTAATTTCACAGTTCTCTAACACTGGTTAGAACTAACTAAATTGCAACAATCTTGACTTATGTTCAGGATTTTTTCTATTTACTTTGTTGACTCTATTATGTATGTAGAAGTAATAGGTAATTTAGTTACAAGGCCCTTTTGCTGAACTACAGCGTTTGAAAGTTCTTGCATCGCCTCAATCAGTTTTCGGCAGTATTTGGCTGATATATTTTGCCATTCTTTCTAGTGAGAAATCGTAAGGTCTTTTTGGTAGTTAGATGAGTTTTTAATTATTCTTCCACATTGTAAGCCTTTTGTTTATGAAATAGTTAAGTCTTTTTGCAAAATAATTGCTTATAAATTAGCAACACAGAACCAGAATACATATAATAAAATAGTAACTCATTTTCGTCTGTCTGTTTGTTTGCTTTTCATTTGTGTTCGTATCACGTAAAAACTACTGGATGGATTTTAACAAAATTTTATGAGGAGGTACCTTAGCATTCTGATTCCAATATAGGATACTTTTTTCCTTTTCTCATTTCCAAGAGAAAGTGGAGAAAAAGCAGTGAAAAAATGCAATTCCCGGTTTAAAGGTACTGAAATTTTCGAATTACAACTGCGATATTTTAAAAACTATTTCGCAACATTAGGCGCCAATTGAATAAATCTTGTATTTGATTTTTATTTTTACTTTATGGAACTGCTACGTTATTAAAATATTTTAAACACTTTACAGAGATTTACTATAATTTTTAATTTTTAGAATTTTTATAAATTTTACAATTTTATCCAGGGATGGGTACCTTTATATAAAGTAAATACATAAATAATAACTGAAGCACTATAAAAGTAAGAGTCTTACATTCAAAGCAAAATCGAGCAATATATTGTCAGGACGCCCACGACGTGGCGGGCACAGCTAGTACCGTAATATAAAAGTTTTAATTTGTCTTCTTGTGTTAGTTTTGTCTAACAGTTGTTATTCCAGCTAAGTAGATCATTAGTCTGCTGTAGCGGGATCTAGAATAAAGGAAATGGTTGCCTAGAAACAATTATATTTTTACTTAATGCCAAATTTAGGTACAATTGATCCTGATTTGGTACAATTTTTTCATTGGAGCAGAAAAATTTAAACATTGTCAGATACCAACACTGGTTGTAATGGAATTAAAATTGAAAATTCTTAGAGGTATTTACAAAAAATTTAAAACAAAATTAAATTTTATATTCATAATTTTAGCAAAAACAAAAAAAAATGTATTTCGCCAAAGTCCGAGGCTTTTCTCAAAAAATATTTATATTCCAAAAACATCACAGTTTCAACATTCTATTCTCATTATAATATAATAAACATAAATATAAAAATTCTAAAATTACAGATTTTATTTGAAAAATTTAAATTAATAAAAATCAAGATATCGTGAAGAACAAAACCGACATTACACATAAAAAATAAATTTTTGCTAATAACTAAAAATTTTACAAACAAATTAAAAAACAAATTTTGCTTCCCAATTAAAAAAAGAATAAAACTAACCTAAAAATCAAAAATTTTCCAGAAATCGATACTTTTTTTAAAATTGAATTATCACCGTAATTTCCTAAAAATCAAAAACCAGAAAAAGTTTATATTTAGCATAAAAAGTAACTTTACAAAAATAAATTTTTGTTTCGGAAAAAGAAAAATACTTCACAAAAACTCGAAATTTTTACCGAGAATATAAATTTAGGAAAAAATCAAATTTCACAACAAAATAAAAATTGATCACCAAAAAAAAAAGAAACGATTTACTACCAATAATTGCAAATTTATTGGTAAAGCGAGCCTTAAATATAAATCAATAACATAAAAACATAAGATTAAAAGTTTACTTAGGGGAGAGGCTACATATGTATATCCAATTCGGTGTAGACAAATATAACGCTTATACATTTGCTTAGTCATTTGTAAATAAAATATATATTTGGCTGTTTAAAGAATTCATTCTTTAGCATTTCTGAGAAACATAACGAAATATAACAATATTCTAAATAAACATATAACGGGTAGTCCAAATATTTTTAAAAACAAAATAAAATAAAATTAACTAAATTTAATTAAATTTCTTTTGGTTTATCATAATTACTCGATGTTACTCAATAATTATCAATTTTGTACTCAATAGTACTCAATAGTTATAATTATATAATAGAAACGCATGGTTAATATGAGTTTTTATGAAGTTTTGTTTCTAAAAATATAACGCTTAAAGTATTGAGTACCTATTTTTGAGCATTGAGTACTCAGAAAAACGATAAAATATTCAATACTCGGTACCCAGTACTCAATATTTTTCCAGCAATAATACGAATACCGAAAGATCGGTTGTTTAAAGATCTTTGTGCTATGTGACATACGCCATTCTGCTGAAACTAAATATTATCAAAGTTCCCATCTTCGATTTTAGGCCATAAAATATCATGGCTCCGTAGTTTTAACTGAAATAGCGTTTCCTGCAGCATTTTCGAAAAAAAAAAATTCTCTGATGCCACCGCTTCAAAACTCACACCGAACTCACCACTTCACGAAAATGACGTGAGTTTTTCGATCCTCACATACATCAATTTGGTTTGTTGACAAAGACGCCGATATGAGAACGCGCCTTGTCAGAAAATATGATTTTTAGCCAAATAGCATGTCAAATTGAAACTTCTGGAAAGTAAAGCGAATTGTTTTGTTTCGCGGAGGTATGTTACTGGCTGATAGTTAATATTTCACACAGAAAAAATCTATCAGTATCAAAATAAAATATGATTTAAAAAGATATTTGCATTTGGACCACCCGGTGTATGTAACTTCCCTCCAGATTATATAAATTTTTAGCAATCATTGGCTGCAAACACAAAAATTGAGTGTGTCATCACTATTTCTTACATTTTTATTTTCGCTTTTGGGCCAAACTATTTGCTCTTGAGTATTTTCATGGCAATTTAGTAGATTTTAATTTAAGCCTAAAGCCATGACGCTTTGCTTTGTCATCTTATCACCTCGTGATGTGAAGTGTATGTATGTGTGACGTAAAGATGAAATAACTATTTTGACAATATGTTGCTTTTCACTGCTGCCATAGAACTATTTTGTTTCTTTGCTTGCTGAAATGTTTATCTAGTACTTAAGAGTTCTGCAGTTCAAAATGTTATTAAATTTTTTTGGTTCACTTTACCAACTGATACCTCGTACTTGTTACAATTTATGAGACATTTTCATTTATTTTCGCAATTGTTAGTGATTACGATGATGATGACGATGACTCTGAAAAGGTAATGACAGTGTCATTTAGAGTTTGATTTTATTTCGCCGGGAATGTAAATAAATAGGGGAGAGTGAATTTGCTTGTCTGTTGATTATTCATTAGGGAAATTTATGATTTTAATAAACGTAAGAGCTTCTGGTAAAATAAAAAGTGAAATAAAAGTTGTTAAAATAATTTTTTGGAAGTAAAAAATTCGGTAGTTTTATGAAATGATAATTTAATTTCGTAGGTATTTGCGATGTAGAAATTATATTAAAGTTTATGCAGTTCTTACTATTTATCAGGGTCTTAAAAAGTATTTTTATGTTTGTCATTTTACATATTCACTTGAGTATACATATGTACATATATTCAATTGGGTATATATTAGAGTATCCACTCGGTCAATCATCGCTCGGTTAATTGCAGAATTTTAAGTCGATTAATCGTTCGAGTAAGATAATTTGCATTTTTCAATTAAAAAATAACTCGAACTTAATTTCTATTAAGATCTTTAATTTTTTTATTTGTTCGTTAAAGAATAATTTCGAACAAGACGTGTGTAGTAAACACACAGAGAAGAAATAATAGAAAATAATATATAATAATAGTAAATTTTTTTATAAATCGAATATGACTTTTTTTCCAAACATTTTGCATTCCGTTTATAAACATAGTAATCATAACGTGATTTTAAAACAAATTAGATAAACAATAGATGAACTGTAAACTGTCCTGTGTCCAAGTATCAGTTAAAGCATGTTTTAGATTCCTCTTTCTACGAGTATTCCTAATATGTATCTAACATATTTACAAAAGTGTGTTTGAAATGCAAAAGTAATTAATTAATATTTGCACTTCATGAAAAATGTTATATTCAAAACATATTCCTTACCTTTTCCGCATAACGACAAAATCGTACTATTTAGGAAATAATTCATATTTCTGTTGCAATGTCAAAATACAGTTACAAAATAAATTCTAACTTTATTATCGACCATACTAACGAAGACCTTAACACGTTGTAGTAAAACACTTTTTGCGAATTGAACCCACAACCCCCTGACTCATAGACTAGCATTCTACCTACTAACCTACTGTGTTACTTAATTCATATCTTAATTCATATTTTGAATTCATTTCGTACTATTTATACTCAAAATTATTTTTGCACATTTGAGGAAGAAACAAAAATATCAAATGAAAGTAATTTCTAACTGAAATAAACGAAGCAATAAAATATTTTTAAAAATTATCTGCAGGTTGTCATTAATAAAATTTTGTTTAATAATATATTTTGCCTTTTCTTATTAGATACTAATTTTTTAAACATGCGCGATTAATTCGAGATATTCGAGTGATTTAAAAACCTTAATCGAATAATCGACGAAAATTTAAATTGTAAAATCGACTAATTATTTGCTCGAATAAAATCAAATGATCGATTAAATGGATACTCTAGTGCATATATTTAGCGGTCGGTATATATTTAGGACTTTTTCATTAGCTTTCCCTCTCCAATTATATACCCTAAATAATTCAAACGTTTAAAACAAAATTTGCTTTTTTCAATTAATTAATTATAAAACCCGAATTTCGAGTCTTTTTAGCATGTTTTCAAAATCTGGAGCTATAACGATTATATCATCCAAGTAAACTGAATACCAATCTCTATATCCAATAATTTGACGAAAGTTTGGGATGCATTAAAAAAGACAAAAGGCATTCGTTTAAACTGGTATAAAACTGGAACTGCAAAAGCTGTAATTTCTCTAGATTTTTTATCCAATCTTACTTGCCAGTATGCATCTTTTAAATCTACTCCAGAAATCCAAACAGTGTCTTGAAGGCGAGAAAGAAGAGTATCCACAGGTTGAATTGGATATGCACATTTTTTTTGTGAGACGATTAATATCTCTAGCATCCAAGCATAGCCGATTTGTATCACCTATCCTAATTAAACTCATACCACTACTAGGACTATTACTAAGCTCGATAATATCATGTTCCAATATTCTGTCAATTTCTTCATGAATTATTTTTTCGACTGGTGGAATTACGGGGTAATATTTCTTTTTAACAGGTGAAGAAGCATTTTGAATATCAATATGATGTTCTAGCAAATATTTCTCCCCTAATCCAAGAATGGATGAAGATGGACATTTTTGCTTTTAATTTTTTCACCTCTTTTTGACATCTGAAAATTAAAATTTTTAAAACAAAATACATTTGGTTTTTGTTGTTGTAGTAATGCGAGACTACCTGATGTTATTGTGGCATTCAATGAACTCAATTTTTCTCACTGAACATACTACTCAGTAAACATGAAACAGGGTTGCATTTGGTATTTTATTCAATTAGTGACGCAATTATGTATTAACAGCTCAATTTAGTAATTGTGTTCACATATAGTAAATTGAGCTCAATTTAGTTCTTAATTGCGTAAATTCTTTGATTGCGCAATTAAGTCTTATGTATGAACAGGCTATTAGCCTATTTCAGGCTCTATCTGCAAGTAGCATCATCTTCGATTTTAATCTTAGTTCTACTGTCCCTACTCTTCTGTCCACGTCTCTTCAAACACTAATCCACAATGAGCGGTGATGTAGCCTTTACGCTAAAATCCTTCTATTCATGCGTTCCTACGGCATTTGAATTTCCCTAGCCCTTTAACTAACTATATTCAAAAAACTCTGATCGTCGATGTTCGGTTCGTAGTTATGGCATATTTTTATAATCTTCCATACTCAGAGCTGACCTTGCAGCCGCTGACCTTATGAAAAAGTAACGCTTCATTTTCTTTAACATACCGTTGGCCACCAAACAACAAAGCATAAGTTATCCTGAACATTGAAATTCTCTACCAATTCCCCACTGCTTGATTATAAAGTAAAAGTCTGATTGAAATACCTTCTAACCAGCTTTATTTTTCTCTACTTAATGAAATTCTCATCCGATTAACATATTTAATTTCCTACTATTGTATGGTATAAACGTCACTTTTATTAACAACAACAATGAAATGTCAAACACATATTAAGATTTTCACATTTGCAAAAAAATAGAAAGAAAAAAAAACGAGAATCATTCCAAATAAAAAATGAAAAAAAAAACGAATCAATTTTCACATGATTAACTTTAATTATCGTTTAAATCTATCCAACAAACGTGTTTTCTATCAGACATAATAAAAAAGGGAAAAATAAAACGGAAATCTATCAAAATGACGACAATTGAAAAGAAATCAATACGGAAAGTCATAAAAAAAATCGTAGGCATTTATGCGTTCGTTCGTTCATCTCTTCTCTCAATTTGGCTGGTCTACGTCACTTAAGTTCATCATTATTTAATCAACTCTACGCATGATAATTATGATGTTCACATTTTTTTAACATTCAAATCCCTTATGAAGCAAGAAAAAAAAACGAGAATCACATAATTTTGTATTATTTTAAGCATTATGCTAAGCAAGTGACCAAGGGTTTCCCTTTTAGTTACTGGAACTTTTTATTGTTGCTTAACAATAGCGACTAGTTCATTGATTACCGATTTACTGATTTACCAAAAAAAAAACAAGACATGATCTCAAGAGGATTTCGATTTACAAAACGGACACATACGCACGTTTTATATGAATTAGGGTGGTCTATACTTATATAGGGGTATATTTGTATAGAAATTAATTTACAGTATGGTTAATTCACATTTATGTACATACATATGTAAATATATCGCATAAAATTTTATCAAAGCTGGTAGTCAAAGTGAATTGTATTTCTTAAGAGCCGATATTGATTTTGAATAAAACAGAAATTATTTAGTAAACTATTGTCCTTTCTTTTTATTTTGATAATATTGGTATGGTTCAATTATGTATGGAACAAAATATCGGCCAAATGGCCGCCGGGACTTCGGCCGCACACCTCCATTCGATGCTCCAAATTTTCGATAACGCTGAGGCATAACCAATTCGGGCCATACAAAATTCGTTATCTTCTCACGTATCTACCTTACTGCCCTCATTTTGGAAATATATAGGCCCGATGATGCCGCCATCACATAAGCCGCACTAAACAGCACTCTTTGTGGGTGCATTGGTTTTTCGATAATCCCTCTTGGATTATCATTCGCACAAATGCGGCAATTCTGCTTTTTGATGAATCCATTGAGGTGAAAATGTGCTTCATCACTGAAGATGATTTTCTTCGAAAATTTATCATACAGCGTTGCCATTTCTTGCCACCATGCTGACCATTGCACGATTGTGTAGCTTTCCACGGTTCAAATTAAGTTAGTCTGAAATTGAGAAATGTCAAATTAAATGCAGAAAAAACGTGGTTCACATTCAACATCGGCCCTTAAAATTTAACCACCCGTTATATCCGATCTTGTGGCTGGAGCTGATAGCATAACCTTTAGATAGGCTAGTTTCGGTACGAAGAGGGCTTTTCCTAACATAAAGAACAAAAGCTGGTGATTGTTGCTTGTTCGTAATATAAAGCTGGTTGTATACATTGCACAACTTTCTTGGATCCAATATGTTAGTACATTTGTGTTATATTATGGTTATAATGGGTGATTTTTTTGAGGTTAGGATTTTCATGCATTAGTATTTGACAGATCACGTGAGATTTCAGACATGGTGCCAAAGAGAAAGATGCTCAGTATGCTTTGACATTTCATCATGAATAGACTTACTATCGAGCAACGCTTGCAAATCATTGAATTTTATTACCAAAATCAGTGTTCGGTTCGAAATGTTCAAATGTGACAAATTTTGTTCAGCGATGAGGCTCATTTCTGGTTGAATGGCTACGTAAATAAGCAAAATTGCCGCATTTGGAGTGAAGAGCAACCAGAAGCCGTTCAAGAACTGCCCATGCATCCCGAAAAATGCACTGTTTGGTGTGGTTTGTACGCTGGTGGAATCATTGGACCGTATTTTTTCAAAGATGCTGTTGGACGCAACGTTACGGTGAATGGCGATCGCTATCGTTCGATGCTAACAAACTTTTTGTTGCCAAAAATGGAACAACTGAACTTGGTTGACATGTGGTTTCAACAAGATGGCGCTACATGCCACACAGCTCGCGATTCTATGGCCATTTTGAGGGAAAACTTCGGAGAACAATTCATCTCAAGAAATGGACCGGTAAGTTGGCCACCAAGATCATGCGATTTGACGCCTTTAGACTATTTTTTGTGGGGCTACGTCAAGTCTAAAGTCTACAGAAATAAGCCAGCAACTATTCCAGCTTTGGAAGACAACATTTCCGAAGAAATTCGGGCTATTCCGGCCGAAATGCTCGAAAAAGTTGCCCAAAATTGGACTTTCCGAATGGACCACCTAAGACGCAGCCGCGGTCAACATTTAAATGAAATTATCTTCAAAAAGTAAATGTCATGGACCAATCTAACGTTTCAAATAAAGAACCGATGAGATTTTGCAAATTTTATGCGTTTTTTTTAAAAAAAAAGTTCTCAAGCTCTTAAAAAATCACTCGTTATAATGGTGCCACCTGACCAGTTAATAATTTTCACACCATTTATTTCTTAATGGCTGCATCAGCTGATAATGACTTCTCTTCCACATCACAAAAACTTTCCTTTTGCTTCCATCGTATCATACAACAAACTAATAGCTTTAGTTCTTCATTAAACAGTTGCATGAGCAAGCTCATGCTCATAAGCTCATGAGCGAGTAATCATACTCGAACACAATCTAGCTTACTCAATATATACACATACTCATACCATACTATTAGTAAGCAAACCTTTGTTCGTATCATAAAAGCACTGAGCTAACCGAGTAAAACGAACTTTTTATAAACTAGTTTTCACCTTGTTTATTCGTCTTATATTCGAAATAGTGGTCTGCATGAGCGAAATACTCAGAGCGTTTTGTTTAGTAGTTCTGTAGAACTTTTGAATAAGGCTTAGTGTATTTTTCTTGCATGAGCGGTTTTGTGTTTTTTGTATCTCTTAAGAAATGAAGACCTTAAAACGAGCGTAATGTTGCCAAACAATACTGTGTTTTTGTTTCGTGTTTTACTGAAAGCATAAAACTGCTTGAACTCGCCCAAGTTCATTTTTATTATGTTCAACATTTACTTGTAGTTATTCAAACTTACTTGTGGAAACTATGCAAGCTTATCGCTTTTAGCTCGCTGGTCTTCGCTGTTTATTATTCTCCACTCTTCGCTACTCGTGTGCAATGATCATGACATGAATTTAATGAAATTTATACTGAGCTTGTTATGAGCTTTGTTTTTGTGCTCATGCAGTGCTTTATTCTACATGTTAAAAACGGACTAGAATAAGGTCTCTTTCAAATCAGAAACCTTTCTAAGGATCCACAACGCATAAAAGTGCACATTGCTGATTTTAGGTCACCCTATTTCCAAAATCATTAGTTAAAGCGAATTCCTTCTTATTACCAGAATATAATCAACATGACGGCTGACAATATGATTAGTGAAATATCAATAATTTGGCGGTTTTATGGTAACCTAACCACCTAAGACACTTCACGGGAATGTAGTGTCTGAAGTGTAAATAGTATCCAGTGCTTGTAATATACCACCTTATGACTTTCGAGTGAACTCGCTGTATACGGACCGACCAATTACTTAATCTTATATTTCAAATTTACGATTTTAAAGTACAAAAAATTGTAGGTATAAATCTGTACGACCCTAATGTATGCATGCATTAGAAATGTCTAATTCTATGGATAGACTAGTCACACAGCTCCGCTTAGCCACCCCAATCTTGATTAAAATAAAAGATTGAATGAATGTATGTTTTCGGCATCAACCGAAATGTTTATAGAATGGTCACGCGAGTGAATGTGATGAAAGTAGCAACAAATAATCAAAAAATTAAAATCTCTTTATGTTTTGGTTTTTTTCTCTTTTTTTTTAAACGCTGATTGAATGTTTTTGCAATTGTTATTGTTATAGTAGTTTTACGATGATAAAATTGTTGATGTTTTACTCTATTGATGGGATATTGAAGGATAAACCACCGAACGACTCACTGACTGGCTAGCTAACAATCGGCCATGTCCTGTTTGATGATGATGTTGGTGGTGGTGGTACCGTAAGCGTAAGCGGTAGTCAGTTTGGTCATCTTTAGTGGAGTGTAATGGATATTAATATTAAAAAAATTATGTGCTATGAGGGAACGTTATATTGTATGTTTTGTTATCCTTTTTTACTCATTTTCAATGGTCCTACCCAAGAATATGCGATTAACTATATGCCTGAGTGAATTAATTCGATAGAAAAAATGAACCAAATAAAAACCCTTGAAACATTTAACTTTGTGTGGTTTTTTTGCGTAAAAATATTTTGGGTTTACGTGCTGTCGTGCCTCAGTCTAAAGAAGCCCTTGAAATGTTCATTTTATTTCAATGAAATTAAAGTTACAAATATGACAACGCATTTAATCTCTAATCAAGTTATTAACGAAAGTTGCCAATCCTGCGAACACCTTTTCATTTCCAGTCTTCTTGTTTCGAATATTCCAAACGTGTCTTTTTTACAATTTTGTTTTTTCTCTTTCCTTTAACACTAATTGCGTTTTTTCATGTGCCCTTATGCCTTTCATTAATATGTGAGTATCCTTTATAACAACAATACCAGTTTCACACTTCATCTTTGTAATATAAAATAATAGTTTCCAGTTTTCAAACACAAAATCTTTTTTTTTTTTGTTTTTTTTTTTTTTGTAGTTACTGGTATTATGATTTCAATTGAAGTGTCCTGTCAGATTAACTGAGGATTACTTTTTTTGTATTTAGTTGAATCTTTGGCATTTGTTTTCTGCGTTTTAGAAATTGCGTGTTGATTTTTATTTGATTTCATAAATTAAACAAGCTTTGTTATCTGTATGTTTGTTTTAATAATAGAAGAAATGGAGCAATAATTTTGTTATTTTATTCTTTTAGCCCAGAAATAATATTTTAAATAATGTAAAAGTAGAATTAAAAAATAAAGCCGAAATTACATAGCAAGCGTTGAGCGTTTCAACACGTTATACGCTACTGTCAAATAAAGTTAAAATAGAGAATTTTTATAGTATAAGGAACAGATGTGATCATGATTACCGTCAGCACCTAGGCGCGGTGGCTCTTATCCAATGGTGGTCTTACCACTGAATGAAATAAACGCATAAACTAGCGCCCCCATTGTCTAGTACAGCACACTTTACGACAACGTACCATGCGTAATGGCACCTATGTCGCACTAGACATACTGTACAGTCACAATGAGTAGCAATTTAAAGAACATGGCAAACCATGGACCATCCAACTTCTTCTGTTGAGAGTGCAACAGCACACTTTTATCAACAATGCACTATCCCTGAATACATCGATTAAACCACAACCACCACGTGTACGCCGAAGGGGACCTCACCAACAAGAGAGGGGAGGCTCTCTATGGGGCCACCGGTTCCCGTGGTGGTCCTTTGGGCACTGGTCGGGCTTCGAAGAGGACCCGTAATAACTGAGACCTGTTTTTCCAGATTCAGGTTGCAGGAACCCTGGCGTCTGGTTTTTCTGGATTTTCACCAACACCACATTTTCAAAGCCTTTGGAAATGCAAGAGTGACTTTATTGTACCAGTTTGATGCATGAAGTTGATTAACTTTCAACTTTTCGCGAGTTATGTTAAATTTACATCTCGTCAGCTGACTTTTGTTTCATTTTGTTATAAAGATTATTTTCAAATGGAGGAAAAAAAACATAAAGTTTTATATAATAAGGGATTATAAGAATAAAAAGAAGCGTGTTGAAGTCTACAAATTGTTTAAAAAGCCTGTAAATTGTTTATAGGTCTTAAAAAGCCCGTAAAGCTTGAGGTGTTTAAAGCGTACAAAGCATACAAAGCTTGCAAGCGTTAGCCGTAATCAAAGCGTGTTATGTACTTTCACCTTAACTTTTAATTTAAAACCAAATAAGAGTTAGACAAAATACATGACACGTATGCACAGGGTTTAAAAATATCAATAATTGGCTAAATCTAAAAATATAAATTACACTGGCCAACAAATTAGGCAAAAAATTTTGACTGTGGAAACGAGGTATGTTTTTTAGCTAATCTGGGTGCGCTGAATTCCAATCTGGCAACAAAGTTGGGCCTTCACGTCCAGTTCCTTTTTTATCGCATGCTGGCAATACTGTAAAATAGTTAATACTGACACTACAATTTAACAATTATTAATTTGACAAAAGCCTGCATTCGTTATAAATTTGTATAAAGATTGTTCAAATCACTTGAACATGCAATCAAAATATTTCAAATAAACCGTTAATTGATCCAAATAACGTTCTTCTTCCACCGCTGCACATAAAATTGGGCATTTTTAAGAACTTTGTTAAGGCTCTGGACATAGATGGTGCAGCATTTAAATATTTGTTAAAATTTTTTCCTAAAATTTCCTATGCTAAAATCAAAGAAGCGATATTTGTTGGCCCTCAGATCAGGAAGCTTATGAATGATCATAATTTTTCGTAATGTTTATCGGAGAAAGAATATGTAGCCTGTGAGTCTTTTAAGTGCATCGCGAAAAGTTTTCTTAGAAACAATAAGAGTGAAAACTACAGACAAATTGTTGCTGAATTATTGAAAAATTATCATGAACTGGGTGCAAGAATGTCACTCAAAATACATTTTCTTCATTCGCATTTAGATTTTTTCCCACAAAACCTAGGTGCTGTTAGCGATGAACAAGGGGAGCGCGCCCATCAAGTATTAATGAAAATTGAAAGAAACTATCAAGGATTTTGGAATAAAAGTATGCTGGGAGACTATTACTGGACTCTAATACGTGAAACTGAACCAAGGAAATACAAACGACAATCATATAACGCCAATCACTTTTGAAAGCTCATTGATTTTTAAATAAAATAATAATTAATAAATTAATTATTTAGGCTTAAGTTCTTGATTGTAAAGAGATAAAGAAAAATTAGATACCAGTAAAGCAGAATGCATTTTCTAGACAGCTATGTCCGTCATCAGTACTCTTTGTATCGATCTACCCGGTAGTTTCAATTGTTATTAATTTTCTATTTAAACAAATTAATTAAAGAAATAGAATCTGAGAAATTTTAATTTTACATTATATTTCATAGAAGATAGAGCTTTTTTTTAAATTGTTTTACATTTGTAAACTCTAATAATAATTTTGTTAAAATAATAATTTTTTATGGAAAAATCTAACAAATGCTTTTTTTATATCTCGAAAACCTGACATGATAGAGAAAAACCATTTACAGTTTCGAATTCAGCGCACCAAATTACACTAGGAACGGTATTTGGTTGCTCCAGTCAAAAACCTTGTTGGCTAGTGTTATTATAGATAAAATCTACTAAATAGTTTTGAATAACCGGCTATTTAAACAGTTGGTTGAATTATTTAAATTTTGAACAAATAAAAAAAAGAGCACAAGCGAGGATAAACGCAATCATCCGACTGTTTAAGTAATTGGTTTAGTGTCTTTTCGTCACGATCTTGATGACGGTTTGACGGTTCTGTCTTTAAAATAGTCAATGCGATGGATTTTATTAAGTGCATCCACCCTATAGAAAGCACAGGCACAGTAAAATAGCCAGAAATGGAATTTTTTTATTATGGCCACAGTTTCTTGCAACGTATATTAACAAGCTGTGCCCGCGACTTCGTCAGCGTCCTTACAATATTTTGTTCGATTTTGCTTTGAAAGTAATCCACACCAAATTTTGAGAATCTTAATTTTTTATAGTGCTTTAAATATGATTAATGCATTTACTTTATATAAAGAGTTTCATCGCTACTAAAATATCCCGCTATCAAAAATAGGAGATTTAAGGATGCATATCGGTAAAATTGCAAACTTTCACTACTTTTTCTCCACTTTTTCTTGGAAATAAGATATTTTTCGGAAAAGCAGTATCCTTTATTTGAATCAGGATACTAAGGTACCTTCTCACAATGCATATTATATGCATATTTATTTAAAAAAACTAAACTTTTTATTTATTTTTTTTAATGTTATAATAAAATTTCAAATCATAGTCTAACTTAATCTAAAAACCACAGCCTTTGTAGTGACACTCCCGTACTCTTTGGTGGGAACTGGAACCAGCAACCCCCAGACTGATAGACTAGCACGCTACCGCTAAACTAAACCTATCCATATCGTCTAGCCATAGAGCAATTTAATTTGGACTCGTAAAGTTTTAAATCTATTAATGCGTTTTCATTACTTTAATAAATAATTAAATGTGTAGATTATCTACAATTGTGTAGGCAAAATAGATAAAGCGCAGATTAGCTGTCGTATCACAATATAAAATTGTTGCACACTGTAGAAAATTATCGGTTTTAAACTTCAATAATTATTTGCACACAATTGAACAATTATTGAAAATGCGTAGTTTGCTACACAGGGCTATAGAATTTTAAAGAAAAAAAAAAAAACTTTTAAATGTGTATTAACAATTAGCAATCGAAATATTTTATACATAATATAAATACATAAATATGTATGGTTTACAGCAAAGGAATAAAAAGAGAGCGAAAAAATAAATTATATTTTTTATCAAATACACTCCAGATCCCTTAAGTAAGGAATTTAATTTTTTAAGTTTTAAATGTTACAACCTTAGAAGGTCCATATTTTCTTATTTATTTATATAAAATCGCAGCCAAAAAATATAAGCAGTCAAATATAATTAATTCGCTTAGTTCCAAGTATATCTACAGTGCGCTTTTTTTGAAGACATGTACTTATATTAATAGACCAGCTGTGCCCGCCATGTCGTGAGCGTCCTGAAAATAATTTGCTCGATTTTGCTTTGAAAATATTACACACCAATTGTAAGACTCTTACTTCTATAGCGCTTCAGTTATGGTTTATGTGTTTACTTTATAATAAGGTATCCATCCCTGGATAGAATTGTAAAATTTATAAAAAATTCTAAAGCTCTGTAAAAGGTGTTTAAAATATTTTAATAACGTTGTAATTCCACGAAAAAAAATGCAAATCAAATGAAAATTTTATTAAATTCTCGCCCAATGTTACGCAATAGTGTTTAAAATATCTCAGTTTTAAACCGAAAATTTCAGTACCTCTAAGTCGGGAATTGTAGTTTTCGCTGCTTTTTCTCCACTTTTTCTTGGAAAAAAGTATCCTATATCGGATCCAGGATGCTAGGGTACCTCCTTACAAAATTTTGCTAAGATCCGTCCAGTAATTTTTACGTGATGCGAACACAAATGAAAAGCAGACAGACAGACGGAAATGAATTACTATTTTATTATATTTATAGATTGTCAAATTTTTATAAACACAATTAATGACTCATAATAAGCTTAGCGCTAAAGACATATTTCACATACGTATTGTTAACTGTTCTGTTAGAAAAAACTAAAACTTTTGTCCATAAAGTCCACATATGGACTAGGGGTCATGAAATACTTTCAGCAATAGTTGGGAGTATATATAGCTTTATTACGACAGTGTTCTTTTTCCGATCCCAGGTTTGGGATTTTAGAACATGTAGGCTAAAATTTAAATTTCAATAAAAAGTAGGTCAAATAGAAGGACCTCCATCTTCTTTCTACAAGGTTGCTAAATTTTACACTCAATTTGGTTTAAACGTACGTACATATTGTTAGCTTACAAAAAGATACCAAATTTTTATATAATCCTTAAGAATTTTTTTTTATTAAAAAAATAAAATTGACGGCAATTTTTAGGCTAAAATACATAAAAATTCAATTAATTGAAAATCGTCGTTTTTAACTAAAAACAGATATATTCTCGAAAAATTTCTACAATATTGAAAATTTTGCCAAATTTAAGACCATATATAAAAATCAAACACAACTTGAATAAAAATCAAACAAAGTTTAAAGAAATGCCAAGCTATAAAAGGATTTCCAGGGGCGAGGTACCCAACTTTAAGACCACATAGCGCCAACCTTGGTAAGTAGATGCTGCCCACCGTCAAAACTTAAACTTCGATAGTCCTCTGCTATTCCCATGCCAAATTGTGGATTAATCGGCCTAGTCCTTTACTAATGGCTGAGTTATTTCCAAAATATTTTGATTGTTATTAAAATATCTGTGGCAATAAGGAAAAAGTGCTTAAGTCTGATTTTTAAGTTTTGTAGGAGAGCAATTTTAAACTTTAAAATAATTTTTTTTTAAATAACTCATCTTTAAAGTTTACCTATGGGAGTCAAACGTATGATTTTGAAAAATATCTTATATCTACCAAAAGTACGCAGGCGTTGCAATTAATAAGTTGTAAAAGAAGATTCTATGATTTTGAGAAATACTTGGTAGTTTCTTAAGCTTTTTTCCAAATACGATTCGGCATTGAAAAAAGATGAGCAGAAAGTTTTTTTGCTATAACTTCCTGAAAAATAGTACAAAATAATTGAAACTTTACACATGGGTACTTTGAAGTACGGAGATTTCAAAGGTGCCAGTAACTTAATTTTTGCTTAAGTCGACTTAAGCACTTATTCCTTATTGCCACAGATATTTTAAACACCTTTTAAGAGC
This sequence comes from Phasia obesa, assembly GCA_949628195.1. NCBI lineage: Eukaryota > Metazoa > Arthropoda > Insecta > Diptera > Tachinidae > Phasia > Phasia obesa. Next base: position 92,753,613 of record OX451215.1, read on the forward strand.
CTTACAATAATTTTTAGAATTTTAGTTTTTTTCAGGGGCACAGCTAGTTAAATAATAAATCTAAATAACAGCATTCTGGAAAATTAATTACAGCATTCTGGATCATCCAAATTAAATTCCTTTTCGTCACTAAAATCCACAGTACGCCAATCATTAACTTGAATATCTATCATATGCTGTCTATGGATTTTCCTTGCATACATTCATTATTCAGCAGTGTTTTTTTTAATTTTTTTATTTTTTTTTTCAGGTGTTTGCAGTTTGCCAGGATTCTTTTTTACGTTTGAGATAATTGGACACCAGCTTGAGACCTCATTTTTGGTGATGAAAGAGAACAGTTTATCGCAATTCGGAAGATTTTTACGGTTTGAGTTGAACCCTTCCTTTGTAATTCTTTCCACAATTTTCATTATCTTTTAAGTATCCGAGCACAAATATGCGACTTTCTCCAATACCTCGCGCAATAGCTCGATAGGTATATCCTTGCGAACGACAAACATCGATTTTTTTGTAATTTTTAGAGTTTAATAAATAAATCAAAAGCTAATATTCCAAATTTTATTTTTTTCTAGTTCAGGGCAATTTTCACTTACTGCATCACGCATATAAAAAAAAAAAATAAACAAATAAAAGAAAAATATTTGGGTATTTTGAAATAAATACAATTTATTTAATCATAATTCTAACAAATTTTTCATAATCGATATGTGTATGTGTATACAATCGAATATACCATTTTTTGTGATTTTGATGCATGTAGACAGGGTTTGATTAATTTTAATTTAAAAATATTTTGTTCAGTGTTGTAGCTTTTTTAATCATCAGATTCCTATATATTTGCAATTGATGATTGTGCTATATTATAAAAATAAAAGGGTGTTCCGACAGTGACACGTATATTGCTTTATTTTTTGAATCGCAATAGGTAGACTCTTGTAAGTTTTACAGTAGACGTGTTGCCATGCCGCTTTAATTTAAATTAAAGGGTGTTCCGCAATAACATGTTTTTCACTTATATTGCCTTATTTTTTGAACCTCAACAGGTAGGCTCCTGATATTTTCATATAAAGTCCTTGTATTTGAACAGTAATAGGCTGAAACTTAAAATTCGTTGTACAATATTTACTGTAACAACAAGAAATGAAAATATATTTAATCAAAATAAAAGGGCATTTCCTAGATGTTGCGAATTTGAGGAATTTGACCTACACTTCTGAACGTTATAAGCAGACACTTGAGTATAAAAAATAATTAAATATTAAAGTTGTATTGTTAAAGTTGTACTGATTATAGTACGGAACCCTATGTGTGTGAGTCTGACTCGCACTTGACTAATTTATTTTTATTAAGGACACTTTACAGGACCAAGAGTCCTTTGCTCAAGTGGGATTATGATGAGTATAAGAAATCTAAGTTTAAAAATTTTTATGTTGAATACTATAGCACATATAAAAACACTTACTTTTTGGAACATGGGTGGTAGGCGTGCCGTTGTTCCGCTTTTCTCCAAAACTTCAACTTTTCTTGATTAAGGTTAATATAATTATGTTTATTTAATTCTATGTCAACTCCTTCTATTTTTGTCCCATCCTTAGCTGTGTGCACTGTGGCATTTGCCTAATGGTTCAACCGAGCCTTCAAGCCGTCCATGGACTTCATTATATTGGCTACCCTACCTTTCAGGTATTATAATTCATAGCTATTGGGTGCCAAGAATTTAAGAATGAAGTGACAAAATTATTTTTTACTACAAAAAAAGCTGCAGTAAATATAAATTGATAGTGATGAAAATTGCAATTCTCTGACAAATGCTGGCAAACCGCTTTACCTTATTCAAGTAAATCGCACTTTTTTCCACCAGTTTTGAAAAATCTACAATTAACAATAAAAAATATCAGCAACCCTGTCACTGCCTAAAATAGGCAACAGAATGTAAATGAAAGAAATTGTATGAATAATGAAAAAGACATTTCACTTTTTCTTAAGTGAAATGTACCGGTACCCATGTAATAAATAGTTGAGTATGTGTTACGCTAGTTCTTTCATTTATTTCATTCATTCGCTCATGCATTCATATGTTAATTTTGTAAATTTTAATTTTCTTAAGCCCTGAAATCATGTTTTCCTCTTGGTTGGTATTACACTTTACAACAGGCAGTCAGGCAGTCTTTCCTCCTTTTTGTATGTAGATTTAAAAAGTTCTTCTATTGTTAAGATGAGAGAAATTAAATCCAACATAAAAAAGTAGACCTTCTACTTGTGCATGATCCTTGTTAAAAATGTTATTGTCACAAAAGAAAGGAAAATTAAAAATAGTAATGATACCTTAGCTAGGCATTTGGTGAAATCTTAACTTTTTAAATTTTTTTATGAGCTACAATTGGTGGTATGTGAAATTTTTGCTAAAATGTTATACACACATTTTGAAAATTATGGATAAATTTATCCTTTTCGCCTTTTTTTAATGTAGAAATTAAATATTCGAACATCTATTTATTAATTTACTGCAAACACAGGTCATTTACTCTCAGTTAAATAATTATATGTGCAAAATTGCTTTTCTCCTTTTTTTAGGTTAATGCCACGTGAAACAGATGAAGAAAGTGGATTAATTAAGGGAATGAGTCAATCCATCATAAAAGTTGGCCAAATTTCTGTTTCTGTAAAGAGAAATCGTAATACGATCACTAAGTAATAAACATGACGGTCGGATATGGACTATTGATGATAGGAGCAAACGGCGCATACAGCAGTTAGCAACTTATAGCCAGATGATTTGCAGGCAAATATAAGTGGACATTGATCTAAAAGTGACTAAACAACGTGTTCATCAAATAACAAGACAATATTTTAGACTTTAAATATGAGTACCGAGTCCCTAAACCAGGTCTAAAAGAACGTCATAAAAATGCTCATATGGTATTTTATGAAAAGTATAAATTTTGGGAAGATGAAATTGAATCTGTGCTATTCAGTGACAAAAAAAGTTTAATTTAGACAGACCAGATGATATTCACAAATATTAGATGGACGTAAGACGCTCACCGGAAGCATGCCACAAACGAGTAATGGTGCAGGATATTTTTTTACCAATAGCGTAGTCCAAAATAGGCTTTGTGCTAGGAAAATTTAATGCAGAAATCTACATAGATTTGTTACAAAGTAAACACCTTGATTTTGCTGGTGATTTACAAGGAGATAATGCAGCGATCCATGTGGTGAATAAGATCAAGGCGTTCATTAAATTTCAATGAATTGATTTCCTCGAGTGGTCTGCTGTAAGCCCAGACCTCAGTCCCATCTAGGATCTATGGCGAATACCTGCTGCCAAAATACATGCATCTTTAAGCTATATGACAGCTGGAAACAGCTAAAAAAAAGCCATGTTGGTTGATGTGTCTGTCCTGAAAAAACTGGTAGAGTCAATGTCCCATTGTGTCAAATTGGTCAGGATATACAAGGGTAATACAACCTCTTATTAACATATATAATACTTTTATTTCTAGCTTCCTTGAATCTCTATTTTCTAAACAATCTCATAAAAAACATCGCATTTACACAGTGGTAAAAAGAAGGAGTAAAGAGACCTTCTTGAAGGCCTCTTTACTCCTACTTTTGGAGGCAGAAGGCCTTCTGTTTACATTCCGTTCGCATTCCAAGCTCATGTCTTTTTTAAACAGGTTGTCATTGCGGAGCAGGCCTTTCACTGTCGCTTCTGCCGTCAAGCGTTGCAGAAGGTCCTCCGAAAATTGTCTGCTAGAAGGCCTTTAAAATTTAATGCCTTTTCGTAGCAAAAACTAAAAAAAGTTCTGGGACAAGTTTTTTTTTATTGTTGTTCTAATTTTATTATTAATTTATTTTTATTTGAAATATTAAAATTTTTTGGGATTCGAACCATCAAAATCCAGTCTGATAGACTAGCGCACTATCAATCGGTCTATCGAAGCATCTCAATCGCAATCAGCAATGAAATAGATAAAGGGCATTTCAATGTTCTTTTGTGTTTTAAAAATGAGAAATCTAAAAATAGAAAATTATGTTTTTGCCATACAAAATGAGTACACATTCCTACTTTCCTACTAAGAGAAGCGAAGTAGGAATGTATACTGGATTTTTTAGAAGAAAGAGACAAGGCCTTTTAAACGGCCTTCTTTGGAAGGCACACAAATTGAGGATTGTATCCGAAAAGACCTGAAGTGAAAAGGGCTCTTTAACTTTACCACTGGGTAGGGTAGGTAAAAGACATTTGCATCTGTGAGTCAAAGTACAGGCCTCTTAAGTTCAAGGTTTGAGTGCACAGACTTATACCTCATTGCTGTGTCGACCATTACAGCTTCCTGTAATGGTCGACCTGCGTCCTGTCTCTGCATCGAGGCTGGCTTAAATAAGTCAAGGAGAAAAATGTCATACTTTATAATAAAAAAGTTACGTTAGTCGACAGCATATGCTAGGGATGCACAGTCATCTTAGAGTTTGGTTAATAGAACTCTGGATATCTGTCGACCTTCATTCTTACTTACCCTATGCCTTACCTGCGCATATGGATCTCTGTTTAAGCAAACATGTTTTCTCCATTACTCGTTATAATTTTATGAATTTTAATTTTTTTAAAAACAATCAGTATGGTGAGCATCCGGCAGGGATGGAGAAGGAACTCTCTTCAAACACATTTGTTTAGTTTACAAGCCCATCTTATACGAATATCATTTTTTGAAATAAACCCTGCTAACAGTCAGTTTTATACTAGCGGTTGCCTCTGGTGCTGATAATTGGATAGTCAGCTGATTAGTCAAATATATAAATCAATCCCAGGTTTGCATTCAATAAAACTTTTTCAACTCAATTAAAATGAAAGTGTAAATTTGTGTTACGTTTTTATTAAAAACCAGCTGTGCACGGCACTTCGTCAGCGTTCTTCCAATATTTTACTCGATTTTACTTTGAAAGCAATCGGCACCAAATACTCTTACTTTTTTAGTGCTTCAGTTATGGTTTATGCATTTACGTTATATAAAGGGTCTCATCCCTACTTAAATAACTGCGTACTTTCACTGCTATTTCTCCACTTTCTCTTGGAAATAAAAGATTTTTGCGCAAAAGAAGTACCCTATATTAGAATAAGGATACTTAGGTACCTCTTCGAAAAATTTTATTAAAATCCATGCAGTAGTTTTTACGTGATGCGAACACAAACAGAAGGACATACAGGAAATGATTTACTGTTTTATTATTTGTATAAATGTATAGATTAACAACGACACTTTCGTATTGTAATACAATAATCTAACCGATGCTACAGTACAAGGAGCTTATCACTTAGAAATTGTGTCCATTGCTTATAGTCACAAATTCTCATTCTCTATGCGTTTTATTTTTTACAAACAACTTTTTTATCCATTTATATGTACGTAGGGTTCTTCTCGTTCGTTTCTTATCAAAAATAATTTCATTTAACTTTGCCTATCCAATAATTTAAAATAATTCATTACAAGGAGTTTTTACTTTAAGCAATTTACCTTATTTTTGTGTTTTACCTTTACTATCAAACATATTTACATATGAATACGTACACATATGTACAAAGTTAAATTTTAATTCCTGTTTAAGCTTAAAAGCAAAAAATAAAAAAAAACAAAAACCCAATTCGGATCTATATAAATTCTTTCTAAGGCAGCATAATAATGAAAAAAATTATATTTTTCTTTTTAACTTTTCTGTTAACTTGCTCCTTGTTAATGTTTAATAAACCAACAAACAAACAAAAGGAGCTTGAGAAATGTTTTTTTGTTGTATTAAATTTCTTTAAGGAATTAAAACATTATTCTTGCAGGGTTACTTACAGTTACTCACACGGAAACAGCAAGCATCACCGACAATGGTTTAATAATCTTTTATATCCTTTTTAACATGTATCCTTTACGGTTTTCCAATGTATGACATATAAAATACAACTTACATACACACTCACACACACACACACACACAAATGCAATCTTTTGTATTAAAACACTGAAATAGAAATGTATGTTTACAGTATAGAGTGTTTAATAACCCGCGAATTGCCATAAAATATTTTATGTCTCTCGCAATTTATTTTCTTTTCTTTATACTGAATGATTTCTTTTATTTCTTTTTTTTTCCCTATATGTTTTACATTAAAATCTACGCACATTAATATTGTGAATCGTTTGTAGTATAAATTATAGGCTGAATAGAGTCCACCTCATTTTATGACTCCTTTTATTTTATTTTCCCCATTTATGACTTTATTTCAAATAGTGAAAGTACTTTGGAATTGACATGTTGTTGTTATTGAGTGATATTTTTTTTCAAATTGAAATGTATAGAATTTCACTACAAATTCCATAGAGATGTTTATTAAATTCTATAGATTCAACATAATTATTTGATTTGAAATCATTAGCATTTCACTAAATATGTGTATGACTTAGTTTTTAAACACACGTACATACATATGTATATAACGAATTTATGAAAACAATTAAATATATTCTAACCCCGACATAGGTTCGGTATTAGGAATTTCCAAATTTGTTGTTTCTTTGGGACACCAAAATAATTTTGAAAATAAAATGTGTTTCAAGCTTCTTTAAATACGTTGCCGCATATTTCGTGAACACGACAATCGTTATATAAGTCAACAGCTTTTGTTGTTTGCAGTAACGACCGCAGGATTTAGTGGACAACCTATAAAAATTAGTAACATGTGGCATCTCTGTCCAAAAAAGCAAACAGCATAAAAAGGAATAGAAAAGAAAACAAATTATTATTAAAATGTATTAATAAAGTCTGTTTGGAGTTATTATGTAGACTTTAATATATTTAAAATAAAAAAATAAAAAAACTATTTTCGTGCTGTATAGAAAGAATATAATTAGTTGACACAATTTTAATTAAAATGTGGATTTAATTTCTATTAATTTATAATAAATACATGTACATATTATATATTTTATTTCAGCATTTCAACCAGACTCATTTGGAAATATTCAAAAGTTATTACAATGAATCACACGAGAACTATATTGGTTAAGAATCAAATTATTAACTAAAAGTTTGTAACCTTGGCTAATGGTAGAGTTGCTACAAGTAAGCTAATGTGTAATTTTAATTTAGAGGATAACACATCGTTCATAAAAATATATATTTTATTTGGTATCTGTTTGTTTCAAACGAATTATTTTTAGGCACGAGTTCGTATCCCAATTATCATTCTAACTATCTGATGATTTTAGTTTTCTATCATTCTTATCTATAGCTAAATACTACTGAAGGAGTTAGCAGTCGGGTACCCAACTCAACAACTTTTTATTAAGCGCTTATCCATTTGTGGCATTTTGGCCAGTGCATTACAGAAGAAATTCATTTTTTAGCCTAACAGTTCGTATGTGGAGTCATCTTCCTGCCACTTACAATGTTAGAACATTTAAATCGAATGAGCATAAACAGTACTCCCTCTCCTCATCCCCTGAGTACTGGTTCGAGATAAAAAAAATACGAAGAATGCTGATTCAGTATGTAACGATCCTGAAAATGATTTGTATTCTGCTAGAGTCTTAAATAAAATTTTCTGTTTACTTTAATTTGTGTATTGGGAATAGATGAGGCAATTTCGGAAATAATTTTGCTAAATTCGTTTTCAATCCGACTGTAGTTCTTTTTGATTTAAACTTCTTTTTTAATTTGCTAGATTGTCTATTTTAGAGATTTTTCCAACTTAAGTGATTTTTACTAGTTTGTGTCCTTTTTCCCCTTTTTTATTCTTTTAATTTCAAATCTTTTATTTTCTACGTTAAGTGATTTTCTAAAATTGGCTCTTTAATTGTTTCCGCAATTTCGCCTTTTTGCGATTTAGCATATTTTTACTCAATTTTTCCGAGTTCTTTTTAATTATTCTTTTCGTATTTATCATTAATGTCGAATACTAACAGATTTACTGCCAACTTTTTCAGAAAATATCGATGAAGCCTGGATAATAAAATGTTTAAGGTCGACTTCTAAAAACATCGATGTTTTTATCGAAATTTCATCGAATCAGCTTTTCTTTCAAAAGTGGTTTCACATTAACACCAAAACTGTGATCAAAGCGTATCCAACAAGATAATAACAGTAGAACGGTTAATCGTTTCGTGAATGCACTCATATTGTCAAACTTCATTGCAGCAATTCAATACACATGGAGTTTGACAGACGAAGATTGTGGCTGCATTTTTAGAATTTAGAAATGGTATTAAAAAAATATATCGATTTCAGAAACCATAAAATAAATAACTATATATGGATACTAACTGTGCCCACACACGACCCCCGGGGTTCCAATTGTCACCGCAGGAATGGCAAATGCTTTGACGCGGTTCACTCGGGGAAAATAGGGGCACTAGACGCTAGGGTTCCTAGAGCCTAAATCTGGAAGAAAAGGTCTGCGATAAAAATTGTGGGTCCTCTTCGAGGTCCGACCAGTGCCCAAAGGACTGGTACCACGGGAATCGGTTGCCCCACAGAGAGCCTATCCTCTCTGTGACCGGTTATTGGTGAGGTCCGCTTCGGGAGTACACGTGGTGGTTGTGGTTTAAGATCGATTTATGTAGGTATGGTGCACGGTCGATCAAGTATGCTGAGACGGAGTTTGGATAGTCTCCAAACCTCTAAGCAAGAGGTTATAATGTGGATCTAGGCTTGCCTTGGATAAGGCTTGCCATATTATATAAATTGCTACTCATTGTGACTGTATCACACATAAATTGCGATTGGTGGCAATCGTAAAGTGTTGTTATACTATACAATGGGGGCGCTAGTGAAACTTAGGTACTCACGTTAATCTTGTTCCACAATTGTGCCCACACACGTTGTGTGCGTCCACACAATATTTTATTTGATTTTGCTTTGAAAGTAATCCACAACAAATTTTAAGATTCTTACGTATTTACCTTATATAAAGGAACCCATCCCTGGATAAAATTCTAAAAACTATTGTAAAAGACAGACAGCACAGACAGAATATGAGTTACTCATTATTTTAAAATAGCACCATCTGTTGCGCAACTTTGCTTAAAATATACTGCTTTTAAAAATAAAAGATTTCTTAAAGTATGCAGTCCCTTTCACTGCTTCACTTTCTCTTGAAAATAAGATATTTTTGTATAATAAAAAAGAATCCTATATTGGAATCAGGATACTGCGGCACCTCTTCGCAAAGTTTTGTTAAAATCCATCCTGTAGTTTTTACGTGATGCGAACACAAATAAAAAGACAGACAGGAAATGAGCTACAATTTTATTATATGTTAAGATATCGCTTTTAAAAATTCTGCGATATATTAAGACAAATAACCATATTTCGATATTTTTAATCGATATTTTGCCCAACCCTATTGAAGACTTCGGATTTTATTTTTATTATATCCAACGTTTGCGGGTTTTAAGCCCATAGGTTTTTAAAATATTTTCCTTTTCAGCAAGGTTAAGAGCTCTTGCGCCTAGAATTTTTTACAAAGTCTAAAAATTTTTATAATTAAACAAAAAAATATTATCAAAAAGCAGTTCCTCTCTTTTTCACATTGATAGCTAAAATATAACATAATTTTTTTTTTTTTTTTTTAATTTTTAGCTGTAAGTGGATTGTGTATTTCCATATGACTTGACACAATTTTCATTATATTCATACAACTATAAATTTAGTTTTTAATAACATTGTCAATTCTAATAAAATACTGGGAAAGACGAGTTGTTATTGGCAGAAGGACAATAATCTGTGATCACTTATAAAATGCAAAAAAAAAATAATTTTTATATGACAAACCAAAAACTTATTTTCTAGAGAAACTAAGCGTTATACAGGCAAAAGGACAATAATTTGTGATCACTTATTAAATGTATAAGAAGAATATAGATAAGTGATCACCACTTATGACAGTAAAGCTTCGCTTATGGCAATACTGCAATTGCACGTTGGGATTATGTTACCGGCGATTTAGTGCTACGTGGTAATACCGGCGAAGGCGTTTTTAGATCCTCCTCAACCTATGTTGCATATCAGTTTATGTATTTTTTTTACTTTATAAAAAATAAACTGCATACTTTCACTGCTTATTCTCCACTTTTTCTTGGATATAAGACATTTTTGAGGAAAAAAAGTATCCTATATCGGTATCAGGATCATTGTTGCCACAACCAAATATTCTTAAAAATGTAACCAAATGAGGAAAAAACTAACCAAAATTAAAAATTATTTTGATTTAGGGAAATTCCACGACAAATCAACAAGGCACTAAAAATGAATACTTCAGATTTTATTGAAACTTTCTTATTTATATTCCTTGACTCTCTAAATCCAAATATAATTTAAAAAAAATTTATCTCTTGTAGTTTTTTAGCTCTACAGTTATTAAAGTGGGAAAATATCGCTTTTTTGCATATGCGCTCGAGGATTAAATATATTCTAATTCCAGTTCTATAAGCCCTAGAAAGTTGAGTAATAGCTCATTTTAAAGGAGATTTCAAACATTTTTTTTGTTATTTTTAAAAATAAGTTTTATAAACATCTTTATGATTGTGTCTTTTATTTTTTTTTTAATTTACATATATTTTTTAGTGTGGCTTGGTTAGTTCACCATACAAATTTCAGAGTGGGACCATGGTGGGGTCAGAAGCAGAGTAAGCATTTCCCTCTTCTTTCATTTTCCATATTCATGAAGAAAATTGTGATTTGTTTTTTGTTTACTTCACCGTCTACGAAAGAAATTTTTTATTGCGTTTGTTTTTTCTCTGCACACAAATAGGTTTCACACACACACTTTTCATCTTCTTGGATGTTTGCTTTTCAAACTGTTCACAACGGCAAAGCTGATCAGGATACTTAAGCTCTCCTTACAAAATTTTGTTAAAATCCATCCAGTAGTTTTTACGTGATGCGAACGTAAAAGAAAATCAGACAGACAGACAGACAGACAGATGGAAATTAGTTACTATTTTATTTTATGTATAGAATAGATATAGATATTTTTAAGTTACAAAATATGAAATTTGACCACATACAATGCATAGATTTTTTTCAGTGCAAATGCAACAATGCATACTCATTTTAAAAAATTATCTGGTTGGGTGTCTTTGGTTATAATTGATTAATTTTAATTTCTACGTTTTTATTACTCTTTTAAACCTTCATTTAGCGCTTTTATTATACCCTTCACCACAGGTGGAAAGGGTATATATAAGTTTGTCATTCCGTGTGTAATTTCTACAATATTCATTTCCGACCCCATAAAGTATATATATTCTGGATCCTTATACATAGAGAAGTTGATTAAGCGATGTCCGTCTGTCCGTCTGTCCGTCTGTCCGTCTGTCCGTCTGTCCGTGTTAGTGTGGTAATGTCATTTGCCAAGGCATCAGAAGAGATACAAAAAATTTAAGCACACCAATCTGTCAGGCATAGTTTCGAAAATTTTGGTATTGCAATTCAGCAACATCGGATCATTCCTTTGGAGGCTACGGGCCAAAAACCACGCCCACCTATATTTTTTTTACGTTTTTTTTACGTTTTTTTTAATTTTTTTCGGCTTTAATGATTCTGTTTTGCCTTTTTTTGTCAAATAAATATTAGAGTGTGACAGGTAGATCGCAAGGAGTGCATACAGATCTCGGGGGATCAATAACCCCCTGCGAGGGGCGATTTTTGTTTGTTTTTAGATTGGTAGGGTTTTTCTGCTTTGATTTGTATTAGAGACCTTAATAGAAAGCAATACGCATAGAGGTAGCCAATGGACCCACAGGGTACCCACTGACAAATAGGAGCAGTTAAAAGGGCCCCCCATGTGTCAATATGATGAATTTTTTTTTTTTTTTGTAAGGATTTCTTTTTGCTTTAGTCTGACCATTCTAACTCAATAGATTGGAGAAAGGTCCAAAATTTAACAAAAAAATTTCAATCAAATTTTTAAAAAAAAATTTTTTAAAAAATTTAAAAAAAAAAAAATTTTTAATTTTTTTCAAAAATATTTACAAAAAAATTTACAAAGCATTTTCAAAAAGATATTTTACAGAAAAATATGAGAAAAAAAATTTTTTTAAAAAATTTTCCAAAAAATTTTCGAATAAAATTTTACAAAAAATTTTTAAAAAAATATTTTTACAAAAAATTTTTACACACAATTTTCGAAAAATTAAAACAAAAATTTCAATATTTCTTTGAAAATGAAAATCATGACTGTAACATAACATATATTTAATATTAAGAATATACATATGTATGTATGTGTGTATATAGAGTAACATATTTTTATACCCTTCACCACAGGTGGAAAGGGTATATATAAGTTTGTCATTCCGTGTGTAATTTCTACAATATTCATTTCCGACCCCATAAAGTATATATATTCTGGATCCTTATACATAGAGAAGTTGATTAAGCGATGTCCGTCTGTCCGTCTGTCCGTCTGTCCGTCTGTCCGTGTTAGTGTGGTAATGTCATTTGCCAAGGCATCAGAAGAGATACAAAAAATTTAAGCACACCAATCTGTCAGGCATAGTTTCGAAAATTTTGGTATTGCAATTCAGCAACATCGGATCATTCCTTTGGAGGCTACGGGCCAAAAACCACGCCCACCTATATTTTTTTTACGTTTTTTTTTAATTTTTTTCGGCTTTAATGATTCTGTTTTGCCTTTTTTTGTCAAATAAATATTAGAGTGTGACAGGTAGATCGCAAGGAGTGCATACAGATCTCGGGGGATCAATAACCCCCTGCGAGGGGCGATTTTTGTTTGTTTTTAGATTGGTAGGGTTTTTCTGCTTTGATTTGTATTAGAGACCTTAATAGAAAGCAATACGCATAGAGGTAGCCAATGGACCCACAGGGTACCCACTGACAAATAGGAGCAGTTAAAAGGGCCCCCCATGTGTCAATATGATGAATTTTTTTTTTTTTTGTAAGGATTTCTTTTTGCTTTAGTCTGACCATTCTAACTCAATAGATTGGAGAAAGGTCCAAAATTTAACAAAAAAATTTCAATCAAATTTTTAAAAAAAAATTTTTTAAAAAATTTAAAAAAAAAAATTTTTTTAATTTTTTTCAAAAATATTTACAAAAAAATTTACAAAGCATTTTCAAAAAGATATTTTACAGAAAAATATTAGAAAAAAAATTTTTTTAAAAAATTTTCCAAAAAATTTTCGAATAAAATTTTACAAAAAATTTTTAAAAAAATATTTTTACAAAAAATTTTTACACACAATTTTCGAAAAATTAAAACAAAAATTTCAATATTTCTTTGAAAATGAAAATCATGACTGTAACATAAAATATATTTAATATTAAGAATATACATATGTATGTATGTGTGTATATAGAGTAACATATTTTTTTAAATGCGTTTGATTTTTTTTTTAAATGCGATTGATTTAAAATAGATGAGATCTTTGTTTAAAACCTAGGTGCATTAAACACATAGACATCATCAGGATACCGGGTAAAAACTGCCAAAAATAAAATACACACGTTTATAGGTAAACGTTTTTTTTTGAAGCCAGTATAGCTACATGGCTACACGACCACCGTTGTGGATGTCGTCAACTTAGGCTAATTTCTATTTTATTCAACAAAAGAAAATGTCACAAATTACATTATTATTGTAAATTACAAATTCATATACAAACAAAAAGTTTTGGAGGAGATATTTATAAGTTTTTGAAAAAGTTATTTAATTTTATAAAAGCAAAATAAGTATTTCTACAACAATGTCAGAGTTTACGATGTAGCGTCGGCTTCAATATCATTAAGTAGCTGACAACACGGCGACAATTGTAGCAAACGGAATTTGTTTTCATTTGTCTTCTATTTCTTTAACTCATGAATAATGATTTTTTCTTATACGACTTTATTTAAATAATTCTTGCAAAAAAAAACCGACTTCAAAACAGACAAACTTAAAATCATGTTTCTTGAAGACGGTAACTATTGCGACACCCTATAATTTCCGAATTCAAATTTTATACTAGTTATAGCGGTCGTAGCAATACAGGTTCATTGTAAATTTCAACCGTCTGTCTGTAACGGTATAAAAGTTTTGTCATATACATCTAATTACATAAACTATTGCGACACCCTGTAATTTATAATTTTAAATATTTATACTTATTATAACAGATATAGTAATGGACATTATGTCTAATTGTTAAGTGTTTATCAATAACTGTTTAAAAGATATGGTCATATATATCAAATGACGTCACCTATTGGGACACCCTTTAAATTCAAATTTTAATATAAATACTTTTTAAGGAGGACTTTGTCATACAGATTCTTTTTAAATTTTAACTTTGTGTCCATATACATCAAATTACATCAACTATTGGGACACCCTTTAATTTCCAATTTTAAATATTTTTACTTTTTGTAATACCAGACATAGTAGTGAAAATTCTGTCTATTTTTCAAGTGTTTGTCTATAACGGTTCCAAAGATGAGGACATAATGGTCAAATTACATCAATAATAGGGACACCCTTTAATTTATAGATCCAAATTTTATACTCGTTGTAATAGCGGACTAAGCAATATAGGTTCTTTGTAAATTTCAACTGTCTATCTATAACAGTTGATAAGTTTGGCCATATATATTACTTTTGCATTAACTATTGGGACACCCTTTATTTTCCAAATTCATATTTTACACTTGTTATTTTATCGGACTTAGCAATACAAATTCTTTGTAAATTTCAACTGTCTGTCTATAACGGTTCAAAAGTTTGGCCATATATATATCAAAATAAACCAACTAATGGGACACCCTTTAATTTCTAATTTTAAATATTTATACTTATTATAACAGACATAGTAACGAACATTCTGTGCAACTTTCAAGTGTTTGTCTATAACGGTTCAAAAGATAGGAGAATAAAGGTGAAATTAAGTCACCTATGGGGTCACCCTTTAATTTTTAATTTTATTTTTTAATTACTTTTTGTTATTGGGAGCTATAGTAATACGCACTTTTTTATAATTTTAAATGGGTGACCTATAAAGTTCATAATACACGTAAAAAACATGTATGTTGTATGGGGACACCCTTTAATTTTTAAACTTTTAAACTGTTTTTAAAATGGGACCAATCTGCAGCCATAACCTTTCTAATGGCGCAAAAATTTTTAAAATCGGTTCAGAAATGACCGAGTTCTGAAGGCACAAACATACAAAAAAAAAAAAAAAAAAAAAAAAAAAAAAAAAGCAACACACAGACGAATTGATAACCTCCTTCTTTTTTTGAAGTCGGTTAATAAAGAGTCAACAATATGGATAATGCTGTACATGTCTGTATAAATAAAATCACCGTGGTGAAGGGTATAGAAGATTCGGCACGGCCGAATATAGCACTTTTACTTGTTTTTTCATCAAAAGAAAATTTTTTATTTATTTAAAAAAAGAAAGTGTAGCTAGTAGGAAAAAATTAACATAAAGAAATCTCGTTTACTAATTGCAAACATTTGTAAAAAATTATAATTACAACACGAATTAAAGGATGGCAACAGCGAGAAGGTGGGCTAGGCAAACAAGAAAGGGGTGAAGTTCGTAATTATGTTTGTATAGGAGCATATGTCAAAATTTTTTAAAATAATATTACTTTTGGAATACACTTTAGAACAGTATTTTATACACAAGTATGTATTTGTTGTCAAGGTACAGTTAACTAAATAGAAATTAATAAATTTAGTTCAAATTTTGGATTATATTATTTATTTTTTCTACTTATGTGTGAAAAGTTGTAAATCTCTATTACACTGTAAATATACGTACATACATATGTGTTATGCCTACCAAAGTAAATAAGTTAAATGTCATGTTGAATTTGTATCTTTGATTAAAGATGACACTTGTGCTTTTACGGAAATTTTCCCAAACTCAAGTGGTTTTTACTGCAAAAACACACATGTTTGGAAACGAATTTCTTATTTTTTCTTTTATTCTTTTGCAAATTTCTACAAGGATTTGCCATGCCAAGCTTAGGTAGAAACGATTTCATATGGAGAAGGGGTTTGATATGCCAAGTGTAAATTCATGTTTGTATTTGGTTTCGATTCAAGAGGTTGTATTTAAATGGCAAAAAAGGTTGTTGTCTAAATTATTTTTTATCTGATTTTAAGTAGAAATACTTTACAGTTAAACAAGAAATAGTACTTGGAATGCTCATACCAAACTAAACAAATATTTATATGAACACTAAAAAAAAACCTGTCGATATTTTAAGAGTCCAAATTCAAAATTTAACTAAAAACGTTTAAAAATTTCCACGAGGATCTTTTGAAAGAAATTATTTTATTACAAACTTCTTTCAAACTCTTAAAATGTTACTCATAATTAAAAACTACAGGGAAACCCTTCTTATAAATTAATTTTTGATTATTCCATATTTGTAGAACTATAACGGGAAATAAAACTCATACAATTTGGTGTAGCCTACTTTCAAGGCGAAAAGCGTCGTAGTCTAAAAAACTGTCGGAAAGTAGTTTTTAAATATTGTAAACATCCAGGTTACTCTAAAAATAAAGGTCGTACTCTAGCACAACAAGCTGATGCATACGAGCTGTAAAAGGGTTACCTTAATTGAAAATTATTATCAAATATCATACAAGTGAATCTTTTTTTTTTTTTTTTTTTTTATTATTGCTTCTACGATAAAATTAAAAAAATCGCTTATTTTCGAGAGGAAGTCTACAAAAGCTAACATAACCATAGAAAATATATGAGCAGTTTTCTTTAAAAGTGGTATAAGTGTATTTTATTTAATATGGAGATAGTTAAGGTTTTGCATTTAAATAATTTGAAAAACATGGATATATCGGGTGTTAAGTTTTAAGGGCTGATATTGAATGTAAACCACGCCTAAACATCAAGTTTTTTTCTGCATTTAATTTGACATTTCTCAATTTCAGACTAACACAATCGAGCAACGCGTTATCAAAATGGACGTTCAAATCAAAATGCATATCGTGCATGTCATGATCTTTTCGGTCAATTTAATCATCCAAATGTGCGTACAATCGGAAAAATCGTGCAAAAATTCGAGCAAACCGGGTCTGTAGGAGATGTGAAAACACCAGTACATGCTCGTACTGCAGAAAATATTGCTGCTGTTCGCGATAGTCAACTCAACTCGTCGTCGTGCCCAACAATTGTACCTCTCACGCTCGTCGTTGATTAACATTAAGCATAAAGACTTGCATTTATACGCTTACAAGGTGTAACTAACTCAAGAACTAAAGCCTCTTGATCATTCCAAACGTCGTCAATGATCAGAATGGTGGCAAGATATGACAACAGTGGATGATCAATTTTCGAAGAAAATCATCATCAGTGATGAGCCACATTTGCACCTGAGTGGTTTCGTCATTATGCAGAATTGGCGCATTTGCACGAATGCTAATCAAAGAGTGATTGTCGAAAAACCAATGCACCCCTAAAGAGTGACTGTTTGGTGCGGTTTATGGGCTGGTGGCATCATCGAGCCGTATTTCTCCCAAAATGAGGCCGATCAGGCAGTTACTGTGAATGGTATTCGCTATCGTGAGATGATAACGAATTTTTTATGGCCCGAATTGGAAGGTATGGATGTGGACGATATGTGGTGTCAACAGGACGGTGCCACTTGCCACACAGCTAACGAAACAATGGCTCTTTTGCGCGATTTAAATTCAATGGCCGTGTTATCTCACATGGTGACGATTTTGACTGGCCACCAAGAGCATTTGATTTGACACCGTTGGACTTCTTTCTTTGGGGTTATTTGAAAGTGAGCACAATAAATTTAGTGATTTAAAATCCTCATTCTCACTAAATCGGACTTTCAATAGAATAGAACATTGTACTCGTACATGGTTTGCTTTTAAAACCCTTATCCAACATATCTTCAGTCAATTTACTTCGCCATTGATATTTTTCATCTTAGAACTGCATCTTCTAAGGGGTAAGTATTTATTATGTTGTATAATAAACGCGGACCACCTGAAATTCCGGGAAACTATAAAAATGTTTATGTCATTTACAATGTTGCCACACATATAAAAATGCACTAAAGAAATTATTTAGTAAAATTTTGAAATAGGAAAGTGGACTTACCCATTTTCAGAGTAATTATGTTTGTAACTTCATTAACTACGAAAATTTGTAATAAAAAAAACAATAAAAATTTTATCAATTTTTTTTTTTTTTTTTGGAAAAAGTTTATAAATAAAAATAAAGCCCATAGTAAATTGTATTCATTTTATCATTAACTAATTTTTTATCAAAATTAACTTACAGCACTTTCAAAAAAAAGCGGTTAATACGGAAAACATATTTTTAAAGTTATTTAAGGACAGATTCCAAACAAGGACATGTTCGGCCATCAGGCTGATCCCAGATGAGGGCCGCAATTCGTGGATGCAGGGAGCTTATTTAAAGTTTTATTTAAAAAAAATAGTTTTTTCTTTGATTTCGCGAAATGTTTTCTTTAGCCGGTCTCATTTTTAAAAAAAAGAAGGACCAATGATTCCAGTCACTGATAGCAATGTAATGTAATAATTAATATTCAATATTATTATGCCAAATAAACAATTAATTAGAATTAATCTTTCGTTTTAATCAAAAAAGTAACCATCAATATAATGCTTTGGTGGACACTTGTGCAGTATCGATATTTAAAATATACGATTTGAGTTTCGAAAAGTTGACATATCAACCTTTCTCTTCAAAAAGGCTTTTTAAGAACCTCAGACATCTAACTTTTGTAGGATCAATCCAAGAAAAGGTTTTTTTTTTCATAGATTATTTATTGTATCTTCAATATAGTTGAACTATCAATAATCATATGCATCTTAGGTATAAAATAAAAAAAAAAATAACTTGGTAAGTCCAGCCAGAGCTAGACAAAATAATAATGTTTGATTGTTGCTGTTATCATTTGCGGGTCATGCCTCTGATCTAAGGACGAAAAAGGCTCCTTCTTAGTAGAATGTAACTAGTTTCAAGCCAATAAGTCAGTTTAGTTGTACAACTTTTAACTTTATTTGTGTTAACTTTGATTCTATGTGCCTTTTCCAGGTAAGGCGCCCATCAAGATGTATGCCTAGGTATTTGATGTCTGAAATTTATGCGAATATATGGGCTTCATTTCCTACGCAGCGTAAGAGTTACACTAGTACATATTTGTTCATTCACCTTTATTCTCTATTTGTTTCCAACCAATTTTCCAAATTGAGTATGTAATCTTTTAAATATTGTGATGCTACTTGGGCGATGTGTGGACTTAGTTACTAGTTGGCATATCCGAAGTATACAACAAATATAGAATGGATCCCAATATACTACCTTGGGGAATTACGGCTTCTATTAAGCGATCAGTTAAATAATTTTCTAACAGATTATAGAAGTTTTCGGGTAAGTACAGCATCAACTTACACAAAAAAAAGTTTTTGCGCCAATTAAAGGTTTTAATTAGTTTTTAATTAAAGTTCAATTAATTTTTTAATTGATTCAAATATATATTTATTTAAAACAGAACAAAAAAAATTCATATCTAAACAACTAATTAAGTCAATAAATTATTTTATTTAAATTTAAACTGAAACCAATTAAAATCTTGAATTGGTGAAAATATTTTGTTCTGTGTATATCTTTCGAATGCTTGAAAAACGTCGATTAAAAGCGCAGAGCAGAATTTTCTTTCTTCAAAGGTTTTTTTACTACTTACTAATCTGTGTGTTTGTTGGATGGTACCATGTTGATTTCTGAATCCGAATTGATGGTTCACTCTTTCGCCCTCAGAGTTGGGTTTCGTTTAGTTATTAAAATTCTCTTAAAAAAGCTTTGATAAGTTTGATAAAAGGCTTTTTTTCTAGCTCTCTATGATTCTACTTTTGTGTGGTCTTTTATGGGCTTAGCAATCATAGTTATCAAGGAAACTTTCCACACTGTGGGAATGTAGTCAAGACGTAACATGCCAAGAAAAGATGTTTTTTAACATTTTGTTAAGACTCGTCAATTTTTATCGATGCAAGTTATTAAAAATTTTAGCTTTTAACACTACAAGGGAATCATTTTTTGTGCTATCAAAGTATTGAGTAATGGGTATTAAGTATCGAGTAGTTAATAAATAAACGTAGTAAATCGAAACTTTTAAGGTAGAATTTTTACTATTGAGTACCCAATTGAAAGGTATTGAGTGATATCGGGTAATTGAAAGGAATAGAAATTCCAAGCACTAACCAATTCCACTTCAATTACAATTTTCCTGGTGAGATAGGGTTGAGAAACTTATCAAAACTTCACATCAAACAAATATATTTTTTAAAACGCGGTATTAATTTTCACAGCATACTTTTTTCAATGTTTGCTTGTTTTCTAAAATATTCTATTTATCCATAAATGTTTTTTCTGCTTCTGCTGCAATGAATTTCTTCCTTTTCATAGCTTCTGGCTATAATTTGATTGTTTATACTTTCAGTTTTAAAGGCATCTAAATTGATGTTTATGTTGTGTTTTTGGTTGGTTGTTGGGAAACTGTTACAATAACAAATTAGTGGACCACATACACGTTTTTACATATTCAAATTTTATATATCAAAAAAGGAAAAATGTAACATTTGCATATGATTGCTGGAAAAGGTTGAATAGAAAAGAAAAACAACAAACAAACAAATAAACGATAAGCAACAGCGGTTGCTTTATGTTTGTAATTTAAATAAAAATTAATTGTTTTCCTAAATAACTGCAGTTGATACAATTTTCCCTTTCAATATATTTAAAATTTTCTCCCTGGTCTCATATGAGTTTGTAGCATTTTGAATTGTTATTTTATAACAACAAATTGAAAAAACACATTTGGTTTTTATCTTGATTACACGGGGATTTTATTTATACTTTTTACGATTCAATTGTTTTGCTACAGTTTTATTTTCCATTTAAATTATTATAATTATATGTAAAGTCATCCTTTATGTGACTTGTTTGATAGTTTTTAGAGTTTTTATGTGTAAAATCCATTGCAATTTTAAATAGTTTTAATTTATATGCTTTGGGTAACATTTGGTTTTTATAGTGAACGGAAAAGTATTTAAAACATATTGACGTTTGAACAACAACCCTTAAGGAGAATATATATTTTTAATTAAGGGTTTTTGTATAAACAAAATACCAATAATGTCATAAAGAAAAATGTCCATGGGACTTGGGTAAAGGAGCAATGAAAAACTATACCAACTATTCCCGAGGTGCAATGCTACACATAATGCCACTACACATAACTGCACAGTATAAGGCATCTAGTTAAAGCCAGAATTCTAGTGGAATTTTTCGTGTACTTAGTCTCCTCGAGACTATACTGTAAATGACTCATGTATGCTCAGGAATTTGTATGCTCTTTTAGGTCCGAAAAAATTTGGTTTACTGATGGATTCAAACGTAAAAGCTAATATAGTTATTTAAACAATTCTTTAAAAAGGCATTCTAATGGCTAAATACCCAACGATTTTTATTATCATCTACGCTAGGGAATGTTTGAAAAGGAATACAAGGTGTTTACAACTGATGTCGCTAAAGCCGTTAAGATAGAAACAAGTCGAGCGGCTTGCAGCCGGCAAAGAGTTTCCGCTATTTTTTTTAATCTATGGTAATTTCAAGTTAATAGAATTGTATTCCTTAACTTACATTCATATATAAATTTGTTAAGACTGGCAGTATAAATATTTATAACGTAACAATACTTTTCAGAGAAATTATTATTACTGACTAGTTTTGTTGAAATGATACAAACAAATATTAAAAGTGCCTTTTTCCAAAGAAAGTTCTTTAGAAACCATATCCACTGACTATGAATCTGAGGAATTAAACTATTTACAGCAACTTTGCTACCCAAAGGTTGGTTTATAAAGCAACTTTTCATAGAAATTTCAAGGGCCAAAATCATAAAACATATTATCGGTTTATAAAAGGTTATTAATTTTTTTTTTTTTATGTAAACTAACAAAAACTTTTCGTATTTTTTTCACTTTCTAATAACGACTTTGAGCCTAAAAAATTATAATATTGTAAAGCAACTAAATATTTTATCATTTATGAAAAATTTATTTGAAAATTTACTTTAGTAAACTTTACTTTAATTGCATATAACCGTAAAACAAATTTAATTGCAAATGTAGGAAATTTGGTTGTTTTTCTCGACACAAGATACAGGCCAGGATTCACTATCCAATACAATCGTACGATCGTACGTACAATCGTAGTCGGCTTAAGTTGATTATCAGCCGACGCCGACAATTTTTTTCTCAGCCGCCGCTGCCGAGTTTTTGTTACGACTTACTTCTTGCCAACCACCTCTAGGCAGGATAAAATAAAAACAACAAAATAACGAACAATCAACTCGCTGTGGTAAGGAGAAACCTTGTTTCTGGTTTGAGTCGGTGTTTTATCATCATTGGATACCTATGACATGTCGAAGGGGTTCAATACGCTGTTTCGGAGTGCATTCGAAAGGCC
Source organism: Phasia obesa (assembly GCA_949628195.1). Taxonomy (NCBI): domain Eukaryota; kingdom Metazoa; phylum Arthropoda; class Insecta; order Diptera; family Tachinidae; genus Phasia; species Phasia obesa. The sequence goes on from OX451215.1 coordinate 92,776,136, forward strand.
TTGCGTAGGATCCCATGGTCTTGAACTAAAGTTACTTACGGAATGGTATAACAGACATTATGATCTTAGACACCATCAATAAACTTTAGGTTCAACTATTGAAGATTTTCGAACTACACAGGCTGTGAATTTTTTTTTCTGGTGTCTTGTAAAATGTAGTTTCTCGGAAATTATTTTGTTGACTCTGAAGGATATGCATGATCCTTCAAACTGAACAGGATAATTAACGTCTTCTTTAGTCGATCCATTGCTCAGTGAAGAATCATCCCACTGCACAAGATCGGGATTTGCTTCCAAAATGTAGAGACTCGGTTTCTACTGAACACTCTCGCAAACAAAGGATATCTCTTTAAAATACTATACTTTTCGTTAACGTACAGGTGTTATCATCCGTCAAAAATAGCATAGTTCCATGGAAAGAACAAAAGGCTCAAGACATCAACATTATTAGTATACAGACAAAATATCACCGTACCCTTGTACAAGATCATGCAATAATTTAAGATGAATTATCGGCAACTCATAGAGAGGTAAAACGGTTTTACAAAATTTTCAAATATAATATTAAAATTCAGCATATTCTATCAATGCTACCCCTTTGAAGCTTAAGACTAAAAATTCACAAGCTGGAACCTACGTGGCTTTTAGCTTAGACTAAAACAAACCAACGAGATGTGCCGTCTTTTTTCATCTGCAATAATTCTATCGTTGTCTGGAATGTAGTTGCCCTTACCGCCTTGACTTGTAGTAGTTCTAGTGACTCCTAATAAATACAAAATTTTACTTAATCTGCTTTATCTTCCCCAGATAAAGATTTTAAATCATTCAGTATTTTACATTCACAAAATTAATTATCTTATTTGAAAACTTTAATGCACTTAAAGCTATGATCGTTTAAGACGATAGTAAAAAAAAAACTACGTCGATAGATTTCGTCTTTAAATTGATGTTCTTTATTTCGTTATTATTGCTTATGATCCTATTAATTTATTTTTTTTTTCTTTATAAAATGTATTTTTGAAGTCATTTTCATTTCAACAGTCTCTTTTTATTTCTCTTACAGCTTTTATTGACTTTGAATATAAAAATGTTAATAAATATGTACTAAACGAGAATAAGCAATTTGTTGTATTTGTTGCTGCCAATATTTAATGTCAATATCAATAAATGTGTCTGTTAAGGATGTCAATAGATTTTGTCATAATAAAAACAAATACAACAAATACAATATGTACTCGAAACATGAATACATTGAACTACGAAGGATATAAAGAACATCATGTGTGCAGAAATATTTACGTTCGTTTTACTGAATGAGATACAATAAAGCAGATATTCTTATCAACAGCAAACTTATATGAAAATATACAGGGGTTGGACAATTTGTTTGGTTGTAATTAAAGTACATACGAGTATTTTTGATCTTAAAAGAAACATACCACTAGCGCGACCGTGCAAGTGAAGTTTTGTTTTTTTAACGTTTTAGTTTTAATTTATGGCACCGAATGCATTGTACATAATTTTGTACAACAACGGTTAGACTGAAAGTGGCAAACAGGAAGCACTGTGTGAGTTCTTACGTAGCTTGAAGTATGAACAGGAATCACTAAAGTTAAGGTTTCGGCTTTCGTCTTTTTACCGGAACACGGCTCATTTAAAGCAGTTTTGCTAAAAAGAGGGCAGTTTGAATCTGTGGAACGTCTGTGGGAAGGGGCATGAAAAATTTATCGACGATTTGTTTTTACAGCGAAATCAATCACCGAAAAAAAATTTTGGCACCAAGAAAAGGTTTTTAAGTTTTAAATAAACATTAACATTTTTTTAGCCCTGCATAGATAAGTTACGTCTATCAGACGTATGCCTATTTAATTTTGTACTCCATCTCTGTGGTTTGTAGTGAGAGAAAATTTATATGCTCAATATTCTCAGTTGATCTCAGTAGCTTGCTAATGGTGGTTGTTTTCGTGCGGTAAGTTGATTATATTTCTGAGAAATTCAACAACATGTGTCTCGGAGACGTATCGTTATCTGCACCACTTGCATATAATGGCATAAAAGAAAGATTTTTTTTATTCACAAAGCTTTTATTATATACAAATAGTTAAATGAATTAAAAAAAAAAATATTTTTTAATCCTTTTATTACAGTTTTTGAGTCCTTTGCGAAAGGCTGTGTATAAAATGTTAATTTTTGATCTCTATTGAATTTGTTGTTTTTTTTTTTTTGTTTCTATTATTATATTTATTTACCACATTTTTTTGTTATCAAAGAGAAAATTCAATTAATAAATGATATCAATAACTCCTAAGCCAATATTTATTTTTTTAAGTCCTTAAAAGGATGTTAGAAACAATACGTCTTTCAGACGTAACGTTATCTTTACCGTACGAAAAAATAACGTTATCTTTCTAGGGTTAAATTATTACACATTCAATAAATTATCTAAACTATTGTATTTAAAACTCTTTATCTTAGCGAATTAGTATAGAAATAGTATAGAAGTATTTCATACTACAGCAATGCTTCAGTAAGACCTTAGAGGTGTCTAATGAAGAAGTACTGTGAATGCAATTGATTTATCGATTTGTGTACATAGCCAATACTTTCCAAATTAAACCCTCTACTGTATATAAAGAACCTAATTTCTTATGTTTTCAGATAACGAGGATCTGGTAATGGTCTAAGGCGGTATAACCAAAACATATACGTCATCTATACATACATATAAGAATACTGTAACATGACCAGTTCTGTACATGAAATATTTTTTGAAAAATATTAATTTTGAACGCAATTTTTGAAGTTTTGTCTGTCTGTCCATCTGTTTGTTTTCGCATCACGTAAAAGCTACTGGATGAATTTCAATAAAATTTTCTGAAGAGGTACCTTAGTATCTCGGTACAAATATAGGATACTTTTACCTCATTTCCAAGGGAAAATAGAGAAAAACTAGTGGAAGTACACAATTACGCCGATTTAAAGGAACTGCAAACTTGACAGCACCTTTTATTTTAAAAAGCGGAATACTTTCAACACATTTTAGAATTTTTTTTTTTTTGTCTCAGAATAATTACCCAGGGAGGAGTACCTCAATATAAAGTATATACATAAACCATAACTGAATGACTATAAAAGTAGGAATCTTAAAATTTAGTGTGAATTACTTTCAAAGCAAAATCGAACAAAATATTGGCAGAACGCTTAAATTATTGTGAGCACAGCTAGTCTAAAATAAAACTGCTGGCGAGTCGTTCTGGTGCCCTGTGTTGGAGTAAGAGTTTTAGGAACATGTAGATATGTTTGAGGATTCAGATCATTCTTAATCTTGTCAACCCAATGTTGTTATCACTAATTTTATTTCAGATATTCTTACATTCTCCTTATTTGAGGAACGCCATGTACAAATGCATGATTTTAAATTAGCTCTCTGTCACTCATAGGGGTTTTAGAAAATATATTTTCTAACTTGATGCAAACTGTATAAGTACATAGTATTTTTCTGAATATAAATGCTTTATATTCATCTCGCTATTTACTCTCTCTTACCGAAAGGCTAGAAATGAGTTTAAATATAAAATCTTAAACTGTGCATTTTAAGATCAAAATCGAAGAAGACGATACTTGTAGACTATATCTGAAAGAGACTGAGACGGTAGCACAAATCATATGAAATATCCAGCAATGGCCCATAAAACGACCGTGTTCCGGCAGACACATGTTAAATATGGTTGCCTTAGGGGACCCATGTCTCAGGCAAAAGGTTGTAATAACGGGAGACTCTCTGATAGAAGGAATATCGACATAAACCAGTCGTAATCTAAAGTCACTACCGGCGAGTAGTAAATGTAGTAGTAATAGGGTGTTTGAAATCGTCGAAAACCGAGTTAAGTAGTCTGCTTCGGTATACCCTCTACATATTTACATACACATACTTTTACTCAAACAAAGCAAATCAAAACGATCGTAAGCACAACCAAATAGATATATTTTAAAGATATTAAAACTGAAAACTGCTGCTTGCTTAAATACATTATTTCCAATTAAGTTGGCCACATCCTGTGTTTATTCGCTTTCAAAACACATAAAATCAAACAATTTACTTTTTTTCGAACTTTTTTATTTTATAAATACAATTGTAATGTGATGTTTATGTTTACAACAACATTAGGAGAAAAATAAATAAAACAGCAACAAAAATTAAGTGAAAACGTACGTTTGCTTGTTTGAAAATTGTTGCGTTTTTGCCCTTCGATTAAATGGGGTTGTCAAAACAATTTGACATGTTTTTTCAATTTTATTTTGGGTGAAATTGTAGAGTGAATTTAATGAAATTAGGAAAAAGATAATACAAGGTTTTTGAAGTTAAAGTGTGTATGTTACTAACATACAATAAAGTTTACTACAATTGAGAAGCAAAAAATCAAAATTATGGAATTTTTTTGTAGAAAACTTTTTTGTATTTATTTTGTCATAAAAAAGAAGGTTGTCGTTTCATTATTATTATTGCAATTAGTTAATGGAGTATTTATTATATGTGTGTTTTCTTATTAATTCTTTATACTGATTTACAAATAAACTTTATTATTATTATTATTTTTTACACTGTTCAAACAAAAGTAAGAATAAAAAATAATATTTACTCAACTTGGCAAATAAGGTCTTCGGATATATTTCGTACAACTAATTTCATTTGTTGTTTTTGTGTACCTACAGTGGTGGTCAAAACTAATCCGAAAGATGCATTTACTACCATTAGTTTTTTAAATGATTCAGATAAAACAATTTATAAATAAGCTTCGCTTAAATCAATTTTACTAAAAAGTTGATCTCCTTGATGTTTGTGAAACAATGCCTCAATTCTAGGAATAGGATATCTCTCTATTTCAATTTGTGAATTAAATGTTACCTTAAAATCAGCACATATTCTTATCGGACCGTTAGTTTTTCTAACCACTACTATGGGTGCTGTCCATTCACTTGATTTAATTGGTTTAATAACTCCTAAGGACGTTAACCCTTCCAGCTCAATACGAACAGCTTCGTGTTGACCAAATGGAATATTGTACGGTTTGAAAAATTTTGGTTGAGCATTAGATTTAAGTTTTATTTCAGCTTTAAACGTTGTACATTGACCGAGGTTTGAAGAAAACAATATGTTGTGAGAGTTAGCAATATTTTGAAGAGATTCTAAGAGGTTATTTTGAAATAATTTTACATTAGATGGGTTGCACTGATTTATTGTTATGTGTGAAGGAAATTTAATTTCAATTGGAGTTTGGTAAACCATATTCGTTGCTGCTTCGCTGTCGACTATATAAAGAGGCAATTTTTGAAAAGAATTCTTCCATACAACATTAACATTGGAGACACCATTAAGAGGCAGAGTATTGCCACCATAAGTCCTTAACATTTTCTGTGTTGGTGTATACTTCGGCTTTCCCAATTTCTTTTAAGTTAATGAACCTATTAAGGAACAAGTTGCACCAGTGTCTACTTGAAACGAACATTCTACCCCATTAACTTTAATATTAACAAAGATCTTACGCTCACCCGATATACTTGTATTAAAAATTTCTTCCTCTGACGGTTCAAGAATTTCTGCCAGTCCAATAGATTCAAATGATTCATCATTTAGTTCTACGAAACTTACATTACCTTGTTTTTGTTGTTTAAAACGACTCCTCCTAGGTGAAATTGATGTGTTAAACGATTTATCTTTAGACATACAAACACTAGAGATATGTCCTGGTTTTGAACACACGTTGCATATAGTTTTATTTTTGTAATGAAAACAATCTTTTCGATTATGGGATTTTTGTTCTGCTTCCGAAAGGTTTTTGAACTTTGAACTGCAAAGGCTTCTGTTAAAAAGTGGATAGAAGGAATTGTTACTAATGTTAATGGAAATATGATGTATAATAATGGGTGATTTTTTTGAGGTTAGGATTTTCATGCATTATTATTTGACAGATCACGTGAGATTTCAGACATGGTGCCAAAGAGAAAGATGCTCAGTATGCTTTGACATTTCATCATGAATAGACTTACTAACGAGCAACGCTTGCAAATCATTGAATTTTATTACCAAAATCAGTGTTCGGTTCGAAATGTTCAAATGTGACAAATTTTGTTCAGCGATGAGGCTCATTTCTGGTTGAATGGCTACGTAAATAAGCAAAATTGCCGCATTTGGAGTGAAGAGCAACCAGAAGCCGTTCAAGAACTGCCCATGCATCCCGAAAAATGCACTGTTTGGTGTGGTTTGTACGCTGGTGGAATCATTGGACCGTATTTTTTCAAAGATGCTGTTGGACGCAACGTTACGGTGAATGGCGATCGCTATCGTTCGATGCTAACAAACTTTTTGTTGCCAAAAATGGAACAACTGAACTTGGTTGACATGTGGTTTCAACAAGATGGCGCTACATGCCACACAGCTCGCGATTCTATGGCCATTTTGAGGGAAAACAATTCATCTCAAGAAATGGACCGGTAAGTTGGCCACCAAGATCATGCGATTTGACGCCTTTAGACTATTTTTTGTGGGGCTACGTCAAGTCTAAAGTCTACAGAAATAAGCCAGCAACTATTCCAGCTTTGGAAGACAACATTTCCGAAGAAATTCGGGCAATTCCGGCCGAAATGCTCGAAAAAGTTGCCCAAAATTGGACTTTCCGAATGGACCACCTAAGACGCAGCCGCGGTCAACATTTAAATGAAATTATCTTCAAAAAGTAAATGTCATGGACCAATCTAACGTTTCAAATAAAGAACCGATGAGATTTTGCAAATTTTATGCGTTTTTTTTTTTAAAAAAGTTCTCAAGCTCTTAAAAAATCACTCGTTATAAACACAAAAATGGGAAATATTAGAAGGCATCAGAACCAGCTGAAAACAAGAATGGATTCAAATAAGGAGGAAACATCAACAGAACAAAAGCTATTAAAGGAGTAATAATTAATTCAGACTCGAAAAACGAAGGTTTCATACATAATTCTCTCCAAGAATTCAACAGCACTTCTAATCAATAACCTCATCTAACACCGCCAATGGAAACGAGGGAGCCTTTAAATCAACAAGCGGCTGATGCAATTAATCTGCGTCGTTCTACGAGAACTGTGAGAAAGCCAAAAAGATTTGAGCCATATTAAGTCTGGAGGAATGTTATAATAATGATTGCTATTAACACTACATTTTAAAAAAAATTATGCTTAGAAAATCTTTTGTTGTTTGTTATTTAAAATTTTTCTTTTGCAACGAAATATTTTCTATTTAGGGGCATTGTTTTTGTTTTAAATACATTTTTACTTAATTTTTTTAACTTTATATTATTATATTTTTCACTTTATCAAGCAATCATTATTTAATTTTGAACTAGATTTATGTTTTTATATATTTGTCAATAAAAATGTAATTTTTTACTTTTTGTAAAGCCCTTTTCACACTATTATACTGAGTATTAAGACTTGTCAAATACTTAAATCCAATGAGAAAGTGTGATAGTGTGAAAGCAGTATGTTATCAAAATGTAAAATAATACGGAAAGAAATTTAACATCCCATAATACCAAACCATTTATAGAAAATTTTCTAAACGATAACATTTTGCATTGTATCAGGGTTGTGTTTTTTTTTTAAAGCAAAGAACCAAGCTGAGTGAGTCGCAGCCTATAGTTCGCCGCCGCCAATAATATTTTTTCTTTGTCCTGCACCTGCCTTAAATTGCCATCAGTCTTAACGCCTACATATGTACTTTGTTTGTGCCATGCCTAGAAATTGTTGGATGTACGTATTATTTTTTTTGTTTTGTTTTTTATTTTTTTTTTTAACCCAAAACTTGAACGGCCAGACAAACTTAAGACCCGGCACCTCTGCCGTCCACATAAAATTGCTCCGCCGACGTCGTTCAATGTCTCGTCTCGGCTTGTTCCTTTGATGATATTTTTCATTTTATTTGAAGTGTGTTAGTGTGAAAACGAAATGTTATGTTACGTTAGATTTTTTGACAATCACACAATTCGCATTGGATTTCTATCTTACAAAATCCAATGAAAATCTTTATACTCAGTATTATAGTGTGAAAGGGGCTTAAGCAATATGTCTGTGGTAAATTTTTGGTAAAGTTCGTTTGGATGTGAGGTAAGTGTGGTTTAGTTAGTGTGTGTGGAGTTTGGGGAACGCAATGACATTTTGTTAGGAGGATTTTTTTATTTTAGGTAGGGTGGCCGAGTGGGTAGTAAAACACCTGGCTCTCCCTCGAAAGAGTTTCTCCGTGTTTGTAAGTTTTACAAACACGGGTGGGAACCTCCCCTGGTGTTGTGATTGATGTTGGCCGGTGACACAACTGCGGCGATGTCCGATACATATAACAATATGATTTATGAACAAAATCTGTAAGATTGTTGTGAACTTTAAATTAGTTTTATACAATTAATTAGAAACTGCGATTTATTTTTCAAGATTCATCTTAGATTTTAATTATTTATATGATTGCAGCACTGCGATAATATTACGATGGTAAAATATTAGTGGCGCTAGAAACATATTGTCAGTCTTTGAAGTTATTGTATATAAAAGTCAAGCAAGGAATATTTACAAGAACCAATAATTAATGGAAAATTAGTTAAGCAAAAAGAATGGCTACACTAAAATTTAATAACACAAGTTAACATATGCAGGTCAACTTATGGATTTATTTGTATGCTATTTTTATTGGCGTGCTTAATTCAAATCTTTGCTCCGTGTTGCTTAATTGACACCACTTTTCGAGATATAGCGGAATATCCAAAATGATCATAACCCGATAACGGGTAACTCAACTTGTTTAAGATTAAAATCGGCACTAATCTTACCTTTACGTCATTGAAAAGTTTGTTTTTAAATTAGCCTAGTAGTTTCAGAGATACAACGACAGTTGTGGCGAAAAAAATAATATTGAATAATTGAAATTTTATTTAGTCGAACTATTTATTTTACATTCAGATTAAATTTGAAGTCAAGCTTAAGTTCGTTTTATTCGCTCTAAGAAAGAAAAAATTGAATTACAAATTAGGTGATAATATTAAAGAAAAATTGGAAAAATTTAATTTTTATACACCAGCAGAGCGGAATGCACATTTTCTATACAGCTACGTTCGTCATCAGCACTCTTCTTATCTATCTTCTTTGGGTAGTGTTTAGTTGCAAGCATCATCTATTTATCCAACCAAACTCAGATAAAGGAATACGAGAAAACTGTATTCAATCATCAATCGTCAGTTGGTGAGAATAAGTCTAGCACTACCCAAAGCTTCCCTTTTGTTTAATATTTTTACTTTAATATTTACCACCTTATATTTATTGTTGCCTTAGCCAACCTTTGGTTAGAGAATAAAATGAACTTAAGCTTGACTTCAAATTTCATCTGAATGAGAAAAAATAATTTTAATGCAAAATTTTTAAATTTTTGCTGAAAATTTTTTAGAAATATAAAATAAATAAACTGTTCATCCTGTAAGCATATTAATAATTATGTTTCGTACAAAACAAACCATCTTTTAATGTGACAAATTTTTTGTTTTGTTTAAATCAATACAATTTTTTATTTTATCTAAACTTATGTGAAATTGTGAAAAAAGATCCCTGCCACATGAATATGATCCCCTAACACAATTTTTTCAAAAGCTTCCACAAAAAATTTTACGAACTTAATTTTTATTTCTATTCAAAGGTAATTGAGTTTGATTTACATTTGTATATTTTAAAGCCGTTTTAAAGCGAAGAGAATCAATTTTTACAGATTGTTTTGATTTTTGTAATCGAGCGAAATGGTGGATTAAGTCACTTTTATGTCATCAATAAGTTCCTTTTTGGTAATATACTGCTTTCCAGAAGCATACACTTTATGAGCGAGCCATTCTTAAACATTTTCAATGATGCCAAGGTCAAGCCATCGACCACATTAATATTTTGATATCGTAGCCATGACACTACCACCCGTGCAGTATGAATTGGTGCTTTGTCATGCATGAATGTACACTGTAAGCTTCCAAAAATGTTCTGAAAGTGAGGAAACACTTCCTTTAGCACTCTAATGTAGCAATTAACGTACATGGTGCTGGATAAAAATTAGGCATAGAGTAAATGGGCTTTTATTAACGTAACGGTAGTTCGGAAAAACTATCAGGCATAGAATCCAGGAAAGAAAATTTTCAAAAGAATTTTTAAATAAGGATAAAAAATAGCTAAGCTTTTTAATGGTTTCTTTAGATTTTACTTATCATTAAATAAGTAAAACGGTGAATTTGATTAACTAAAATGTCTATCAAACAATCGTATACTCCAATAATTTGCTATTGAGTTGTCTCTTATTTTAGCCATCACTGTATTCTTATATTTGGATATACCACCTTGTTTAATTGATTTAATTTTCTAATTACATTTCAAACATCTGTCGTTTTATTTCACTACTTTTTTGCTTAGAATTTACCAAAGCGTCAATCAAATATTAATAATAGTGTTGACCACAAAGATTCATAAAAAATAATATAAATAAAAATGAAAAAAAAAATTTAAAATAAAAAACTCTTCAACAACTTCAAATCCACCCCTGGTTTGTTTAATGTCAATTTTTTTTTTAATTTCAATTTTACAACCCACAGTTTTTAGAAAATAATGAATTTTATTTCTTCACTTTTTCATTGCTTTTCATCCATATAATTTTCCAATTAATAAAGTTAATAGAAAATATACACAAACTTAGAGGGCTAATTTATAATGATTTTATAATATTAAAAAAAAAAACATTTTATGGCCAATTGTCTTATTTTTGAAAAGAAAGTCTAAAATGTAAAAAGTATCCCCTTGGTAAATTGAATCGTACTTTTCATATTGAAGTTTTAAAATTAATATTTTAAGTGAAATGGGGGAAAATAAATTTAAAAAATATGAAAAAAAGTTTCATAAGAATATTTCTACAATTAGTAAATTTTATTGGATCACAAAACAAAATAGTTTATAGTTTAACTAGCTTTATAAGGCAACCTGAACTATCGTTATCTTTAATCCTATAAGGAGCATAGGGTCTCAATAGTCAATTAGAGGAGCTTTAAAAAGATATGTACCACGATTTTTTATGATCTTGGTCAGTAATTAAAAAAAACACATATTCTTAACCCTCCGATGACTGACAAGGTCCATATGGACCTTTCGTGATTTGAAAGTAACAGTATTTCAAGATGGCCTGGTACAATTCTATAAAATTTCATGGCATTTATATTTGTAATGTTTTTAAGGTTTCCAAATAGGTTTTAGATTATAAATTTTAATATTGAAATCTTTATAGAGGATTAAAGACGTTTATTACGCGGATAACCAACAAGGTCCATAGACACCTGTAATGTAATGCGAACAATTTTTTTACAACTTTGAACTTAGCTTAATATTAATAGTCAAGAGCTTATCTTTTGTTGAGACCGTTCGTAGTAATAAAGCATTTGTTCCTTTCGAATTTTTGATGTAACGTAAAGTTTTAACGACTTGGATTTTATCTAGGAGACGCATCGTTATATTCGTATCTTCCTAAAAAGAACAAAGCTGATTTAGTGCCATCAACTTTGCATTACACAAACGGAATAGATGTAAGTAATATGAAAAAGAAACCTTTAGCTATGCTTAATTATAATTTGGACACATGTAGTGTTGATACCATGAACCAAATGTTGGTAATTTGCACTTGTACAAAACGATGGCCATTGGCACTGTTCTACAATATGATTGATTCGCTGCTCTATCAATATTTCTAATTTACGATGAACTGAATCTTAACACTGTATCAGATAAACGGCCTTCAATTTAAAAAAAAAACTTAACAAAACAGCTAGTCGTGTAATATACAGGATCGGGACATTTCTAGCCATCCATGGATACGTATGGCTATGGAATCATTCGGAGTTGTGGTAAGTTGTTAGGGGAAAAATATAAATTAATTAAAGTTATACTTTTTTATCTATTATTTTGAAGATAAAGTACCTACAACTAAGACTGCCGCCCCACCAATATCAATATCTTATCTCCTATAGAAGACTTTATTTGCTTATAGATTGTTTGTACTGAACACTGCACTACCTTTTTTGTAATTTATATTTGCTATATTTTTACTTTTGCCTTTTAAATATAATTATTGGTCTGTATACATTTTGCTAAATAAAGTATTTGTGTATAAAGTTTAGCTAAAATATTTCCACACATTCTAAAATCACCTAAATAAACATAAAAATCTTTATTTCGCTTAAATAATATATGAGGTTCACAGGGAGAGATTCCAATAACATATGAGAGATCCCAATAACATATGAAAGTTTTGGGATTTGTGCAACAATTTTACCAAATTTGGTACAATCGACACATCAGCGGTACACTGGTACACTTCATGCTTTTTTGGTACAATTTAATATAAAATTTATTCAATAAATTTTTCATTTAATCAGTATTTTTTCTTTTTCTTACATAATAAATATTTTTAATTTCATAGTACTCCAGCCCAGTCTAGAACTTACTAAATTTCAACATTATCTTATTTATTGTTGAGATACAGTATATATGTTTCGCTTGTTTTTTTTTACTTAATGCTAAATTTTGGTGCAATTAATGCTGATTTGGTACAATTTTATCGTTGGAGAGGTACAATTTAAACATTGTCAACACTGATATATGGTCTTACGACTGGATGAAATAATTCATCGACCACGAGATTTTCGATACATAGCATCATTGATGCGTGGGGTCTCAATTCTTAACTCCAACGCTCTTCCGATGGCATCAGTTGGAATGAGACTATTAGGTACTAATATGTTCTTTTACTGGTTGAAATCAAATTCCTTTTTCTAGTTCATTCGGGTTGCAAAAGTTGAAAACATCATGGTCACGAGGGTAAACAATTTCCAGGGAATTTTAAAAACACTGATATGAAATTAATTAGTGATGCCAATAATATTAAAATTTTATCATTTGGCTACTTAATAGTACTCAATACTTTTGTTTACATAATAGAAACACACTAGTGTAGTCGTTTATATTTCATGTGTTTCTAAAATATAACGCTTTAAATATCGAGTAACTACTTTTGGGTATTGAGTAGTCAAAAAAAAGAATTAAGTACTCGGTAACTACTATTTAATACTTTGCCAGCACTGTATTTAATATTCACAGACAGATGTTTTTGCTCCAATTACAAATTTCATTAAATTTTTAATTTAGTCAACTATTTACTTAGTCGAGAGATTATTTTTTCTATCTGAATTAAGATATAATTAACTCAATTAAAATATTAATTGCATTTGTATCTAAAACTAATTAAAGCTTTTAAGTGTAGCAAATTTCTTTTCTGTGTTTACATGAGAAGCAACAAAAGTGTACAATATTTGTAAAAGTTATAGGACTCCGATGTCCCATTTTATTTCCTATTGGAACAACACAATTTATGTAGCCTCTTAACAAGTGTCTCCTGGTTAGAAAATAGGCATTTCACGCAAATATTGTGAAAGTTTTACGGCTTTCAACTGTTGTTCATATACTCTTAAGCAAAAATGCTTAAGAGTATATGCCAAATTTGGTACTGATTGTACCAAATTTGGCACAATTGACACATCAGTGGTGCTATGGTACATTTCATTCTTTTTGGTACAATTTCATATAAAATTTCATCAATAACTTTTGCTATTTAATCAAAACTTTTTGTTTTAGATTTCTAACTTTATAGTTCTCCAACCCTGTCTAGAACTGACTAAAATACAACATTCTTGATTTATGTTCAGGATTTTTATTATTTACTCTGCTAACCGGTTGATATGTTTTTCCATTCTTTCTAGTGAGAAATCGTAATGTCTATTTGTTAATTAAATAAGTTTTTAACTGTTCTTCCAAATAGCTCCAGGCATATTAGTTGAATTAAAATCCGGTGACTTTGGTGAAGTTTCAAGAACTTGATGGCAATTGTAGTGTGGCCAGCTCCTTACATTGTACAGTGCAAAGGGTCATCTGTAAAAGGCTAGTACGATTAATCCAAAATCTGCAATATAGCAGAGGATTATCTGAGCTTAAGTTTTGAAGCTGGTGGTGGAGCTATGTGGCCTTAAATTTAAGAACCTCAGAGCTTAAATTTTTTTAGGGCTTGCCATTTCTTAAATTTTTGTTCGATTTTTCAAAATTTTACATCATCTTAAAGATCTATTTATAATTAGTACATTTTTTAAAGTTCTTTTCGTAGATAGCGAGCAAAATTTAAGATATTGTGAAAAAAATTCTGAATTAACAACCAGATGATTTTCAATTTAAAAACCTTAAAATCATTGCATTTTTGTGTATTTTAGCCTAAAAATGGGCCGACATTCTCTTTTTAATAAAATAAATTCTTAAGGAATATAAAAAAATTTTGTATTAATAAAAATTTTATTATTTAAACCAAATTTCACGTAAAAGTGACGATCCTTTAAGAATATGAAGGTCCTTCAATTTTATTTATACTTCTTCGAAATTTTCACATTAGTCTATATGTTCTAAAACATCAAGGGGATCGGAATACTGCTATCAAATAGCTATATATATTCTCAATTATTGCTGAAAGAATTTCATGAAGCCTAGTCCATATGTGGACTTTATGGGCAAAAGCCTAAAAATTACAATTTTTGGGATTTTTGGTATTTATTTTAGGAATTGTGGGACTTTCTTTACCTTAACTTTGAAAATTTGTAACGCTTTGATTTTCGTTGACTATTATATACAAAAAAAAATTCACGGGATCAAGGTCATTTTCTTTTGTTTGTTAAAGACAAGTGTTTTTGCTTGTCTGCAAAAAACACCCAGAGTCTTTGGCAAAATCGAACCCGTAACGGCCAGACTGATAGCATCTTTAAATGTCGAGGTACGGTATGTAATGTAATGTTGGTAGAATTGATGCTGATTTGGTGCAATTTCATCATTGGGTAGGTACCATTTAATTTAAGCATTGTTAGATCCCAACACTGGATGGAATGATAAATATCGGTTCTGTCGTGATTTATGTGCCGAGTGTTCAAATGAACTATTTGTCTTCCTCCTAACCCGTTTGATAGTTTTATAATAATACAAGCTCAAGGGAACTTAATATATGTATATGTGTGTGTGAATTATTCTTAAGAATCTGTTTAGCAGAAAAAGTTTGTACACAATTTATTTTTCAGGCTGTCTTTCGTGTTATAGATGATTCAAAATTATTGATTTCGATGAGTACTGGTCAGCCGGGAATGTTAAAAAAATGAATTTTTACTCGATCGATACACATACATATAAAACTCAAAAAGTGATTGCAGAATCAATCACTTGGGTATATGCAAAAACAAGGATATTGCGTTTTACACTAACTGAAGTCAATAAACTACGTATAGCCCAGACAATGCCCTAGCTAAAGTCCGTTTCACTTTATACCGAGGTTTTAAAAATTATTTTGATTTCTTCCTTTATCGGGATATCACACATAGGAATAATGGGAAAATTCGGCACTCTAAATTAAAAATACTTACCTTGGATGAAAAATGGGCCCTTTAACTTGAAATCAACTTTCATATTTTATAAAAACAAAGGTTGCAAATTTATGCATATACCCAATATTATAGGGGTCAAGCTTAAAAAACTAGGAGTTGTACGCCTGCTGAAAAGCGCTAAACACAACTGTACCGAATAATAAAATCTATAACATTATTTCAGTACTAAATGCTCAACTAAACTCACCACTTTCTTCCATGTAAATATTCCTCACCCTAAAATTATACTTTAATTTCGTTAGCAAAATAACCCAATAACTAGACTAAAACAACAACTACAACAACATTACTACCATTCAAATAAATAAATAAACAAAATGCTTGAACTTGTAGTTCACAGACATAATCTTATGTAAGTGGGAATGTGTGTAGTTTCGCGTGGAAGCAGAAAAAAGCAACAATTTTGTTATTAAATATTGTTTTCTCATTGAGTAACACGTGTCATACATACAATCATACATACTTATGCACAGTAAAATCAGGATATTCAAGCAACACATGCAAATCACAATTGTTTCGTTTTTTTTTTCGAATAATCAAGAGAGCAGAAGAAATATAAAAATCCATTAAATTTTAATATTCATATTTAAATATTCATATTAAATATTTGTTTTAATCAAATCGTTTGTATATATATGTACATATATGTTAGTATATGTAAATGTGCAAATGTGTGTATTGTTTTGAGAGAACCAAACAATGCCTGAAGATTGCAATAATTATTGTAATCGCTGACATTATCCCACCTTCATCTGTAACTGTTTTGAATTGTTATCATCATCACTAACGCCTTCCCTTCTCCTTGATTCCTTAATGGTTTCATTTTTTGTGCGTGTTGTTGTTATTGAAATTATGGAAGTTATTTTGATTAAACATCAAATTTGCATGTGTTTGCAAATTTTCCATGCCATACATTTTACTCTGATAAGTATGAATTAAAATTTTTAAATTAAAATCTAATATGAAGACTGAAGAGAAGTAATAAATACAAAAAAATATGAATATTTTGGCAACAAGCTATTTGTTAACAACCATGTTGCAAGAATCAGCGTCTAAGAACGTGTGCAAATTATGTGTTTATCTTTGTGCTCCTTATTCAGCTCTTATTTTGTTTGTTCAGCAATGGATTGTAGTCTATCTGTTGGTATAACTTCATTATAATATTTACTTTTAATTTGTGAATATTTATTTAATATTTAAACAAAATAAGCAACAGTGCTATTTTCGTCTGTGCAAAATCTTGTAAACACCCTACAATAGTGATTTAAAGTATTGCCAAAGGGATGGGTACCTTTGTAAAAAGTAAATACTATAGTATCCATTTAATCGGGTTTTGATATTATTCGAGCAAACACTTAATCGAATTTGCAATTGCAATTTTCGGCGATTAATCGATTAAGGGTTTTTAACTTACTCGAATAACTCGAATGAAACACTCAAATTTAAAAAAATTGTATCGAATGACAAAGGACAACAATACAAATTTAATTTTAATAATATATTTAATTAACGAAAACGATTTTTAAAATGGTTTTTTGATTTGTTTATTTTAGAAATAAATTATTGGAACTAACTGACTAACCTATGCAAGGGCGTAAGGTATGTATAACTACGTCTAGCGCCTAGCTTTCAACAAACCTAAATAACAGCTCAACGCTTTGTAATAAACAGTAATGGCCGGGGCACATAGAATCCGTCATACGTTATACTTTAACGTTCTCAACTGAAATCAAGGTAACAACGGAAGAGGTTGACACAATGAGTACTTTGTTGACGGGTATTAAATCAGAAAAGAAAACACTTGAAAAGCTTTTTTCTCAGAAAAGAAAACACTTGAAAAGCTTTTTTCTCCAGTTTTACTCTATTAAATTAAATTATTTTGTTGTATTTTGTTTTATGTTTGCTTCCACTCAACGCAAAAATTTAATTTTGAGAGAGAGAATTAAAAGGAAACCAATTTATAGCTTTCAACGTACGTCAAAAGTTAAAAGTTGCCCAACTTTCGTACTTTGCGTTGACGGAGACGTACTGATTGTGACAACACTCATTAGAAAAGCTGTATTTCAACTTTCTTATTCGTTGAAAAAGACGACGTATAACGTATGACGGATTTTATGTGCCCCGGCCTTAATGCAGTAAAATCTAATAAATTAAGGCGCAAAATAGAGATAAAATCCTTATAATGGGTGATTTTTTTGAGGTTAGGATTTTCATGCATTAGTATTTGACAGATCACGTGAGATTTCAGACATGGTGCCAAAGAGAAAGATGCTCAGTATGCTTTGACATTTCATCGTGAATAGACTTACTAACGAGCAACGCTTGCAAATCATTGAATTTTATTACCAAAATCAGTGTTCGGTTCGAAATGTTCAAATGTGACAAATTTTGTTCAGCGATGAGGCTCATTTCTGGTTGAATGGCTACGTAAATAAGCAAAATTGCCGCATTTGGAGTGAAGAGCAACCAGAAGCCGTTCAAGAACTGCCCATGCATCCCGAAAAATGCACTGTTTGGTGTGGTTTGTACGCTGGTGGAATCATTGGACCGTATTTTTTCAAAGATGCTGTTGGACGCAACGTTACGGTGAATGGCGATCGCTATCGTTCGATGCTAACAAACTTTTTGTTGCCAAAAATGGAACAACTGAACTTGGTTGACATGTGGTTTCAACAAGATGGCGCTACATGCCACACAGCTCGCGATTCTATGGCCATTTTGAGGGAAAACTTCGGAGAACAATTCATCTCAAGAAATGGACCGGTAAGTTGGCCACCAAGATCATGCGATTTGACGCCTTTAGACTATTTTTTGTGGGGCTACGTCAAGTCTAAAGTCTACAGAAATAAGCCAGCAACTATTCCAGCTTTGGAAGACAACATTTCCGAAGAAATTCGGGCTATTCCGGCCGAAATGCTCGAAAAAGTTGCCCAAAATTGGACTTTCCGAATGGACCACCTAAGACGCATCCGCGGTCAACATTTAAATGAAATTATCTTCAAAAAGTAAATGTCATGGACCAATCTAACGTTTCAAATAAAGAACCGATGAGATTTTGCAAATTTTATGCGTTTTTTTTTTAAAAAAAGTTCTCAAGCTCTTAAAAAATCACTCGTTATAAAGCAGAAAATAGCTTAATTGGACCCACCCTTACTCAAAAAAAACAATAACATTTTGTTTGCACCCAACTTCACTATCTAACGCTCTGTCAAAATTGGCTTTTCCAATTGCCAATTGCATTTAGGTTTGCTTCATACATTTTGTATATACATGAGATTTTTTGACAGTTATTTTACGTTTTACGCCTTTGTTTAGGTTTAGCAGTAAGCATACAAACATTTTAAAATATTTCTTGGGTTTATTAAACAAATAATGCATAAAATTAAGAAAGTTATAATTGAACAAGATTTCTATGGAGAGAAAGAAATAAGTTGAAATTTTTAAGTTGTACGAATTTGAAGTAGAGCTGGCAAACTATAGATTGTCACAATATTCGATATTTTCGATAGTTAGTTGAAAAACTATGATACTATCGATGGTATTGAATTCTTTTATGATTTTCTTAAATTTTATTTTTTAATAGTAGAAAAATTGTATATAACGAACTTAATTTGGTTCGAAATTGTGTATAGAAGTCTCTCCAATAATTTTATTAATAAAAATAGTTAACCAATATTTTTTTTATAAAGATTACCTTATAAGGTGCTCTGGTGTTAGGTGGTGTGTGTATATCAGTCAGTGGTGTGTGTATATCAGTCTGGGGGTTGTGGGTTCAATTCCCTCCCTTACCACAAAGAGTGATTTTCTGCGTTACTATGCTCGATAAATTAAGTTAGAATATAATTTTTATGTATAGTATAGTATGTATAATAATAATTAAAAAAAAATAAAATCAACATATTTTGTTTAATGCTAGATCTTCTATCTGAAATGATAGTCCCTGCTTTGGTTATCATTCTGCTGGATACTGTCAAAGTTACAGTTATAAAAAAATTACGTAAGACACATAATTTTATAAAAGACATCTGACTAGCGTTATTCTATAAAACTACTTATGACTGTATCGAATTTTCGACGATACTATCGCTATCGCAAAAAAATCCATCGATAGTCTAGTGGAAACAGAACTATCGATAGTAATGATAGTATTATCGATAGTTTGCCAGCTCTAATTTTTAGCTGTAGCTTTGCAAAAAATTATTAAATTAATAACTTAATTGTAAAAAAAATTAATAAGTAAATTATTTATTAAATATTTAAATTCAAATAAAAATTATGTTGATATATATCAATAACCTCTCGTAATATTTAAATGAATACTTATTCATTCATCACGCTGTTGGTTAGATTGGCTAATTTAGTAACAACTTCGGCAGAGACAAACTTCGATTGTTATTATTTTATGTTTATCGTCGAAAGTTATCGTCAAAGCAAAACGTGTGAAAAATTTAAATTTTTTGGAATAAACATAAACAATTAAAAAAACTCAACTTAAAGCAGTTATAAAAGCAAACAGGCAGAAAGTATATATGTACATACATATATTGACCAATATTTTTAAGTACAACTGAATTTTTTTAAATGAAAACAAACAACATAAGCCAAGTAGAGTAAATGAAAAAAAAAAACAAAACTAGGTACAAAAATAAAAGTGAAAGTGTGAAACTTATGTTTCTTGAACTTGACCTCTAATTTGTTTCGACAAGTGGCTTTCAAATGAACATTGTCTCCTCCAAATAAATGAAAATACTGTCTGTGGCTATAAAAAATGTTACATTCTACAGGTATTTTTGGGTTTTAATTTAGAGTCTAGAAAATGAGAACTCATTCACAAAACCCTATCTTGAGCTCTTATTAATATAATTTTTGAAGAGTTTTTATGGTTATATACGTATATTATGTCATAAATCGTTACGATATTCGTGTCACAAGCCAGTATATATGAATCAATATAATAATTATGTGTGGAGTATTAAATTCGGCATCCACAGAGAGTGAGAGTTTGGATTGAATGTTGGACTGGTGGTATCATTGGCCGATTTTTTTAAATGTTGCTGGAAATGCCATTTCGGAAAACGACAAGCGCTATAGAGCCATAACGACGAACTTTTAATGGCCTGAAATTGAAGGTATGAACTTGAATAATCTTTGGTTTTAGCAGGATGGTACATCATATTACATTTTTTTTTAGTCTAGCACAACAAGATTAAGAATCTTATAAATTATAGTGCTAGTGAGATATACCAAAAATTATCATATAGTTGACATTAATAGCTTTTTAATAATTAGTAACATACACTTAAGACATAGTTTTCACCAAAAAACACAATTATAAAGAAATAATAGTTATTTTAAAAATGAAAAATAATAAAAAAGGAAAAATATTTGAAAATGAAAAAATTTAAGAATTGAAATATTAATTATTTAAAGTATCTATTTAAAAATGAAAATATATTTAATACATCATTAGAAAACAAAATTAAAACAGTGTAACCAAAAATAAAATTTTAACAAAAATACTTTTTTAACTCAGATTTAAACTTATTTGCGTTGTTGATTGTTTGAATGTGGTTTGGGAGTAGGCTCCAAAGACTAATAGTGTTTATAAAAAAACTGGCGTTGAGATAATAGGCATTTATATTTTTGTTGTATAAGTTTTTTTCCTCTATTCGTCTCGCAAATTTTAAACGTTTGAAGAGAGACGATGGCTCAGTTGTAGTTATTACCCTTTGTATAAACAATAAGGTTTTATATTTAAGGTAATTTTCAAAAGTTATTGGTTAATTAGGTACGAAAAATTCGATATCGAGTCGTAACGGCGTTGATTATATACGTATCTGGCGATATTGTTGTAGGCAATTTTCAGCTTTTTAAAGTCAGAACTATCGCAATTTGAAAAAATTTCACTTCCATACATTAGTGTAGCAATTAAGTAAGTCTTTGCTAGCAGAAGTCTTATTTTGAAAGGTGTAGAGTACTTCACTGTCCAAAGATTGCGAAGCATGCCGTACACTCGTCCAACTACAAAATTTATGTGACTAGACCATAAAAGTTTATTGTTGAAAATAACTCCCAAATTTTTGGAAGAGTTTACCTGTTCAATGGTATCATCATTTATTTCAAGTTTTATAACATCAGTGCAAGGAGCTTTACTTTTCGAAAGAAGTATATATTTCGATTTTGAGGGGTTAATACATAAATCATTACAAGTAGCCCACTTATTAACGTTAGATAGGTCATCATTTATATTTTTTATAGAAGAGCGGATATTATCTATTGGTGTGCTGCAGTAAATTTGGACATCATCTGCATACATGTGTACATTACAGTGACTAATTAAATCTGGTAGATCGTTTATATTTATATAGACAAAAAAGTAAAGGCCCAAGTATGGAACCTTGAGAGACATCTCTGCTGACTTTAAGTTCTTTAGAGCATTTGCCATTTAAATAAACAAGTTGAGATCTATCAGACATTAAGTTCAATATTTGTAATATCAGTTGTCGATACGCCAATTCGGAGCTGCGGCTTTACCTTTTTAAGCTTTTTCTTGTGAGATGCTGTTAGATACCGATGTATGTAAATAATCCAGAAACGATCTGCACCATTAACGCTATTTTCGTCCGATCCTTTCGTGAGATAGACCCAAAAACCTTTACAAATCTTGCAATATTGGACTGCTAAGCCAACAGCCGCATTCACTCATGTTCCAGAAATAATGAGAATATTTATTATTTATTACTATTACAGCCATAATACAAGAAAATAATTAACGTTAAGTTTATTTTATTTAAATTTTAAAAAGATACTTGCATTGAAATCGCCCGAACTGTTAGATTTTATTCCACTGTGCATCTTAATAGATTTCGTTGACATCTAGACTTAATGATGCCACGGTGCGGCATATTACTCTACTGATCATTTTTTGAAGACACGAATTAAAAACTAAAGCGAGTTAATGAAACATATCGTATACTTTCATATGTATCAGGGATGGAAAATTCAATATCAAAAAATATATCGGTATCAAAAATATTTCGATTTGGTGATTTTTTGATCATATACCTGATCATATAAACATAAAAAATTTAACATATACCTGGTTTTTTTTGTTTTTTTTTATTTTTTATGATAATTTATTCAAGAACCAGAGTCAATAAGAAAATATAATTTATAGTCTGTTAACTTCGGCACCAGATGTATTTTTTTATTTCAAAAAGACGCGCTGTGTAACCTATGATAAAAAATAGAAATCAATCAAGAGAAATTACATTGAGAGTATCAACTTTTCCATCCCTGATGTGGGTGTAGGTGTTTGAGTTTTTATTTTACATGTTATTAGTATACATTTCAATATTATTTCACTGTAACATCTTAACGATGATTGTCTTTTGTAAGTTTGCCTTAGTGTTGTTTGTTAATGTAGACTGACCTTCACCCAAATAATTTTTTAAACAAATTAATCTCTTTCTACAGATGTATTAGAAAAATTTTGTTTGCTTTGAGTTCGATAACTACTAGTGTACACTGTTACAGAAAACTTTGACTATAAAATTTTAGCAAAAAAAAAATCTGCAAAATTTATTATATTTTTAAAATTGTAAAAAATATGGTAAAATTAGGAACAACATAAATATATGGATTTATTTACGAAAATAATTAAAAACTTTATGTAAAATAAAATGGAATAAATACTAACAATCATTTATTAATATTCAACAAAAAGTAGAGGTATGGTTTTTAATATTTACTTTACATTATTTGAGTCCACTTCCATAGAATAAAAAATTATTTTACAAAATGTTTATAACGTTAAACATTGTTTATTTTAAGTTTTGTATATAGTTTTGCATATATTTATATGTATAGTAGCTATTCCTGGCACGCTTCGCTACCCCGATACTCAAGAAATAAAATGAACATTTTCAAGTAAAGGCCCATTTTAAACTAGAAAGCGCACGTTTTCTCTGAGAGAAGCCAGTGTTAAATATACAGTGTCACTATGGCAGTTATTTACATATAGGATAATAACGTTGTATGTAGGGTACCGGGACCTCTCGACTTAATTTTTTATTAATTTTTAATTTTTAATTTTAGAGTATTTATTATTGTTCGATAGGTTTACGACAGTAATTTTTTTACTTTATATACGAGGTACGATGCCCACTATTCCAATCCAGCTATTCCAATCCCGCCTATTTTTCACTTTGTATGGCCATTGCCAATCCAGTCTTTTTCTAGACTACACATTAATAACGGGGTTACTTGTACACAATTTCAAGATTCTACCTATTATAGTTTACTTTCTGTGGGAGGTACCACGCCCATTGTTCTAATCCAGTCCGTTTTTTTTTTCTAAACTAAACGTATGAATATGAAGTTAGGTTAGGTTAGGTTAAGAAGGGTTGTGTAAGAAATGGCACATCCACTCAGGAAAAAGGGGACCTATATGCGTATTGCTAGCTATCACTCAGCCAGCCGATTTCCTTGATGAAGCCGCTGACATTTTCGATTTTACACCGCGCGATGTCGAAGAGCCCATCGAGAAATCTCTCACCTAGCCATCTTAGTCTGCGGCTTTGCAATATCGGGTAATAGCACATGATATGCTCCACAGTTTCCAACTCCACCTCGTTCTAGCACATCCTACAAAAGTCCAAAGTACCGGCGACCCATTTGCTGATTCATGCCCTAATGGCGCAAAGACCAGTGATCACACTTATCACGACTCTCATAACTTTTCTGTATAAACACAGAAGTAACTTCGTTTTCGAAGCGTCCAGTCTGGGCCAAATTGCCAGTGACACTCTGCAATCCTCCCTTACTTCCCAAGACAGCTTGGTCTCTTTACATTGCAGCAGTTACGTAATATAAAATTTTTATTAAAGTATTGAAACAATTGCTTATAATTAATTTTTGAAAGTATACGATGCTAAACTTCCTCCAAGTTATTCTTTCTTTATACGATATCTCAGTTTCCTTTCAAATAAAATTCTTAAATCAATAAATTTCATTTCGCTTAACAAACTACTTATCACATTTTGGTTTACCAAATTCGGTTTAAGTGGCTACAATATCATTTTAATTGTGTTGCTAAAAACAAATCCTTAAATATAGCAGCCCTCACAATGGACAAACTGCTTTCAAAGTTCCTTTGTATGACTGGACATTTTAAGCAATTTTAGTGTCATAGAATTTGCCCACGTTTTTAGTGTTTTTGAATGTTATCACGAGCACATTTTTCCTCTGCTTATATGTATTTCAAATTTAGCACATTAAAAAAAGCTAAATTAAATTGTTGTTGCAACAATTAAAAAACAGCTGCCAATTAATTATACTAAAACTTTATAAATCTATTTACACAACTAAATTAATATTTAAGCTCTAAAGCTAATAAAGACGCTAAAAAATTAATGTCAAGTATTTTTATTTAAACAAGTTTGTCATCAAACAATTTAAATCAACTAAAAAAGCAACAATATTATTTAATCTGCCGTTATGAAACCTCATCAAGCACTGTGTTTATCCAATCAATATATTCAGCCACGTTTGTGTAAACAGCCGGATGTCCAGCCATACCGCATTGCGTGAAACCATAACTGACAACACCGTAGGTCACCCATCTAGAATGTTTGCGATCGAAATACATTAATGGCCCTCCACTATCACCGGCACAAGTATCTTTGGCATATTCACCACCAGCACATAATTGTTTTGAACCCAATTGCACACCAAACAACTCTAAAACTTTGCTGCAATTTTCCTTGGCCACCAAAGGAATGCGTAGCTTAAGTTTGATGGGACTGTGTATGTTGATAAAATATTTGTTGACTACAATTTAAAGCAGACAAAAACAAAATTTCCTTATATTCTTCATTATAAATATTTTTTTTATACTCACACAAATCAGTTCTTCCCCAACCGGAAACCGAAAACATTTGACCCTCTTTTAACGAAATGTTGTCCGTTGTATTTGGCAAACAAATGGGCATAACAAAGTGTGTAAAAGAAACGGGATGTTTTAGACGTATTACCGCTATGTCGTTAAAATTATTAAACGAATGATCCTTATAGTGGGGATGCACAAATATCTTATCCACTCCTATATCAATGGCAGCATCTGCACAACTTAGGTAATTGGGTTCCTCAATGCAATCCGGTTCTGTTTTTACATTAAATTCTCCCAAGCGCACATGTTTCCTATTTGTGGGATTTTTATATATTATTTTTTTTTTTTTGGTACAAGAAAAACAAATTCTAAATTTAGAGAAAATTTTGAAAATATTTAAAATACTATACCGCTTACAATCCCTTCTTTTCGTGGTAGCCTTCGCCATGCACACAATGGGCTGCAGTCAAAATGTGGCGATCATCTATCAGGGCTCCACTGCAACCGTAGTCATCTGAAAAGGAAATTAATTATAAGTGCGATTTTTATAATTGGTTTGGGTGTGTAATCTTTTTTTTCGTTTAATATAGTTTTTGTGTAATTGGTCTGAATAAACTTATATTTCTCATATAATTCTTTTTTTTTTTTTTTTATTTTATACTTATATTTACAAAAGGGTTACATATTATATAGTAAAAATAAAAAATAAGAGATAGAATTTTTTTACATTATAATTCGAAACAGGAAGTCAAGAAATGTACATAAAAAAATTTCAATGAAATCTGGAATGGTAAACATTAACGTTTTATTTTTTTAATTAATTTTTTTAATGTAATTTTTGGATAATAGTTATCAGCCTTTAATGACAAGGGCCCTTTAAAAATTAACTCATTCTTTTCGTTTTTATTTTTGAATTCTGGCCAAGAGGATGGATCCGAATTTATCAAGCCAACAGTTTTAGAAGAAGAAATTAATATGGTTTTGTCAGCTTCATTCTCATTAATATCTTCGTCATTAGAATCTGAATCTGATATTTCTAGTAATTCAACTTCATTAAGTGTACTCAAGTTCACTGATGACAGCCGAAGAACTAGAAGGAGCTAAATAGGAAGCTCCAGACAGTTTTTTAAACATGATGATAAAAAATTATTCAGTTCGTAATAATCTTACTGAATGTTTATGGTATGGTAATTGGTAATTTCATATATAATATCATTGTTTTCCTAGTTTACATCTTTATTAATTTTTTGTGGGCAATGAATGATCCAATACTAACTTTTCAATAGCTAGCCGTTTTTAATTCGCACACTCGCCGGCGTCATTGGACGGTTCATCGTACTTTTGAAAAACGGTCTTTACACCTGGCAACCATTAAGCCACGAGTGGAGCATACATAGGTGCTCTTCTACAACTTATTGTTGTTTATATTAATAGTCATAGATTACATTCGAATTTTTCGTCAAATATTCAATATTCGTGCTCCTAACCTAATCTCCAAAAAATGCTCCCCGAAGATTATTTAGTTTAAATTGTATGGAAAAGAATCCTTGTGAGATTAGACAACACAAAGTTAAATTAAATCAACATTTAACAAAGGATTAATAAAACTGCACAGATTTAATCGCAGTTAGCTTCAAAAGTTATTTTAAAATGGTAATAATTAGTGGTAAATGGGGATTGTGGTTGGGGCCCTAGAGTTTGTCCCACGAGTCAAATGCGGGTCAGACTCACACACATAGCGTTCCGTACTATGTTCAGTACAACTTTATGAATACAAGTTGTTAATCTTTTGCACCTTTTAAATTTTAATTATTTTTTATACTAGAGCGTAACTAAATACCCTGTGTAAATTTTAAGTGTCAGCCTATTACTGTTCAGAAAACAGGGCTTTATTCATGCAAATCACGTCATTGTCGGAACACTCTTTAATTTTTACTATTTGTTATAGTGGCCATAGTTATACACTTCCTGTAGTTTAAGTTTTAATTACTGTTTGTAAATTTTAAGTGTATACCTCCTACAGTTAAGTGTATACCTCCTACAATTTAAAAATAAACACATAAACGTGAATAATACGTCTCTATCAGAACACCCTACAAGTTTATTTAGATTATGTCAGGGATCGCAAATAATAATGATCCATCACATTTTAAAAGAAAAAAATCATTATGTTAGGGATATGCTACATGTACAAGGAGTACACCATTGCAATCGTCTTTAAGGGGACTGTCCGTTCCGCCAATGATTTTTATTTTTTAAGTTTTATTGAAAAAAATCAAAAATAAAAATTATTTTTCGAGTTCTTTTTTTTCCTCAGACATCAATGATTACTTGTTGAGTTTTATTTTTCGCTTGGAAAATAAAAATTATTCTCCGAGTTTTATTTTCTGCTCAGAGAATAAAAATTATTGTCTGAGTTTTATTCTTTGCTCGTCATTTGATGATTGATGTTTAAGTTTTATTTTCTGATTGAAGAATAAAAATTACTTTCTGAGTTTTATATTTCACTTAGAAAATAAGGATTATTTTCCAAGTTTTATATTTTGCTTAGAAAATAAAAATTATTTTAAATTTTACTTAAAAATAAAAATTAATGCTTTTGTTAATTTGGACATATGTAAGTATATAAATAGTACTTTTTGAAACTTTTTAACTAAAAAATATAGAAATTAGTTTAGTTGGCATTCTTTTGATATAGTAAAAGTATCAAACTAGTGTTTGGTACTTTTTCTTCATTTCAATATTTGGGGGATAAAACGTGTACTTTGGTACTTTTTTGGAACTTTTTTACTGAAACACATAGAAATAATATTAGTATCGTTATTTGAGATAGGGTTTCAGTGAGATATGTGTTTCAGTAAAAAAGTTTCAAAAACTCAAGAAATAATTTTTATTTTCTAAGCGAAATATAAAACTTGGAAAATAATCATTATTTTCTAAGTGAAATATAAAACTCAGAAAGTAATTTTTATTCTTCAATCAGAAAATAAAACTTAAACATCAATCATTAAATGGCGAGCAAAGAATAAAACTCAGACAATAATTTTTATTCTCTGAGCAGAAAATAAAACTCGGAGAATAATTTTTATTCCCAAAGCAGAAAATAAAACTTAATTCATAATCGTTATGTTCTAAGCATTAAATAAAGCTCAGAGAATAATTTTTATTCTTTGAGTAGAAAATAAAAAATAAAATCAAGAAATAATCATTAAAACCCAATTTTTAAAATAAAACTCATAATCATTACAATCTCTGGTTTATGTAGTATTTGTTGCTATAGAAGCAACAAAATTCAAATTTCAAAAGTCTACCTTTTATGGTTCCAGAGATAAAAGGCGCTGACAGACGGACAAACAGGCGGCCAGACATTGTAACGAAAACAATAGCGTTACGTTTGTACCCTTTGGGATATAATCTGGTTGCCTACAAATGGTTAACTGCGTTATATTTTTTATAAAGAAAACACTACCTCTGCGAAGCTTTTTGCTTGTCTGCAGAAAACACCCATAGTCTTTGGTGGGAATCCAAACCCAAAACCGCCATACTGATAGATGACGGACTCTCAAGTATTATCTGACCAAGTTAAAAATAGCGGCAAGACAATACCTTCAAACTGTCCTTGGAAAAAGGCTAATATAAAAAAGGCTTTTGAGCGCGGGTAGACACATATTATATGGAGATGCTGTGGAGACCTAGGCTTAAGCAAATGTTAGCAATTACCATAGACTCTGTGATGACATGTATCAGTCGCTGGTCTGAAATCACTACAGTCGAGAGTAAAAGGCTAGTGACAGCACGAGACTCAGTGAAATTAAGGTATGCGTACATTTCCAGTCGGAAGCCAAAAATCATTGAGGTACGAAGGGGGTCGAAAAGGGACCCATGACGTTAGTGGTCTGCTTCGGTAAACACACCACAAAATAATAATATATATATGTACCCAACCCTGGATAAAATTTATATAAATTTATAAAATTATTGCAGAGTTCTGTAAATAGTGTTTAAAATAAAAGGTGCTGTCAAATTTGCAGTACCTTAAAATCGCTAGAACTGTGTACTACTAGGTACCTCACAACATTTTATTATATTCATTCAGTAGTTTTTACGTGATTAGAACACAGACAAAAATTGCTGTTTTGTATTCCATTTCGATTACTATCTGCAAAAACAACAAAATTTTCAAAAAATATTTAATGTACAGAATTGATTCTGTTATATATTCTAACTTAATTACCGACCATAGTGAAAGACCTTCACTCGCTGTAGTGAAACGCCCAGAGTCTTTGTTGAGAATCGATCCCACAACCCCCAGACTGATAGACTAGCCCTAGCCTACCAGGGCACCCACCGTTTTAAACAGCACCTCACAGAAGTATTAGAACAATTTACAAAAAATATAACATTAATAAATTCAAAAAATATTTGTGGATAAACTTTTCTTTGTCTCAAGTATAATGTGTTTTTTGTCTCTAGTATAAATTCTGGAAATAATAAATTTCCACAATTTAGAGTTACACTGATAGAAAAGGTATTATAATTCTGATGTAATCACATCCTTGTGATGTTCACCTTTAAATACATAAGTTGGTCATTTTGTTATCAATGAAAATAACCACAATTCTGTTATAAATAATACACAGACCTTTAAACGACAAATAGATATCAAGTTAATGACAAGTTGTCATCAATATAATAAATATTTTATATTCAAGAAGAAAGAATTTTGTTTTTTTATTAAGGGAGTTACACTCAGTCAATTGCGTTACCTTCTTTGGAAAGTATACTTCACTTTTAGTAAATAACAACTCTGTAGTTGCAAGTTATATTTAATTTTATAAGAGTGTTCCACCGCCTTTGGTGTTAAGTTAAGGAGATAATATTATCTAAGGATAATATTTAATTTTACTAATTATTTTATTTCGCCGACGATCTATAGCTATTAATACATACCGAGGAAAGAATGCACTGTTACACAAACGTGTAACAGTGCAACGCGTAACAGTGTTATTTGGACCGACTGGGATACGAACTCGTAGCCGTCATATCTATGGCATGCTAAATATACAACTAAACTATAGAACCCCCATTTATTGCCCAGACTACTCTCATATTTTTTACTTTTCCGCTACTACATATGTTGTGATCAAGTTATATCAATGCGATTAGATTAGACGAAAATGAGAAATATTGAAACACTTTTTACATTGAAATTATAACAAATGCAATCAATTTAATACTAGACATTGAGTTAGAACACAGTTCTTACATATATGACACCTAAAAAGTGATAACATTCTATGATGACTTCTGTCAGATGACAGTTTCATCTTATTGATGACATTTGTCATAACACTAATGTCATAACTCCGATGATGTGATGTGTACGGTATTTTGAACCTGTTCTAATTTATAAGTGAAACACAATTCAATCCATTAAAACGAATTTAACTTACTTGTATTGTACACTAACAGTGCTAACCAGGGGAACTCATCCAATTCGGCAATTTCTCCACCATAAATTCTTTGAGTTACTTGTTTTCCACATTCGTTCCACAAGTTAAAACCCTCATTTGGCTCAACCGTTTGTATTCGTCTCTTTAATTTCTTCTTCTTAAAACGCGACGTGGCATCTTGAAAATGTCTATATTCGAATTTAGTAAATTTTAAACTTGGAAAACGATAATCCTGACCATTGACGGTGCAACAAACTAATGGTTCTAAACTACGAGCCCGCTCGTCATTCGACACATTCGAAATACACTGAACTTTTTTCAAAAAATTCACTCTTTCGGCGAGTAAATTTGAATTATTACGAACTTGTAAGTAAGCGGAACATTGACTGACTTCTAGGCAAACGCCAGGCTTATCTTCGTTGGGTATTTCACAAGGTATGAGTTTTCGTTTACTTTCGCTGTAATAAGCGGAGGAAGTGAAAGAAACTTGATCTTCATCCTCATCATAATCACTGAAATTTTTAAAGGCCACTTTATTCATACAATGACATTTAACAACTAAATTTATTATTACAAATGTAATTGCCAAATAGCAGCGAAGCCACATCATTCGGTAACGAAACGACTTTGGTTTTATTGTTCAAGTATTTTTTTTTTTCTTTTAATATTATTTTTTGCCAATTTTAAACGATTGTAGGTTAACGAAATTTATTAAATTTAAAACACACACACGATAAAACACTTGTATTTATTTTTTAATTATTTGTTTATATATTATTTAACACAACAACAACAAATCAAAACAATTGTATTTAAACAGACTCGCAGACAAAATTAACCGTCGAAACAACATTTCCCATCAACGTACCGCTTAACTATGACGCTCGGTAGTTTTATAGAAAACAGCAGTTAACAGCTGTTAATCCCACGCTGGCCCCTTTTAGCCAAAAATTTAAAAAAAAAATATTCATACATATATAAAATCCAAACACAGCAAAAACACTCTCAATTAAAAAAGCAAGAAACAGTAATGACAAACAAAAAAAAACTTGCAGACAGTAAATGTTCAAGATCACCTTGCGATCTTTTTACATAAAAATATATTTAATAGCAACGAAAGCTGGAGCAAAACAAAAGCCGAAATTGAAATTAAAACAATTCATTGCTGACACCTTTTTTTGTTTGTTTTTGTCTTCAGATGTTATAAATGCAATCGCGGAAAAGTACGATCAAGTTTAAATGAGATCGATCTGTATGCAAATACTTACCGGTCATTTACATTTCATTGATGCATACGAACTGGTAAATTATGCAATACTAGCTCGCATGACTTTGGATGTAATTCATGCCATAGAAACAACAGTTTCAGTTTCAGTTTCACTTTCAATGAAACTAAAATTTAGTGTTTCAAATACAAGTGAAGCATAACCTAAGGCGCGTTTTAAGGTTCATTTGCAACACAGTGTGATAAAACCGTTTTTGCCAAAGATTCAAGATATTTAGGAATGAATTGAAGTAAATGATTATTTAGAATTTGTTAATGTTAAGCATTAAAAGCAGTAAAATTCAATTTCATCCGACGCATAGTCTCTATCGTGAGTATGCAAGAGTATAGTGAAAGGTTCAGAGATTGTGTCGTTATTTGGCTATCCCTAGACTATAAGACCAAAGTAGGCAATTAATTAATTACTACATTAATCGTGTTACTTCCTTTGGAAAGGGATAGTTAGTAAGAGTAAAAGCTTCTCTTTCGAAAACACTACAATTGCACATTATGTTTTTATGTATTTTTAGAACAGTGCTGCATAGCCTCTGGTGTTATTTAGGCATGTTAATTTGATACTAGTAGAGCAAAATTTATAATTATTTTACTTCGCCGTCGATTTAGTGCCACTTACATATATGGTAATGCCGCACACTGTGGCCGTGTAGTGTATTTAGTGGTCTTAAATCAAGGAGGAGCTTCATGAAATTTTGCACACATTTATTTTAAAT
The DNA here is from genome assembly GCA_949628195.1 of Phasia obesa. NCBI lineage: Eukaryota > Metazoa > Arthropoda > Insecta > Diptera > Tachinidae > Phasia > Phasia obesa. The sequence goes on from OX451215.1 coordinate 92,809,029, forward strand.
TTTTTAAGAATTTCAATTTCTTTTTTTACAAAAATACGCCCACTTTTACGCCCACCTCCCATACAACTTAAATAGAAAATATGGCATAACTTCCATGATTTTAAATATATTAACTCAATTTTCATAAAATGTTAATATTATAATTGTAGAATGACCTCCTGAAAATATGAACTTAATCCGCCCACTTTTACGCCCACCTCCCATACAAACTATATTTCAAAAATGCAATATCTTTATATGCAATATGTTAATTTTTCGCAAAAATGCATGTAACATCCGCCCACTGTAACACCCACAACTCCAACATAAAAATTTTCCATATAAATCAATGTACAATTTTGCCGTGTCTATACAATATATTTGGAATTTCTCAGCGTCTATTGCCTGACTGCAACTAATTGTGGATAATATAATTTTGAACCGAAGATTTCGTTCTGGCATTGCTCTGCCCAAAGCTTTTCGTTGGACGTCCACGTTTACCATCCACTGTATCATCCACTACTTCATCAGTCAACGTATAATAATGTGTTAGCCATTCTTCATTGTCATTAAAAAATCTTGATGACGCTGACTCTTGTTCCACTACTTTAAAAATTGAGGCATAAATGTTTGTTTCAAAAACCGTCTGAACTTTTCTTGAGTTTTCTCAGACACTATTTTATAATTCCGAAAACTACACGAATTATAAGATCAATATCTTTTTTACATTGAAAAACAATTTCCGAAAGCGTGCTGAAAGATATTTTTAGCTTTTCCATTGTATATTATATAAATATGCTTTAATTGCTTAATAAACACTTGCTTATCACTATACCACTCTCAAATATAATATAAAAGAATGTTTATAACGGATAACGGAGTTAATTTTTAAAAGAAAAAATGTGATCAATGTTAAGTTATTGATTAAGTTATATATAAAGCTCTTCATTTAATGTGTAGTAAGTTTACATTTAGATTTTTTGTTGTTTAGTCTACGTAAACAATGTACCGATATTACTTTGATAAATACTTTTGTGTACATTTGTTTTTGTAATCAGGACTCAAATTTAAGTTTTTTCTATATTGTACACATGCAATGAAATTTTCGTATTTCTCGATCCCAAATTGGCACCGGCTTAGTTGTACGAGTAGCAAAGAAAGAAAGAATGCATAGTTGTTTTTGCACGCGTAAAATAACGCATAACGTATATTTTTTACTGTAATTTTTTGGTTTTTCATTGTTTTTTCGGCGGCGGGCAAATTGGGGCAGGTTTTTTTTGTTTAGTCTATTAGCTGAGACCCTCAGCTTTAATTTGGTATAGGACTCCATGTGTCGCACTGCTTCGCACACAACTAAAAGTCTAACGGAAAATCATAAATGTTTTTTTTTTTTTGGTTTAAAATATATTGTCAAAAGAATTTTTTTTTTCAATTTTAAAATTTTTTTTTAATATACATATAATGCTTAATGTCCATTTTAATTGAAAAAATACTTATAAGGTATATTCGGTGTATAGTTTGTAAGTAACAGGCTTTTGAATATGACATAGAAAACTATTATATTTGAGACTTGTTCACATACTTCAACTTTGCGCTGCTCGGGACAGAAAACCAATGGAGATATTTGCATGAAATTTTTTACACATGACCTTTAGATGGTATTTAACCATCTGTGCAAAAATCATCAAAATCGAATAGCAGATCCAAATTGATTTATTGCCGCAGTGGCCACAGTGTGTGCCGGCTCTGTGATATGTAAATGCATATAATATGGGCATTGAACTCCTGAGCTTTAGTAGTCTACTACTTCAGCTACAACACCCTATAACTCTAAGACCCTAAGATTTTTTTTTATAAGGAAATAAAAACTTAAGAGGTTCTTAGATTGAAGGTCTTTTGCAGCCATTGTTAATGCTATGTAACCATAGCACATAGGGGTATTTCGCCAATCTAGCCGGACATTACTTTTTTTAGCTTTTATTGGCTGTGAGAATTTACTGAGTCTCCCTAGATTAATGAAACTTGGCAGAAAAATCTATTATGGCCACAGGCTGTTAAAGATATAAAATAAGAAAAATCGGAACAAGGAGAAAAAAGTTTCCCTTAGAAGAACTAATCCTACCTCTGAAATTCAATTTTTGTTAAGTTTTCCCATACTTTTTTTGACAAATGCAAATTTATAGGCAGCAACTGTTCAAAAACCTAAACTTGAAGCCTGAAGATTCTAAAATGCGATTTTTTGCCCCTCCTCTCCCCTGGGCGGTGATATAAAATATTATTTGCAAAGAGAATGTAATTATTAATAGAAATGGATTACAAACGCTTTAATACCATAAACTTTTTAAGTTTTTTAGGCAGGGGGAAGTTTCCATCCAATCACACCCCTAAAACGTCAATTTAAATTTTTTTTAGTTTTTTTTTGCTAATTTCCAAAAAATATTCATTTTTAAGCTTTTATGTCGAAGAGAAGAATATTAATAAAAGTCATTTTTGTAATTTATTACTTTAAAGTATTTAATTTATCTGAAAATAATTATCTATTCATAACTAGCTGTGCCCGCCACTTCGTCAGCGCCTTTTTTTTGTTGGTTTGAAAGTAATCCACTTTAAGACTCTTTATTTTATAGTGCTTCAGATATGGTTTATGTAATTACTTTATATAAAGGTACGCATCCCTGGGTAAATACTCAGCAATACTCCAGATATATTGTAGAGTACTGTAAATAGTGTTTTCAATTACCCGCTGGCAAAAATAAAAGTTGCTGCCAAGTTTACAGTACCACTGAATCGGTAAAATTGAAAATTGCCTACTTTCACTACTTGTCCTCCCTCTTTCTTGGTAATGAGATATTTGATACTGGGAAAAATATCCTATATTTGAACCATGATACTAAGGTACCTCTCCAAAAAATTTTATTATAATTTATCCACTATTTTTTACGTGATGTGAACACAAACAGAAGGACAGGTAGGAAATCAAAGTTTTAATATATGTATAGATAATAACTTATTTAAATATGTTATTCAAATTTCATCTGTTACTTATATATATTAGTGACAATAAATTTTATTTAAAATAATAACAATTAATTAATTTTTAAAAAAACTTAGAACCCAAACAAATTTTATGACCAACTAAAAGGTTTCTTACTGGTATCTACCTACGCAAGATGAGCAAAAACAGAAAAAATATGAAATTTGAAAAAAATCGCAAAAAAATGACGCAAAAACACGAAAGGTTTTGTTTTTTCTACAGTATAAAAGTAGAGATCGTAAATTTTATAGTGATATACATATAACATTTTTGGGATCGCGATGGCGCTTTTGACAAAAAAATCCGTTTTTTAACTACGAACGAAATTTTTTTATCAAACAAATTTAAAATAAAATTGTTCTAAAAATTATTATAAGTAACTGCTAACAGAGCCTTTCACAGGAAAAAAATTAATATTCGTTTAGCCACAAAAAATATATTGCAAACCTCTCAAAATCGTAAGTCAATAAAATCGTATGCGATTTACTCAACGTCCGGCTAGATTGGCAAAATAACCCTCTGTGCACAGGTGCGACTAGAAACCTGTAAATGCTACAAAAATTGTCTAAGAACATATATAGTCGTATTTAGGTGATTGTCAAGAAAGAAACAACATGGTTGAGGTAACCATAATCTGAGAGCAACACATTATGATTAAATTATATGGTTGAAGTCAAAACATATTATTCTTACACATAATATTTTTATATTCAGGGATCGCAAATAATGATTATCCATCACATTTTAAAAGAAAAAAATCATTATGTTAGGGATATGCTACATGTACAAGGAGTACACCATTGCAATCGTCTTTAAGGGGACTGTCCGTTCCGCCAATGATTTTTATTTTTTAAGTTTTATTGAAAAAAATCAAAAATAAAAATTATTTTTCGAGTTCTATTTTTTCCTCAGACATCAATGATTACTTGTTGAGTTTTATTTTTCGCTTGGAAAATAAAAATTATTCTCCGAGTTTTATTTTCTGCTCAGAGAATAAAAATTATTGTCTGAGTTTTATTCTTTGCTCGCCATTTAATGATTGATGTTTAAGTTTTATTTTCTGATTGAAGAATAAAAATTACTTTCTGAGTTTTATATTTCACTTAGAAAATAAGGATTATTTTCCAAGTTTTATATTTCGCTTAGAAAATAAAAATTTTTTCTTGAGTTTTAAATTTTACTTAAAAATAAAAATTAATGCTTTTGTTAATTTGGACATATGTAAGTAAAAAAGTTCAAAAAAGTACTAATTATATACTTACATATGTCCAAATTAACAAAAGAAAGAAATAATTTTTATTTTTAAGTAAAAAATAAAACTCAAGAAATAATTTTTATTTTCTAAGCGAAATATAAAACTTGGAAAATAATCCTTATTTTCTAAGTGAAATATAAAATTCAGAAAATAAAACTTAAACATCAATCATTAACTGGCGAGCAAAAAATAAAACTCGGACAATAATTTTTATTCTCTGAGCAGAAAATAAAACACGGAGAATAATTTTTATTCCCAAAGCAGAAAATAAAACTTAATACATAATCGTTATGTTCTAAGCATTAAATAAAGCTCAGAGAATAATTTTTATTCTTTGAGTAGAAAATAAAAATCAAGAAATAATCATTAAAACCCAATTTTTAAAATAAAACTCATAATCATTACAATCTCTGGTTATATTAAAACCATATTATTATTTTCAACACTGATAAAAATATAAACATATTATAATAAAATATGACCATAATATAATATAATTTATTATATTATAATAAAATATAGACATATGATTAAATATAAACAACATATTGTTACAGAGAATATAATGTGGTTTTTGTGATTATGAGACAACCATGGTTTTAATCTGGATGAGTTTTTCAAACACATCAAAAATATTTTTTTTTTTTTATTTTTGCTAATTCCTAAGACTTTCAAATAATGCATTGAAGAGAAATGTAGCCCTTCTTCTGACCAAGTCATTACTTTAGTACACAAAAGTAATTATTGGGCAATCTTATTAAATACTTTAGAAACAAGTTTTTTATATTTTAGACAAATATGCCCTTTATGACTATTATTTCCATCATGTATTATATTGTAGGGAGATACCGCAGCACACCACTAACTTCATTGGTCCACCTTCGTTCCAATGATTTCTGATTTCTGGTAACCGACTGGAAACTTACGAATACCTTACTTTCATTAAGTCTCGTGCTGTCACTAGCCTACTACTCTCGACTGTAGTGATTTCAAAATGGCTACTTATACATGCCGACATTCTTCCTCATCACAGATTCTACGGAAATTGCTAACATTTGCTTAAGTACAAGATCTCCATAGCATCTCCATATAATTTGTCTGCTCGTGGTCCAAAGTCTTTTTATGTTAACCATTTTCTAGGTGCAAGCACGTCTTACCTCGATTCTCAACTTGGCCAGATAATACTGTGACCTTTAATTAATACAGTAACCATTTGAAGCCACCCATATTATAACCAAGCTCCTTCTTCGTCTTTCTGCCAACTTGTAGTAACAAATGGCACAGTCTTTGGTGGGAATCGAACCCATAACCCCGGACTAAAGGACTAGATCACTACCTGTTATCGAGACACCCTTCCGTCATGTAAGAGTTATTGCTTCTGTTATAATTTATTTAATTAATTTTCAGCAGTCTAGTCTACTCAAAATTTAAAGTCTCAAAGACTACAAAATAATTTGTGTTTTTTCATTTATGAATGCGATAATTTATGTCTTCTTTTTCTGTTCAAAAGTGAATAAATGAGACAAAATTTGGTAGTTCACGTAAGTATTCATATTTAAATATGTGAAATTTAGATAATTTTACATAAATGAACAGATCATAGAAAAATATGCGCTAAGTATTCGCATACATAAATGTACGCACATATTTTGTAAAGTGCATCTGCCGGCGTATGCAGTTGCATAATGTTTTTTTACTTCTTTCGTCTGCATGTTTGAATTTAGGCAGAAAATTCTTTTATGTTCATTTATGATAAATTTGATAAATGTTTAACGTTCATAAATGAACATGTACATTTATGAAAAAGAACGTTAATGAGAAAACAAACAGGTATACCCATTCATGTATGAACAAATTTTTTGTTGTTCGTTTATGAGCGTGATACATAAATGTATAATTTTAAATTTTTCATTTGTGATAAGTATCGTGTTTAATGAATATTGATTTTTGAATGTCCATAAATGAAAAATTCTGAAGCGTGGTGTATCTACATATATCTACGGTTATTATATTGCACATTTTCAAAGTCATACTAATTTAATAAAATCATTAATTTAAATTAATTCTTTCACTTTATTTAAATAATAAATAAATAGCTGCTTTCTTAAAAATTAAATGGGTTGCGAGAACACAAAAAAGTAATAATTTTATGGAACTTATAAACTATATCAGCTAGTAACTTTATTTAGTTTGTTCTCTATTACAAATTCAACTTTGTAATTGCTTATTAATCCACTGAGTATAAATACTGACACGGGCGTATACACCAGGCCAATCCTTGTAGCCACAACGGCGACCAAACGATACTATACCTTCTAGCACCCAAACACCATCACGATAATGCATTAATGGGGCTCCAGAGTCACCCCGACAACTATCCCTGTTTGCCTCACCGCCAGCACACATGTGAGCAGATTCAATTGTTAAACCCAATTTGGCATACTGTTGCTTGCAAATCTTTTGATCCGTTAGAGCTACATTGACTTTCTGTTTAATGGGACTGCTGGAATCGTACTCCGTTGAACCCCAGCCCACTACGGTAAGTTTAGTGTCCGACTTAAGATTAAAAGGAGCCAGGACAGAGGGCAAGCAAATGGGTCGGACAGTTTTGGAATAACGAACATTAGTTTCTAGTTGCAAAAGAGCAACATCGTGTAAAGGAGTCTTTTGTGCTCTATAGTTTTCATGAACTATTTTCTCTACAATGCGCCAACGTTGATCGTCTTCGGGAAACAAAGAAGTTTTTGTGTAATCTCTTAAGCCTAAACGAACGGCCACTCTAGAATTAAAAAATGGAAATAAAGTTATTTTAAGTTACTTTAGGAGATATTGGCTCAATAATACTTACAGTTCGCCTTTTTGTTGTAAAATAGGACCTTGAACACAATGAGCGGCAGTTAGTATATAACGAGAACTTATCAAAGAGCCTGCACAGACGGCCTCCTGGGTGGGGTCTTAAATAAAAAGAAACTAAAAAATAAAGTTTAAAAATAGTATTTTGAACTTACCAACTTTTGTATATTCCAAAAAAGCCATCCAGGGAAATTCGTATAATTCTGTATCCGTTCCACCATAAATACGATTGTCAATAAACTCTCCACCACAGGTGGGAGGTTCTGGCAAATATAATGATTTGGTTGTAGGCGCTACCTTTGTCTGTTCTGGCCATATTGTTGAGGTAAAAAAATTCCCCCTAAAGATTTTTCTTAACCAAGATCTTTCATTACGATTATATACTGGCTCTTCTGTTGTCTCTGTAACCACTTGATTTCTTGCTTTTCTGGCGAATTCCGTATCACTAGAGCAACAAACGTACGGTGTTGTACCAAAACCCCCTCCACATCGTGATGCTTCAACAAAAGAACGTTCGCTTTGTAACAAAACCTGACAGTCATGAATGGCAACGCATGTGCCGGTTTTTTTGTTGGGATTTTCACAGCGCCTGTTAGTAAAATCTGTATAGAAGATCAGAGGAGAGGTAAAAAGAATATAAAATATAGTCACTAAATAATTGTGAGTGTGTGTGTTTTTATACATGCAAGTTAATTGTGGTGATCTTGGGGAAACCCCTTTGAAAGAAAGTAATCAAAATGCAACTAATGATGCTTAACTGGTTCTTGTAGTAGAGTAAATGCTGTGTACTAAAATACTGGTGGTATATTCATTGCAATGCTAGTTTTAGCAAAAATTTTTTTTTTTTATAATTTAACATTGCGGTTTGGATTTTAAGTGTGTTTGTTTACTTATTAATACATATGTTTTTACACAAAGATGAATCTTAAACTAGTTTGTAGTAACCAATGCTTTTGGCAAAATTAGGGTTTTCGTTTTAAAATAATTTTCATTAAAACAGCACTAAATCTACTGAAATTATAGTTTATATTTTAAATGCCATTTACAGATTTTATAATGAAGTCAAAATAACTTTTACAACTTGTTTTAAATAACCCCATTTTAAATAATGAACAATGTTCAGTGCGGCGAAATCAAAATATTTTGGAAATAACTCAGCCAGGGCTAGACCGACTTATCCAATTTAAAAATCAAATAAAAATTGAAGTAATGCTAAGCTCTTAAAGAATTTTTAGGGGCGTGGTACCCTAATTTAACCTGAGATACTCCTCTGCTAATCTCATGGCGAATTTTGGATCATTAGTTAATTCCAAAATATTTTGATTCTGTCCCACTGTACAATGGTATAAGGATATTGGTGTAATTGATCAGCAAATCACTGCCAAAGTAACCATGAACAAATAAAATTTTTTAAAAATGTTTTACGAATTGACGAATAACGAATTGATGTTGAAATGGAATGAAACGGAATGAAACAAATTAACAAAATTCTTTTCTTTTCAAAAGGCCCATTATATATGAAATTTTAAATCGTGTTAGCGCGGATCTAAGGGTCCTAATTTTATATGTGTCTGCTCAATAAACTGGTCTAAATTCGAGCGAAGGCCTGAGTTATGTGGACTTAGGTTACGAATTGTTGGCAATGATACATTAGGACTAATGTATCAGGGGCAAAACTTAGGACCTTGGTGGCCAATTCGCATTAAATATGCGAGAGATATCCACACCTCTAAATCGTTATAAGATGAATGATCACTATTGCCAGCAATCTTTCTGTAGTACTATCCCCAGGGTAATTTTTGTTTTGGTGAATTTCGCCTTCTGTATCTTATTGTTTTTGTGGTCTATGGTGGTGCTTTCCCAGAAGTAAAAATAATTTTTAAATATTTCAAACACAAGCAAGTCAAATTGGTCAGTGAATATTAAGTCATCCTTTAAAAGTGCCCCAACTGAAGAGCCAACACTCGAGAAGCAGCAAGAACGTTAGCATGAAGTCGCTAAGGTATAAGATTTTTTGTACCCTAGTATTTTGAAACACTTAGATCTCGCGTAGTAGCGAATCAGTATCAGTGTCGTTTTGGTCCTCTAATAGTTAAAATATGCATTTGATCAGTCACCAATTTCACAAGGTGGTTAAGAAGGGTGTTACTTTTACCACCGTTTTAAGCAACATGGGCTTTTGGCAAAGAACTTGGTTATCATCCACACAAATACAGCTTTTCCAATAATTGAAGACTAATAACCATCAGTTCCGTCATATTTCGCTGATTGGTGTCATGAACGAATGCAAACTATTTTTTACCATTAAGTCTTGTTTCGTAAACAAATAAAATTGCCAAATATGAAGTAAAAACAATTCAAGACAATTAAATGAGATGTCATTTGATTCACATAAATTGACTGTTTTATTTTTAAATTGAATGGTGCTACGTGCCATTCATGTTACGAAACCATTGAATTATTGAAACGTCATCTTGGTGATAATGTTACTTTGCGAAATAGGCCTGTATCTTGGCCTCCAAGATCGTACGACTTGATTGCTTTTGATTATTTTCTTTATGGTCAACGAGGGTACTAAAAACCCCTGAAATGATAATGGACTATAATATGACCAAAGGGGGCATTTATACTATACATAAAAAGAGAGACGTATAACTTTGGTCGAGGCACAAATGGTTTTTTTTTACAGCCTTATGAGTGTAGCAGGTATAAAGTCATATATAATATATATGCAATACAATCCCAAAATAATAATTAACCGTATAATCTTTATTGAATCTTTGTCATACGATTTTATTAATTCGCAACTTCGACGTCGATCTCACAACACCTCCTTGCCTGAATAATTAAAGCTAAGGCTCACCGAAAGGTCTGTTCATTGAAACCTAATAAAAAACAAAATTTTGTTTAGTATTTAAAAACGATGGCAGTTTAAGATGCCCATCATTTTTGTATTTCTTTTGGGACTAGTGCTGGCAATTTCTACTACTTACAATTACTCGATACAACTCAAAACTTTTCAATTGGGTACTCAATAGTACTCAATACTTCCGTTTACATACTAGCAGAGCAAATTTATCGTTGTAGTTGTCAAATATTTTTATAAATTTATTTCTAAAAAGACTACCGTAAAAGTATCGATTAACTACTTTTGTGTATTGAGTATCCAAAAATAAATGATCGAATATCGAGTACTCGGTACCCACTACTCAATAGTTTGCTAGAAGTTTTTGGGACTTCTGTTTGTTTTGACAGCCATGGAAAGCAGACAACCTTTAATTTAAACGAAAAGGAACAAAAATTAATTCCGTATGCTAATTAAACATTATTTTTTTTTTACATAAAATACGATCACCGACAATGCAAAGAAAGGCTTAAGAAATGCTATTTTAATTTTGGACCAACAATTTCAAGGGAAAAGAAGTGTATCGTCGCCCCTTGCCACGATTTCCTGTTTTCAAATTTGAAAAAATGTCTGTTTAATAAGAATATTGGATCAAATCATTGAAACAAACGCCCATTTAGAGGGAATAAAAAACTATAAGAAGTATGAATCTTAAAGAGACTATGCTAAGAAATAAAACGATTTATTTTCAAAAAAAATAATTTTTATCCAAAAACTGACGGAATTATTAAATTGCCCTCGTATTTCTCAATATTTTGAGTTTTTTCTTTGCAAATCATCAAACATTAAAATTTTTAAGTTTTTAAAGAAAAAAAAATTATAAAATCATAAACGATCATAATCTTCTTTCCATAAAATTTTTTTAGTAATTTTTAAGTAGCATTTAAACACTTGGGGCGAGCACCAAATGACTTGTCTTTATCTTACTTCCGTTTTCATTAACAATGTCTAAAAGTTGATTAACGTTTATTTATTTTATATTATTTATCTTGACTTACAATTTGAATTTGTTATAGATTGAGTTTGCACAGTAGTAATTGTGGTTAAAATTAGTAATCGAAACGCCACACAGATTTCCATTTTAAACACTTCACGTAAACTTTTTTTATTTAAATGTTGTTTCTATTTTTTTATTTATTTATTTATTTATTTATTTATTTATTTATTTTTTTTTTTGTATTGTTTTAATTGTAGATAGATTGTTTTCTGCTGAATTAAATTGTTAATTCATAATTTTGTGGTTAATAATTTGTGATTTTTTTCTTCGGTAAATTCCTTTTAAAAAACACATTGACCTTGTTGTTGGTTTGATATTTTGATTTCTTTTTGTGTTTTGTTCTTTTTATCTTGTTAAAATAAAATTTTGCATTTTGCATTAATATGAGCCATTGCTCCGTTTATAAGTTAACACTCTGATGCTTAAGTTCAAACTGAAATCATGCTTAAGATACAACAAGGCTTTTTATATATTTCATGAATAAATCGCAGATCAGTTCTACTTTATTTTGCATATACTTTTGCTTTAGTTTTCCAAACGCAGCAAGTGTGAACACATTCATTCATTATTAAAAAAATAATAAACTGTGTCCTAAGAAATAATGGCAGTTTTGGATTTTATCACAAATTATTAGTGGTGAAGTACAAATATTAAAATTCTGTAGTTTTAAAAAGTCTTCTTAATTTTATTATGGATTTGTAAAGTTTTTTCCTAATTTATAAAGGCTCTTTAAATTTTAAGGGCCGATGTTGATTTTGAATAAAACACGAATTATTTAGGAAACTATTGTAATTTCTTTTTATTTTGATACTATTGGTATGGTTCAATTATGTATTAAACAAAATATCGGGCAAGTGACACTCCTCTATCCGATGCTCCAAATTTTTGGATGACGCTGAGGCATAATTGAGGTTTTATGCCGTTAATGTGACGAATTATCTCATCCGTTAGCTCTTGAATTGTTGCTGGGTTATCGACGTATACCTTTTAATATCACAGTGCAACACGGAAAAAAGTAACCTTATACGGACACCACTACGTGATAAAAGACGAAAAAAAAGACCCCTGTTCTAGAAAGTTGTTTATTGAGATCTTAGGTTCATTTTGTAGTTGAGTGTTTCCTTGAATTTTGAACCGTTTGCTACCTATGGACCTGAACAGGGGAAAAAAGGTACAAAAAATTGAATTTTTTAAAGTTTTTTGCGATTTTGACCTTGAAGATGAAGCTTTTTGGATTTTATATGTTAACAATTTTTGTTCTTTATGACAGGTGCTACAACTTTGCCTCAGAGAGTATATCAAAATTCCAAACGGTTTGCAAAATATGAGCTTGAGTAAATGATAATTTTTTTTCAAAAATGACATCGAGGCCCCACATCTTTGAGGGCCCATAAAACAAACCTGGAGGACTTTGGGCAAAACTGGGAGACAGGGGTCTTTTTTTTGGTCTTTTATGACGTAGTGGTGTCCGTATATGGTTATTTTGCCATGACTTAAAAAATTACACAGTGTGTATTCAAATAACCCCAAAGAAAGAAGTCCAACAGTGTCAAATCATATGATCCTGGCGGCCAATTGACATCGCCATCACGTGAGATAACACGGCAATTGGATTTGTCGCCCAAAAGAGCCATTGTTTCGTTAGCTGTGTGGTAAGTGGCACCGTCCTGTTGAAACCACATATCGTCCACATCCATATCTTCCAATTCGGGCCATAAAAAGTTCGTTATCATCTCACGATAGCGAACGCCATTCACAGTAACTGCCTGACCGGTCTCATTTTGAAAAAAATAAGGCCCGATGATGCCGCCAGCCCATAAACCGCACCAAACAGTCACTCTTTGTGGGTGCATTGGTTTTTCGAAAATCACTCTTAAATTATAATTCGCCCAAATGCGACAATTCTGCTTATTGACGAATCCACTGAGGTGAAAATGTGCCTCATCACTGAAGATGATTTTCTTCGGAAATTGATCATGTAATTCATATAACTTTAACGCGTTGCTCGATTGTGTATCTTTTCACGGTTCAACTTGAGTTTGTCTGAAATTGAGAAATGTCAAATTAAATGCAGAAAAAACTTGAAGTTTAGGTGTGGTTCACATCGGCCCTTAAAATTTAACCACCCGATATTAGTTCAAGCTGTTTTATTTTAACTCACTTGTGTGCTATAAATACCTGCATAAATTCAAAAAATTTACCTGTAAAAGAGGTGTTGGTTTTATTAAATAGCTTTAGGCTTAGCATTTTTTTTTCCAAAATTTTAATGTATCCTGTTTTTTTAATTTTAAAAAAATTAAAATTGGTCCTCTTTGGCAACAAAAACTTTTTTCTACAATTTCTTTCTGAATAAAGACCAGCATGCTGCTCGCCTAAATTTTAGGTTTGAAACTTTTGCTTTTTTTTACAAAATTAAAATTCGTAATGTAGTCTGAAGTAGCCATCTCTCAGGCACTCTCATTCTCCGATCGTCTATCAATGGATTTTATAGACTATTTCGGCATAATGACCTGGACGTTTGACGTCGTTTGTGCTCGTATGCCCACAACAAAGATGAGTAAAACAAATTTTAATCATTGAAATTGCGTTGGTCCCAGTGAGAGTTTCTTTACCTAAAAATAAAGTTTAATCAGCGCACGAAATTCAATTACTTCAATGTTCGTTAAAACTAACGAGGATGTCTGCTTTTCATTGTTGTCAAAAACAAATTGATAGACGCATCGACACTAGCCCAGTAAAATATAAAAGCTAACGTTAGCCTTGTAACATTGGAAGTTACTGCGCCTAAAACACCAAAAAGTCACGAAATTTTCATACTGCTCTAGTAACTTGATTCGCACTTATTTATGTATCTATGCTTAGATATATTTTTTAACTATTTACATATCTGCAGTTTAATTTGAACTGTGATCTTGAAATTAAAAAATAAAAAAAGGTTTAATTTAATTTTAATATCTAAATTTTCTTTTGTTTTGAAAAGCTATAAAATCTTAAAAATTAATGCAATTTATAGTCTTAAATAATATATTTCTATTGTACAACAATTTAAGATGGTTTCAAGGAAATGTTCATCAATGCATCAAAATCTCCATCAAGTTAAGCAATAGTCAACAATTTTTAATACAAATGAAATAAAATGAAAATAAACTCTTCAAATTAAAAGATTGTTTTCATAATAGTATTTCAATTTACCTACATATGAATTATTAAGTAATTTACCTTAAGATTTTACATCATATTGTTTATAGCAATCAATGTATTTATTGAATACAACTTTGTTTGTTTTCGTTATGAAAGACTTTTAATTTTTTTACATAGATTGCAGAATTATTCTTTTTGTTTTTAATGCCATATTACGTCTTGAGTACTTTCCCACAGAGTGGAAGGTCTCTTTGATTACTATGATTCCTAAACCACAAAAGTAGAATCATACAGACCTATAAGCCTTTTATCAAACATGTCAAAGTTGTTTGAGAGAATTTTCATAACTAAGCTGGATCCAATTCTTAAGGCGAAAGGATGTATTCCGAACCATCAATTCGGCTTCAGAAAACAACATAGTACGATCCAACAAACACACAGATTAGTAAATATAATTAAAAAGTCCTTTGAAGAAAAAAATACTGTTCTGCACTTTGTATCGACGTTTCTTAAGCATTTGATAAGGTTTGGCACGAAGGCGTAATATTTAAGTTAAAGCAGAACTTGCCTGAAAACTTGTATTATTTCTTAAAAGATTATTTAACGAATCGCAAATTTTTACAAAAAAAAAGGTGATTTTTTAAGCTCGCCACAGCTCATTGAAGCCGAAGTTCCCCAAGGCAGTATTTTGGAACCAATTTTATATTTACTGTGCACATCAGATATGCCAATTAGCACCCTAGTCCACACATCAACTTTTGCAGATGACACAGCTTTTTTAAGTATTCATGAAAGCGCCCAAGAAGCTTCACAACTTTTACAAGATTAGAGAATAAAAGTGAATGAACAAAAATGTACTCACATAACTTTCACACTGCGTAGGGACTCATGCCCTGCTATTCGCATAAATAACCAAATGATACCACAGCTTTCAGACGTTAAATACCTGGGTATACAGCTTGACCGTCGCCTTACTTGGAAAAGCCACATTGATTTCAAGTTAACACAAATAAAACTAAAAGCAGTACAACTAAATTGGCTTATTGGCAGAAACTCCACCCTGAGCTTAGATTGTAAACTTCTACTGTACAAGTCGATCGTCAAACCAATTTGGTGTTATGGGATTCAGTTATGGGGCACTGCCTCAGCTAGCAATGTAGAAAAAATTCAAAGGCGCGTAAATAAGATACTACGTATGATTACATCTGCTCCCTGGTATATAAAAAATTCGAACATCCACAAAGACCTAAACATGCCATCAGTTAAAGCAGAAATAGCGAAACATGCAGTCACATATCTAAAGAGGCTTGAATCTCATCCAAACCCTTTGGCGCGTAACATGCTGAATGAACCTGGTTACATTCGACTTAAAAGAAGAGATACTGCTTTTCTTGGCCGTGCATTAGAATGATGACCCGCAAATGATTGAAAAATCTGTGAAACAAACATTATTTTTGTCTAACACTGGCTGGACTTAAAAAGTATATTTTTATTTTAGACTTAAGATACGAGTAATTATTGTTAGTTCAAAAATATTGAAGATACAATAAATAAATTATGCAAAAAAAAAAACATAGATTGCAACATAAAAAAAAAATTGCAGGTATTGAATAAATCTGATTTTCAGTGGCATATATATCTAATGAACGACTTTATGACCTCTTCCTTCCTTTCAAGAAACTGTTGAAAACACAAGCTGTCGATGCTTATCTCACTGATTTTTAGAAACAATAAATTTCGGTAATTTACACCATTCAGTGCATCGACAGCCCTGCCTCCTTTTAAATTAAATATGGACAGATGATGCCGTTAGCTGATAATCATCACTTAACAGTTATATGGACGAAATGGATTCTCATTTCAATCGAGTTCCAGAATCGATGAATTCAACGGTTCGAACATTTCCTTGTATTGTTCATGGCTTAATGTTATATAGTGTATAAGTGGGTCAACATTTTTTAAATATTCGTTGAGTAGCATGAATGACATAAATAAGTAGTTTCCCCTATTGAAATATCGGACAAGCTCAGTTAAAAATTATTTAAAAGAATGAATAAAGCGCTTTAAGAAGCTATTAGAGTTGTGTGGAAACTAAATTCATTTAATGGTTCAATCCATATAATGGATCAATTGGGAATATAAATTTAACGGGTAAATTTTTACCAAAATCTTCATAACATCTCTAAAACCATAAGAGATAAAAATGCCTGGGTATTAAAAAGATCTATCTAGTTGCGAAAAAATTATGTCAGGAAATAGTCTTTCTTAACACACTCAGGTTTAACACACATGTACTGTAGAACGAAATTGCAATGATTAACTTTAAAATTAATTAGGACTTGCTGTGCCCGTCACGTCGTAGGCGCCCTGATAGTATTTTGTTGGATTTTGCTTTTGGAGTAATCATCATACTTTTGAAGTACTTCAGTTATTGTTTATGTATTTATTTATAGGTATAGAGGAAAAATTCTATAATTTATAAAAAATTCTAAGATTGTTGTAGAGTTCAGTAAATAGTATTTAACATATCCTCTGACAGAAAGAAAATGTGCTGTCAAGTTTGCAGTATCCTTAAATAGGTAAAAATGCGTACTTTCTCTATTTTTTTCTTGTAGAAACTATGTACCTCCTGACAAAATTTTATTAAAATACATTCAGAAGTTCTTACGTGATGCGAACACAGGCAGAAAGACAAAGATGCTACAATGCAACAAAATTTCCAAAAATATTTCATGTACAGAAATGTTCCAGTTAGAGTAATGTTATAGTATATATAGATATAGATTTTATAATTGCAACAACTCAACACCAAAAAAAAAACTCAATTACCGAATACCTAGTAACTTATTGTATTTCGTGACAAACTCAAAACGAGCTGATTGACAAATTTGCTTTAGTTTAATTCTAGGAATCTACCATTTGGATTTTTAATCTCATTCGTTTTATAAATTATTTTCAAGGAATCTTTGAATCGACCTTGTCCGACCTCAAATCATTCCGCTACATGATCTAAACTTAGCATGTCTATTGAAATGAAACGGAAAATACCTGAATTTATTTTTAACTACATGCGTTTCAAAATGCCAGTAAGAAAATATTATTTTTTTTCATTTCTGTATTGAATAAATTTCAATATGCGCTAAGCAATTGCTTTAACTAATTAATTTCCTTTTGGTTCATTTCGATTCACAATATTGGAATATTGGATGATTAAGAAATACATTGTGTATTTTAGGAATTGATTTCCTATCCCGTCAGAGTCATGGTTGAGCCAAAAGAAGTCAAAGTGATTTTCTACACCATAAATATCAAAAGGTCAACGAACTTTAAATAAATCGCACATACACGCAAAGAAAAAACATGGTTATTGTATGGTCACGACAACCACACTATGTTCTCTGTAACAATAGATGTTTGCTGTGAACAAATTATAGTTATTTAGGACAATACTTTGGTCACGATAAACAAGTTTTTTGTTAACAGTTAATCATTCAATGGTTATACGCACCAAAACAGCAACATGGTTGATTTGAAACATATTAAAATTCAAACCACAATAAAATTATTTTTAATATTTAAAAATTATAAACATAATATATTATTATTAAACATAGTATGTTAAGTTTGACTAAAAATAAACAAGTAATGTTTGGTTTTAAAAATACAATTTTTGGTTTTGACATTTTTTCAGTTCAGAAATATGTGTGTAAGCTATCGGTTCATCTAAAACCGTAAAAACATTAAATACCCATTTGATGTCAACAAATAAATTTGTTTTTTATTATAAATGATAGTTTTAAATTAATAATATCAAACACATAAAAGGTAAGCAGAAAATATCAAAATATGTATGTAAGTCTAAATGAAAATATTCGTGTATTTGTTTTTTGTTATTTATAAATATATTCATAGGTTGTCACATATAACCATTTACATGTTTCAAATTATATTATAGTATGTTTATATTTTAAACATAACTATGGTTATATTTTACAATGTTATTTTTATGTTCCAACGACAACAATATTATTTTTATATATAACCATATAACTCAACCATAACATGTTGTTCTTAGATTATGGTTACCTCAACCATGTTTTTTCTTTACGTGTATAGTTGAAGATATGAAGTTCTTTTAAAAGTTATTTTATTTGTTAACAAAAACATACCGAGTTTTAAACAAAATAGGGATTTTCAATAGCGACATGTAGATGGCAAAATAAAAGTTTTTATGATTCCGATAGATTACTTTTAATGTAAGCAATGTAATGGGTTCTAATGTCTTTAAATACACCGATCATTTGAAGCTTATTGGCCCAGCCTTTCGACGTAGAGAATAGAAATGATCAAATCGCATGATCTTAGTCTGTGCCAGATAACCATGCCTTCAAATTCCTTTGCTTGTGTGAAATATCCACTGTGACCACAGTGACCCTAGTTTCTTGTGTGCGTTATGAAAGTGTTTTGTTAGGGTTCCCCCATCGCTTAGATGGAGTGGTATGTTTATATCAGATCTTGCAGATTGTTAAATACACCAATCAATCTAATCTGCAACGCATATTGCTGCAAGAAACAATCATTTTGATAATAAAATTTTAACATCTGCGCTTGCTGATCTTCACTAAAACTTGCTGTGATATTTTGTCTTTATTTCCTAAAAAATATACCAATTAAATTACAATACTGGCGTGAATTGCTAAAATCAACCCGTCCCTATTACAAACCCCCTTTCAATATTGAAATAAGTAGTTTTTATTAGTTAAATATTTATGTTTATTCTGTACAATATTTTTTACACAACAAAACATTTCACTGTTCTATTAATGAGTTAAATATTTTAGCTTTTTTTTTTGTTAACAAGTTAGGAATTTGTTCGACTCATTTAACTGGGGAATACCTTTTCGCTTGAAGCACTTTGTTACACATGATACATTTGATAAGCCACCGGCTGCTTAGTCATACAATTTTTTTCTTATAAACTGGGTTTAATAAAAATATCGTTAGCATTAAATTGAATTTTATTATTGTTGCTTTGTTTCCATAAACGAAATATTTAAATTATAAATTGTTTCACTTTTCATTAACTCTTAGGGTTTCATAATAGACACATGTTGTTGTGTCTATTTATAAAAAAAATAATGTTTTTTTCAAAGCGGACCTGTTAAATTCTATTGTTAACAAATTGTTTTGTAATTTAAAAAAACAAAACGTCACTTCTAATCTAATATAACTAACTTATATTTGCAGCTACATACCTGTATACCACAGTGGGCGAAAAGTCCATACAATTCAAATATGAAACTAAACATGTTTGTTTGAATTAAAAATTATCTTTATCTTACTAAGTTTATCGAATTTATTTTAATTATTTGTTGACGCATTTCAAAACCCATAAGCTAGAAAGCCAGTGGTGAACTTTATCTGATTTTCAAGAGTGTAGAGAAAAAATTTCTGCTAGCGCAACGTCGACACACATGCACTATGCCTATTGATTTATTTATATTTTGACACTAAAAATCATATAAGTCGCATGTGCTTCTTCTAAATCCGTTTGATTATTTGTAATTTAGCAGCACTCTACACCAATTATTTTAATTATTTTAAATTGCATCTAAAAGTTTTTAGCTTCTGACTCATTTGTTACAGGTAATAACTATACATATAATTTTTGGGAATTTTTGTTGCTGGTGAAGATTACAATCGATATGGAACACAAAACACCAATTATTGTCAGCGTGTCCGAACGGATGTCTGTCTGTGTCCGAATCATATACAATATACTAGGTGAATTTAAATAAAATTTTCGGTTCAAATATAAGATGGAGATAAAAACTGAATGTATACAATTTTATCTCTTAATTTTACCTCTTAATTATGTAAACAGCAAATTTTAGTCACTATCTACAGAACTCTAAAATAATATAATTTTATATTATTTTAACGTAAGTTGTAACATCCTGGTAATTACCCAGAGACGGGTACCTCAATACAAAGTAAATATGGAAACCATATCTGCTGCACTATAAAAGTAAGATTCTTAAAATTTATACAAAATATTATTGTCGAGAGGCTGATGACCTTGCGGACACTGCAAGTAATTAATAAAATTATATACAATATTAAAAAGCATACACGGTTTTTATTAGGGTCTTTAAAAATTTTTACTTAGGTTATTTAAGGCACTGATTTTACTGCTGTATGAAAGACACATTGTATTAGGGTAACACGAAATCATTTCGTCCTTTTTGTGTAAACTTCGTAGTAGTTATCGTAGATATCGAAAAAGTTGCAGCGAGAAAAAATCTCATTCAAAATTGGGATTTTTCATGCTTTCACAAAATATAAATCAACATCCCGGTTAATATGTTCCAAATAAAACAACTCATACGTCTATAAAATCGATTTATAACTTTTGTTTAAAATTAAGTCTTCATTTTGACAAAACTTGCTATATAAATATGTACAACATTCTATAAATGAGTTATATAATACACGAACTTGACCCTACTTAAGAATAATTAAGTTGCTTGAAATTAATTTAACTTTAAGCCCACTGTAATAGCTTGTTTTGGTTAGTATAATTTTGCGGATATTAAAATGTTAAACCAATGCATTGTTTTTCTTATATATTTTGCATATTTTTACTCATGTACCCGTATATGTGTTTTATTGTTTACTAGCTGAGCCCGCCACGTCGTGGGCGTCCTAAAAATATTTTGCTCGATTTTGCTTTGAAAGTATTCCACACAAATTATAAGACTCTTACTTTTATAGTGCTTCAGTTATGGTTTATGTATTTACTTTATACCCATCCCCGGATAAAATTCTGAAATATATAAAAAATTCTAAAAACTATTGTAAAGCTTTGTAGGAGGTGTTTAAAATCTTTTAATAACAATCTAATTCCACAAAGTAAAAATACAAATCAAATACAAATGTATTTAATTTAATTGGCGCCATCTGATGCGCAATTTTGTTTAAAATATCCCACTTTCAAAAATAAAAGGTGCGCACCAGGTTTTAAATATCTCAGTTTTAAACCGAAAATTCCAGTGCCTTTAAAGCGAAAATTGCGTACTTTCACTGCTTTTTTCCACTTTCTCTTGGAAATGAAAAAGTATCTTATATTGGAATCAGGATGCTAAGGTACCTCCTCACAAAATTTTATTAATATCCATCCAGTAGTTTTTACGGTTTTTACGTAGTGCGAACGCAAAAGAAAAGCAGACAAACGGAAATGAGTTACTATTTTATTATAAGTATAGATGTATAGATATATAGATAAGTTAAGAACTAAACTAAGTGCATAATCGTTTACTTCGAAAAACTATGATTAACGGTTTCTAAGCGATTTCTTGTGTGATTTGATTGATAGGACAATGAGTTATAAAGTTCATATATGGTTAACTTTTAAAATTAGTTCACTATTTAGCATTCTTGTAAGGTAAAAATGACAAGAATATGTATTCGAAATAATGTAAAAAAATTCATGTTATCTTCACTGGAGGCAATGCCTGTTATCTTCACTGAAAGAGACTCGTAGCCATTTGATCAAATAAACTATCACCCCAATCGCAAATAAGTTTTCCTATGAAAAAACTCTCAAATTTTCTATCGTGAATGATCTCTACCGTAAAATACATGTAAAATTGTTATTGGAATCATTCACGATAGAAAATTTGGGAGTTTTTTCATGGGAGTAATTATTCCCAATTGGGGTGTATATAAATCTATTTTCATTATTTGTAAATTGTGCGAATATTTAGACAAAAATAAAATTAACATTTTTTGCGCCTGTTGGTCTAATGACGTCACGAAACTGTCTTCCTATTGGCTAATAATTCTGACTGAGAGTGAAACTATATATTATAAGATTTTTTAATACGAATTATGAGAGTTTATTTGCAGGGTTGCTTATTTTGCCAATTACTTAGATTTATTTGAATGTGTTTATTTGAAGCAATTTGTTGATTACAGACTTGGCAACCATAAATTGGCCGAACAACGTCATCTAATGTGAAAACATGCGCATAGCATAATCTTGTGTTCTATCATTCTTGAACATCACAATACAATTTATGCGTTAAACTGTTCTAGTACTATAGTACTAGTAAGGGAGTACTATTTTAAACGCGGCTTGATAACGATGTCTTTACATCGAAAGCTCTCTCCAAACGTACCAAACCAACAGTCAGTGACGACGGTCTTAAGCGAAAGGTATGACAACAGTATTTCATTTACTGGCGGAACAAATCCAATCAATTTACTACCAGACACAGCTAGTCAAGCTAAGGTACTATTGAATAAAGCTCAAATTAGTTTACTACAATTGGAGCAAACATAAAACGAAGTGAACTGAATACCTTAATTATCATAGAGAACTTAAAGATCTTATAATAAAGCGCCCTCTAAATATATTTGAAATATTTTTTTGGAAATCAATATGGAATATGAACGACAATTTTTGGATTTTTTGTCTGTCTGTATTCGCATCACGTAGAAACTACTGCATGAATTTTAATAACATATTATGGAGAGGTAACCCTAGTACGTTGTTCAAATATATTTTTAAAATAAATCTTATACAAAGAAAACTTTAATAATTATATACGACTACTTTATTCGAAGTAAATATCACAGCATTGAATTAAGTCAGCAACTACTTAACATAACCCAAATATAAAAAATGTTACAAAATGCTATTTATTTTAAGTTAATCTGTTTTTGTTTTATAACTGAACATTAGCATGTATCCAACTAATGTAACTGCTAACGCGAGTATATATACCAGGACGTTCTAAGCCACAACCGCGGCCATACGATACAATGCCTTCCACAATCCATGCATCACCAACCAAACGTACCAAACCGCCACCAGAGTCACCAGTGCAACTATCTTTCATAAATTCACCACCAGCACACAATTGTTCGGGAGCTACTTTAATCGGACAATCTTCATTCTCCACATAAGGCAAATCTACCTTACGCTTCTCGACGGAATACTTGGCTTAAAAGAAGAAAATATTTTTAATTCTATATTTATTAAAAATTTTTCAAATATTTTAAATGAAATATTCTTAGGCTGGATTAAATTAAAGTTAAAGGAATATTTTTACCCACTCGAGCCTGAGAATAATTCATTAGAAAGTTAGCAAAGAGTTCAACTAATAGTTAAAAACAAGTAATAAATAATTGTAACTTACTTATTCCCGTATGACCCCAACCAGCTACGTATAGTTTCATGCCCGATTTTAATTGTGGTGTTCGTAGTACCACATCTGGTAGACATATTGGTGCCACCGATATAGAATACTGTATATTTCGATCGGTTTTTATAAGTGCGATATCATTGTAATTGTGATAATCACTATTCGAATTATAACCTGTGTGAACTATAATTTTTGCCACTCCCATACGTTGGAAAGCATCCAAACATCCCGAATTGTTGCAGTCAACAGGTGTTTGGGTATTATGATCGCCCACACGCACTGATACTCTATATATTTGTAAGAAAATTGCAGTTATTTTGATTAAAATTCATAAATAAAGATTCTAATAAACTACAAAATAAAATTGTTAGAACCTAACGATAAAACAGAATACGACTGTAACGACGACCAAAAATCGCTCGGATCGAAACAGATCCCATAATAAAAATAATGACTGTAACGCTATTACTTTAACTGCAATCTTTCTTTTGGTTGTATCAAGCAAAGTGAATTAATTTTACCAGGTGGGAACACTTAGGCAACAATTACAATAAAAGAACAACTTTAACAGTTTGCTAGCACGTACAATAAACATTTAAACATAACAAGTAAAAGTGCTATATTCGGCCATGCCGAATCTTATATACCCTTCACCATAGTAATGTTAGATATTGTGTTACCCTCTTATGTTTCTTTTAAATTTTTTGTAAATTTTTTTTCAAAATTTTTTGTAAATTTTTTTTATACTTTTTTAATCTTTTTTGTAAATATTTTTTTTTAAATTTTGTAAAAAAATTTGGTAAAGTTTAAAAAATTTTTTTTTTTTAATTTTTTTTTTTTGATGTTTTAAATTTTTTTCGGAAAATTGTGTTAAAATTTTTTTTTACAATTAGTTTAAAAATTTAAATTTTTTTTTTAAATTTTTTGGAAAAATTAGTAACTTCCTGCAATCTATGTTGCGTTAGAATGGTCAGATTAAAGCAAAATAATCCTTAAACAAACTTCCTCATATTGACCCTCCCTAATGGGCCTATTGACTCCTCCTACCAGTGGGCACCCTGTGAGTCTATTGGCTACCTCCATATGCATTACCTTCTATAAAGGATTTTCATACAAATTAAAACAGAAAAACCTTACCAACCTAAAAATAAACACAAATTTGCCCTCGCAGTGAGTCATTGATCCCTGGAGATCTGTATGCACTCCTTGCCTTACCTGTCGCGGTCTTATATTTACTTAACAAAAAAGTAAAAGAGAATCATTAGAAGCGAAAAAAAACGTAAAAAATATAGGTGGGCATGGTTTTTGCCCGAAGCCTCCAAAGAAATGATCTGATTTTGCTAAATTGCAATCCGAAAATTTTTGAAATTATGCTTGGCAGATTGGTTCTCTATCTCGGCTGGAGTTTTTTAAAACGACATTACACCCGAACACGGACAGACGGACTTCGCTTAATCAAATTTTCTATGTATAAGGATCCAGAATATATATACTTTATGGGGTCGGCAATGAATATTGTAGAAATTACACACGTAATGACAAACTGATATATGTATACCCTTTCCAACTGTGGTGAAGGGTATAAAAAGGAAGAACAAAAAACTTTCATCTCATATATCGATCCCTCCTGATAAATTAAATTCGCATTGGTATGAAGTAAACCGATACAATACGGCTCAAAGTTTATGTAGGTTTTCTTGCAAAACAACCGACATAAGATAACGTTACGTTTAAGTTCTATTTCACCATTTAAACCAGAAATTAAAAATAGATTAAATAATTCTTATAAATAATATGGCCACCTTAAAAGGTATTTACTTACAATTGTCCAACTTTGACTTCTATTTCACCCTTAATACAATGCGCTGCAGTTAAAAGGTATCTGTGATTTATTATGTTACCAGCACAGACAGATACTAAAGCGCCATTAGCTTAAAAAATAAAGAAAAAAATGTTGATTCTTTTATAACTTTTCTCTTTCAGACAATTATCATTACTTATTATAACATGTGGTAAATATAATTTCAAAAAACTTTTATCGTTCTGGACCCGACTAAATTAAAATTCGACTAATGTCAATATTTTTAAACTCTTTAAATTTTATAATTCCAAGTCGTTCCAAACCTCATTCCTAACCATACTTTCCACAATATCCAATAAATATTCAACGGGATGCTATATCTCAATTGGTTATGGTGCTGACTATTTGACGTTTACTGACAGATTTCAAAAGTTAGCTCGTATTATTAGGTTATAGCATTGTATAGTTGGGCAATTTTGAGGCTAATTTAAACAATTGGGCTTTCGAAAGAATTGGCTAGATTTTTTAAAACCAATCATCTATTGGTCTTTGAGACCATAATTTCAGCATACAGAGACCGCCAAGCAATTCTACAAGAATGTTTTATTGCAAATAACGAACAAACATCTGTTTACAGCATATTGAATATTCGTTACAATGAAGATGAGTGGATAATTTTCATTGATAGCTTCTATACTAGTTTAAAAGCAGTGTTGTTCCATCAAACAAAGTCGAATCCATCGGTACCAATGACTAATGTGCAAAAAAGGTCGCTTACGACTTATCAGAATTATTCGGCGATGGGTTGTAATCTGGATATATTTAAAACATGTGTTTTTATATGACTGAGTCTCCAGATAATTAGGGTGACCAGTATTCAAACCACACATGGTCCATTATATGCAAAACTCTAGTGAAAAGTTTTCTGAAAATAGATGCTAAGAGGGAAGAAGTTTATATTATCTTGACACTTGCCCCCGTCTTACCGAAAGAGAATTAACAGAGGGTAAAATCATAAGATAAGAATGCCTGATAAGGGTTCCTCGGTGGGCTAGTAGGTAGTGTGCTAGTCTATCAGTTCGGGTTTGTCGGTTTGATTCCCACCAAAGACTCTGGAATTTTTCACTACAAGTTGGCTGGAAGCTTAGATATAATCTGGGTGCCTAAAACTGGTTAACATTAGTAACATGTCAAGGACTCTCAAGTTTTATCCAACCATGTTAAAAATCGAGGTAAGACTATACTTACATACTGTATCCTGGAAATAGGCTAACATAAAAAAGGCAAGGATTTGGACCACGGCCAGACACATATTAAATGGAGATGCTGTGGTGATGTTAGCCTTAAGCAAATGTTAGAAATTACCATAGACTATGATGAGGAAGAATGTCGACATGTATAAGTCGCCAGTCTGAAATTACTACAGCAGAGAGTAAAAGGCTAGTGACAGCACGACACTCAATGAAAGTCAGGTATTCGTAAATGTACAGTCGGATACCAGAAATCATTTAGGAATGAAGGGGTCGAAAAGGGACCCATGAAGTTAGTGAACTGCCTCGGTATCCACCCTAAAAAAAGATCAGCATGAGTGGCGTAAAACTTCAGATCGCTCAAAAAAAAAAGGGTTGTCACAACAGAAATCGACGACTTACCCTACCCATGTAATTTTATTTATCGTCAAAAAGGTCAGGATATATTAAGTTTTTCTTGCTTTTTAAAATAATTAAGTGGGTGACTAATAATGTAAAAATTATTTCAAATAATATTTACAAGGCATTCTCTTTTAAAATATAACTATTTCAATTACTAATTCCTTTTTTTTTTTTTTTGAAGTTTAATGTAATGTGTTTTGTAATCGAGTAACAAAATTTGGCAATCCCAAAAATAAGTCATTATGTGGCAAGTACTTTTTTTGGTAATGCCTAATTTTTTACAGGGAAGCATCTCCATCTTTAAGTGCCAGCGATATTTCCCATTTATTAACCTTAAGAAATGCCTTGGTAGTAAGAGAATGGAAGGACCTTAAGCAAAGTTTTTCATGAGTATCTCGAGAAAATCACTTATTTGGAAAGAATCCTAATATTTGAAAAAAAAAAATAAAATACTTTTTAAAGGATTTGTTTCTAAAAAGCCGAGTTGTTACATTCCCGCGATATAGCGACGGCAAAATGAAGCAGTATATGAAAAAGCCATTCAAAGTAATGAATCTACTGTTTTAAAAGAAACATAAGCGCAATTGCAGCTTCTCTTAATAAATCCAGCTCTGTCAATGCGGATTTTAGCACATAAAAAATAATAGATCCCTTAAAAAAGAACTTTACCCTTTTAGAAACACTAATTAAACGTCATTGAAATGTATTTTCGAGATAAACTTGTCATGTATTTTAGAGACTATTTCTATGTTTTAACTCAGCTTATGGAGAGCATAATCAACAATTACGTACCCATACATCCGTACCAACCATCATATTTTTACAGTTAGTTGTACTTACACTTTTTATACTCTAAATTGGCCAACCAAGGAAATTCTCCCAATTCGGTTTCTTCACCACCATAGATTTTATTTGCAACAGTTATAGGACCACATACCGGTGGTTTTGGAAACAATGAAATATCTGACGTGTTATTGTTGTCATTTTCGCTTGGTGGTCTCGATGTAGTCATTGCGCTATTATCCGAATCTTCCGGGAAAATAATACGATGGCCGCTTAAATCGTTGCGTGTTGTAAAACCAGTGTCAGAAGTGCAACAAACAAAAGGTCGGCGGCCTTGACCATTCACAGGACACTCTGATTTGCGGGCAAATGCAAAAGCATTCGGCTGATGATTTTTTAAAACATTTAAAAGTGATGGACACTCATAGATAGACACACACAAACCGTTACGACCATTGGGATTATAGCAACGAGGAGCTATAATTAGAAAATTATTATAAAACACTTTTTAGTAAATAGAAACAAAAAAATGTCGTGTTTATTTAAATTGTTTATTTCTTTTTTTGTTTTCAATTTTTATTAATTCATTTATCACTTTCGCTCTCCGCACCCACCCACCCCCGCTTTACATACACACCTTCATAAGCAAAAGCTTTTGTTTTTATTACTAAAACACAAAAGATGAGTAAAAATTGAATGAAAATAAATTTTTGTTTTGCCATTATTTAAGATTTTTTTATTATTATTATTTTTGCTGCTGTTATAAGTAATGTCTGGTTTAATGATTCTTGTTATTTGTTTTAAATTGTTAGATGTTTATAGTAGCACGCTTAAAGTTTAACTAAGATAAGATTTATTTCAAGCTTTTAGTTTTATCAAATACTCTTCTGATATATTGATTCGTCTCTTAAATTTTTTTTAACAATTTACAAAAGCATTTTTAAATTCTAATTATTCTTATGAAAGCAATTATTATAGTACGGCTTAATAAACGGCTCTATTCACACTCAAAATAAACTTGAAGATACTTCTTCATAAATAATTTTTTTTATATATATTTCTATTTTTACGTTAGCTTTTTACTTTTCCATACGTAGTATAGCTAAAGTATAGTAATGAAAAAATCGATGTCTGGATTTAAACAGATCTTGGCGATTTGAGGTCTCCCTAATCCATTTCTACTATTTTCGAGATGATGGCTGTGGGTCGGTGTGTAAGCCACTAGTTTTGTGAACTTTCTATAGGTCATACCGTCAGACATATCAAAATGAAATCCAGTATGTGCCTTTAGTATATGGTGATCAAGAGCTGTATAGTTTTTGCTCATAATCGGGAAGGGGGGGAGTGGTAGTTTAATTAACACCCAGTGTAGAAAAACAATAGACGGCGGTACCAGAACGATTTGTCGTTACTGAGAATTGGTACACAACACAACGACGGCTTGCTGACGGCATTTTCAATATTTATTTACATTTCTGTTATACATATGTTTTTTTTCACAAATATTTTATTTAAAACTTTTATAATTTAAAAGAGATGACTTCCATTTAGAAAATTGACAAAGGAAAAATATATTAAGTACCGTTGAGTGTACATTTAACATGTACGTGGCAATATATAATCTATTCAAGAACAAGAATTTTTACCTCTTCAATTATTTTTTCAAATTTGTATTGAAATATCGTTACCGTAGCGACGCGTCGTCTGTTAAGTTTCTACACATACTTTGAATTTGTATTCTTTATGTAATATGTTATGGTATGGTAAAGTATGTAGGTCACTCTAAATTTTGCATCACAATTTAGTGTATTTGGACCTTAATTGCTTAAATATAAAAATCTACCATATGTAAATTCAAAAAGTTAGTGCATATTTCTACCGCTCTTAAAATGTGTGGCCTCTTACGCTGCTGTAGCAGTCAATCCATAAAATCCGCAAGATCCAACGTTTTATACAAAAATTGTTTCCAGCTTAATTTCTTTAAAATAATAACTACCATATTTCCCGGTCCTAAACCCAGTGGATTTATTTATATGATCCACCCAGTATAAACCAAAAAAAGGAGGCGGTTAAGACCTTAAAGATCATATCACGCTCGTGCAGGGTGTGAAACGTTCTCTGACAGACTAGATGTTATTATCCATAATGAATGCGGCCACATGGAACAAAAAGATATATTATTAATAATATATATTTCAAAACTGAATATTTTTATTTCAAAACTGCGAATTTTTCAATATCAATTTTAAAAAAATATTATAGGGTGTCCCTATACCACAGATGTGACTTAACGTAGTTTTTAACCCGTAAATAACAGGCTTTACAACGTGTGTATTACTTAAGCCTTCAATAACAATATATATATTTAATAACACTGTAACGGGTCATTTCTAATATGTTTTTTTAAATTTTGTTGCTGGTGCAAATAGTAATTAAAATGAAATACGACACAACAATTTTTGGAAGCTTTATCTGTCTGTTTGTCTGTGTTTGCATCACGTAAAAATTACTGGATGGATTTCAATAAAATTTTATGACGAGGTACCTTTGTGTCTTGGTACAAATATGGGATACTTTTTGCGCAAATATATTTCATTTGAATTTTATAAACATTTTAGAAGTTTATATAAAGCCTTTTTCCTAAGTAATTACCCAGGGATGGATACCTCTACATAGAGTAAATACATAAACCACAACTGACGAACTATAAAAGTAAGAGTCTTTAAATTTGGTGTGGATTAACGATAATAAAAGGTTGAGAAATTAATAGAAGATTTATATTATTGGAGGAGTATATATAACTTTATCCGCTATGACAGCTAACAAAAAATTTGCGATTTGAATATTATAGGACGTCCTCATACAAATTGTGATTTTTTCTTAGATTGTATACCTATGTTTTAATTCTTAAAATTTATGCTTTCGATCAGATAAGGCGTACTTTTTCTAGTAAAATATAACAAATTTGTAGTCAAAACCGCACAGAAATAATTAAGTCACAGCAGTATTTTGAGAATTACACTACAAACACTTAGTTGGTATCTGTTGCTGACATGTCTACTTTTATATTTAACCCTTCATCACATCATTTGGCTTTTAAGTAGTTTTATTGCAAAACGCAAAGTGTATGAAAAAAAAACTAATAATAATGTTTTAGAAATCTTATCTAAGAAACCACCAAAACGGAAACATGTCGAGTCTTCTTTTTTGCTCTTAAACACCCCATGGTGATAATTGTTGATTATAACTATGTATAACAAAATTAAAGACCAGAAAGGCAAAATATTTACAAAAGAAAATAGCAATTCAAAGGAAATGAATTCAACATTTTACTTCGGAGCAAAATGTCAAAAATATAACATTACAAATGTAATAATTAACCGCGATTTCGTGGTTTATTTCTGAAACAAAACCTAGTCCTTGGAAACAAGAACGAAGCAAGAAGATGTAAGAAAAATAATTTGAGCTCCTTCCTAAGGCGGTGGTAATAAACCCTTATGGTTAATTTTTCACTTTAAAATATCAAATGTTTTTTTTTTATAAACTTTAAAATTAGTTTAGTGTTTATTATTGAATGAATGGTCGGTCGCATAACCCTCAACAAAAGGCTTTACAAACAAAAAAAAAATGATATTCTAAGAAATCATTAAAATTATATTCAACAATGATTTTTTTTTTTCAATTTCAATTCCATACAAATAATACAACAAACATTTATTGTTTAAAGGAAAATAAGAAAGAACTGGTTGGAAAATGTTCATTCAAACTTAGAAACGAAAAAGGTTGAATGAAATAAAAGCATTTTGTGTCATATTTTTTGTTTTTTAAAGAAAAGTATCAAGTTTCACTAATAATGCAATTTATTTTCCTTCCGTACCTATCTTGCAAGTGTACTTTAATAATGAAATAAAAAAAATTGTTTTAGCTTGTTAAATATAATTGAAGGAAATTTAAAAAAGGGTTGTTAAGTTTATTTTGTAATATAAATAATAGAAATCATATTATTTAAAAATTTACTAAACACTAAATAAAAAAAATAAGGAAAAAAATGTGACAGCGGTGGGATTCGAACCCACGCCCTTTCGGACTGGTGCCTAAAACCAGCGCCTTAGACCACTCGGCCACGCTGCCGTTGTACGTTATTGGCATAACTCTACATTTAAACATTATTTCATGCGATCTTTTTATTGCTTTCGATCACGTCCTATTTGTCATTGAAATTAATTTATTTTGTACTAAATTTTTCGTTTCACAACGAGATAACATAAACAGTAAATGACTTTTGAAATAAGTACTCCGATACCAATTATCTTTAAATTGTATTTGGTGAACTCAAAAAATAATTTTAAATTAAATCTAAAAATAATGGGGGATTCCAAGGTTGTTTTTTAAATTATTGTAATAAATTATAGAAATATTCGAAATATGTTCAACTCGTTAATAATTAGTTATTTTTACTAATAACAAATATTGTCTAATATTGTAAGATATTACGACAAACTTGGTCTATGAGACCGATTCCCAATAGGCCGATTTCTATATAACAATTTTTAACACAACAAAAGAAACTTGAATAACATCTGTACATATAATAAAATAGTAACTCATTTTCTGTCTGTCTTTTGGTCTGTGTTCACATCACGTAAAAACTACTTGATGGATTTTAACAAAATTTTGTGAGGAGGTATCTTAGCATCCGAATTCCAATATAGAATAAATACTGTAAAAATATCTCTTTTCTAAAGGAAAGTGGAGAAAAAACAGCGAATGTACGCAATTTCCAGTTTAAAATTGGGATATTTTAAACACGGTTTCGAAACAGATGGCAATGTTTTAAAATACATAAAGGCATCATATGAAAAATACTTTAAGGAGGAACCTTTTATTTTTGAAAGTGGGTTATTTTAAACATGGTTGCGCATCAGATGGCGCTGTATGTATTATGTATTTTTACTTAAAATAATTTAAACACCTTTTACAGAGCTTTACAATAATTTTTGGAATTTTATAATTTTATATAAATTTTAGAATTGTACCCAGGGATGGGTATCTTTATATAAAATAAATACGTATATGTGAAGCAGTTTTATAGCAAGGTCCATTATTACAACTTGCTAGTAGCAAAAGTTAGTATTTTGTTGGAACGATAACAATTTTTTCGTTATTTTAAGTAAGCTAAAAACACCCTTTAACTATTACGTACTTTAAGCACAAGTTTTACTAATAAGCATTATTATCCTCGTTATTTTAGCATAAAACTACTTATCGCTCCAACAAAATGCTAACTTTAGCTATTGGCTAGATATAATGGGCCTAAGAGTCTTAAAAGTTGGTGTGGATTACTTTCATCGCAAAATCGAACAAAATATTGTCATTTGTGTGCCAATGTAAAACAGCTGATACTTATTTATACTTAGGAGTTAGTAATAAATTTATTTCTTGATTTAGATCAAAGCAATAATTAAATAAAATTCTTCCATATCCAAACGAACACTTGTTAATAGATTCTAAAATTTAACAGCAAATTTAATTTTAAAAATGTACAAAAAATGTTATTTAACAAAATAAAATTTATAAAGAGCAAATAAAATACTCAGTCATCCATTGCATAAGCCATTTTTGTGATGTGTGTTTGATGTTTCTTTGCGCATCATCTATTTCAGTGATGTATTTTAGAACACACAACATTTGCAGTGATGCAAATTGATGCATTTTTGAACGTACTGAGCATGAGATGCTGGGTTTGCAATTTTTCAAAAAACGTTTTGAATATTTCCTTATTTTTGTAATTTCAATGCTTTAAAATTCCGATTTATTAAATCCATTTCTTTAAAGTGGATCATATTCTTGTAAAAAATATAAACTTATTAAACTACAATGTTTTCGCCTTTTTGCTAAACTTCCGTTATGAAGATTCTCGGAACTACTCAAATAATTTTTAATATTCTGATTGCTGTAAGGCCAAGCTACCAAAGGTGGATTTAATAATTTTAGCCTTTCAAAAATTTTTAAAAAAATATTTCCTTAAATTTTAACAATCACCGTAAACTTTTTCTATTTCAGCCTCGAAGTAATGTTCAAGAAGAAACACACAAGTTTTTCAAATGCTTGGAAATGTTAGTTTAATTTTATTTAATTAATTTAATTATTCATACTGCCGAGCATAGGGTAGTTGCTCGATAGTTTAACTAACAAAATCAAATAAATCATTCGCTGAAATTAATAAGTACTGTAATGACGGCTATACAGATCGGTTTATGCGTTTGGACAAGAATTTTATATGCAGGGGCTCAAATTAACATGAAACTAAACATGAAAACTTACTGTACCACTTGTATTTTCAACAGGGGTTCTTTGAATGGTGGAAAAGACGGAACAAGCTCTACTTGATTTTTACCTCAGCAGATGCCTAAATGGCAATTAAGTGCAAAGTATAAAGTGGTTCTTATAGCGAAACCCTCTATAATATTCTATAAATCCAGTTAAAATCGCAGTGTGTTGTACAGTTTATCCCAGTAAAATTATTTGGCCATACTTCGACTTGTTTTAAAATGTTAAACAAATATTTTAGCCTTAAAAGTTCCTTTCATTAACGAAAGTTTACACATATTCAGGGAGAGTTGAGACAAAGTTTCAGAAACAACTTTGCGATACATTATCTATACATATAATAAAATAGTAACTAATTTCTGTCTGCTTTTCTTTTGTGTTCGCATCACGTAAAAACTACTGAATGGATTTTAACAAAATTTTGTAAGAAGATACCTCACAAAACAGAAAGTGGAGAAAAAGCAGTGAAAGTACACAATTTCCGGCAATCCGGGATATTTTGAACACGGTTGCGCACCTTTTATTTTTGAAAGTGGGATATTTTAAACACTATTACGCGCCAATTGAATGAAATTTGTATTTGCCTTTTATTTTTACTTAGTGGAATTATATTGTTAATTAAATATTTTTAAAAATTATTGTAAGACTCTGTGAGATGTCTTACAATAATTTTTAGAATTTTAGAATTTTTTAGAAATTTGATCAAGTAAATACATAAACAATAACTGAAACAACTTAAAAAAGTAAGAGTCTCACAAATAGTGTGAAATACTTTCAAAGCAAAATCGAGCAAAATATTGTCTGGACGCCCACGCCCTCGCCAACGTCCACATAGCGGAGACAGCTAGTTTTAAATATGAAGAATAAATAAATTAAAATAATTGCTACGATTAATATTCTCTCCAACTATATGGGCAGTTAAAGCCATAGTGATAATATGTAGCATATTCTCGCTATTATGTAATCTCAATATATTATATACATGCGTACATATTATATAGAGATTGATATTATGTACATACGTACATAATATGTATATTGAGATTGTACATACATACGTACATAATATATTGAGATTACATAATTAGTGTTAACTAAAAACGAAGGTTGGAAGTAAACAAATAAAAAAGGAGCTTTCATTGCTAAGCGAAGGTTAGCTGAAGCAACAGAAAATTTAAGGTAGTAAATATTAAAATAAAAATAATAACAAGAGGGAAGGCTTGGGTAGTGGTAGGCTTCGTTCTCACCAACTGACGATTGATGATTGAATACAGTTTTCCCGTATTCCTTTATCTGAGTTTGGTTGGTTAAATAGATGATGTTTACAACTTAACACTAACCTAAGTAAAGAGTGATTTTTTAAGAGCTTGAGAACTTTTTTTTTTTAAAAAAACGCATAAAATTTGCAAAATCTCATCGGTTCTTTATTTGAAACGTTAGATTGGTCCATGACATTTACCTTTTGAAGATAATTTCATTTAAATGTTGACCGCGGCTGCGTCTTAGGTGGTCCATTCGGAAAGTCCAATTTTGGGCAACTTTTTCGAGCATTTCGGCCGGAATAGCCCGAATTTCTTCGGAAATGTTGTCTTCCAAAGCTGGAATAGTTGCTGGCTTATTTCTGTAGACTTTAGACTTGACGTAGCCCCACAAAAAATAGTCTAAAGGCGTCAAATCGCATGATCTTGGTGGCCAACTTACCGGTCCATGTCTTGAGATGAATTGTTCTCCGAAGTTTTCCCTCAAAATGGCCATAGAATCGCGAGCTGTGTGGCATGTAGCGCCATCTTGTTGAAACCACATGTCAACCAAGTTCAGTTGTTCCATTTTTGGCAACAAAACGTTTGTTAGCATCGAACGATAGCGATCGCCATTCACCGTAACGTTGCGTCCAACAGCATCTTTGAAAAAATACGGTCCAATGATTCCACCAGCGTACAAACCACACCAAACAGTGCATTTTTCGGGATGCATGGGCAGTTCTTGAACGGCTTCTGGTTGCTCTTCACTCCAAATGCGGCAATTTTGCTTATTTACGTAGCCATTCAACCAGAAATGAGCCTCATCGCTGAACAAAATTTGTCGATAAAACACATTTCGAACCGAACACTGATTTTGGTAATAAAATTCAATGATTTGCAAGCGTTGCTCGTTAGTAAGTCTATTCATGATGAAATGTCAAAGCATACTGAGCATCTTTCTCTTTGGCACCATGTCTGAAATCTCACGTGATCTGTCAAATACTAATGCATGAAAATCCTAACCTCAAAAAAATCACCCATTAGATAGATACGAAGGGTGCTGATGACGGACATAGCTGTCTAGAATATTTGCATTCCGCTCTGCTGGTGTCTAAAACTTTATTTTTTCTTTAATAATATGACGTAATTTGTAATTTAATTTATTCTTTCTTAGAGAAAATAAAAGCGAACTTCAGCTTGACTACAAATTTGATTGTA
This sequence comes from Phasia obesa, assembly GCA_949628195.1. Lineage (NCBI taxonomy): Eukaryota > Metazoa > Arthropoda > Insecta > Diptera > Tachinidae > Phasia > Phasia obesa. Next base: position 92,845,427 of record OX451215.1, read on the forward strand.
TGAGATTACATAACTTCAAAACAAACAATTGGCTTTATTAGATGGATATATTTATGCCATAAGTTCGGATTACCGGTTCCCGTGGTACCTGTCGTTAGGACGCTAGTTATATCTCGTTAGGACACTGGTTATATCTCGAAGAACTTTTATCTTCCATTTTCAAGCGTCATGCGAGCTACAGGAACTGGTACCCCAGAAGCATTATGGTCAAGGTGTTAAAAATCACCAAGGCAGTCGGGCTAATGACTTCAGGTATGTGAGCGCCGCGACATGCGCTTATATTAAGTCTAATTTTCGAAAAAATTTTTTATTTTTAATTATTTTCAGATAAATTAAATAATATAAAGTAATGAATTACAAAAATTACTTTTATGTTTTGTATTGTCTTCGACATAAAAGCTTAAAAATTAATATTTTTGGAAACTAGCAAAAAAAATTCGCAAGGACGCTTCGGGGGGTGGAATTGGAGGGATACCCCCACGGCCACTAAAGTTGAAAATTTTATTTTTATGGTATTTCTTTTAATAATTTCTTTTAATAATTACTTTATTTTTGCAAATAATAATTTATTTCACCGCCCACAAAAGGGGGCGGGCGAAAAATAGCATTTTAGAATCCAAGGGTCCAAGTTTAGGTTTTTAAACATTCGCTGAGAATAAAAGTTGCAATTGCTAAACCGAAGTATGGGAAAAAAATTGAATTTTTCAGTTAGTTCTTCTAAGGGGAACTTTTTTCTCCTTGGTCCGATTTTTCCTAGCTTATAACTTTAATAACCTTTTTCTACTAAGTTTCATTAATCTAGGAGCCCTCAATAAATTTTCAGAGCCAATAAAAGATAAAAAAGTAATGTCCGGCTAGTTTGCATAAATAGCCCTCTGTAGTCGGTAATACGTTGTCGGCATTATAGGAATTATTTAGGAAGTAGTAAACCGGCCCAAAAAGCGTACCAAACAAGTATTTTTTCGACTGTAATGGTTATTGTAGGATCTCTCGTGGAATTTCCTCACTACGAAATTTGCAGTTTTGTTTATTGACATACCTTTTGAAAAAAGGTATGAATATTTTAATAAAACATTCACAGTCTGAACAAGTATTCTGACTTTAGTATATTAACGCAAAAATATCAAACAAAACAGATCACAAATGAAAATAGATGTAACACCTGTATGACAGGGTCCAACTGACACCCTTTGGATACAGAACTACAACAACAAAAATGGATATTTTTAATTATACTGCGTTTTAATGCCAGATGTATTTTTAAGATTTAGAAATTACTGCTGATAACTAGAGCTGGCAAATTATCGATAGTCTCGCCATTCGATAGTTTGATAGAAAACTATCGATACTACCGATATTATCGAGTTTTTTGGGAATGTTAGGTTCCATATTTTATATGACAAAGTATTCTGTATTATTAACTCTAACAACTTAATTGATCAAGTTTTTAAATTATTTGAGTTAGTTTAATAAAAGAAAACTAATATATTAAACGATCTTAAGTAAAGTTCAGAGTTGTTTTATTAAAAAAAAGATAACACAAAAAAAAACAAAAACAAAAAAATGAAGCATATAAAACTTAGCAAAGTGTATGTACAAATTTTTTTATACTCGTACTCGTATATCACATATGTTGTGCATATGTAGGCTGCCCAAGGAATTATTTTATAATCGTAATTTTTTATAATTCTTGAGTAATCCAACAATTTTTGTTTAAAAAGAGCAGCATATCAACATTTTTGGCTTTAAACTAGATCTTCTATCTGAAATAATGGCTCCGGCTTTGCTAAACATTCTTTCAGATTCTGTCGTAGTTGGTGGTATGTATAAGTAACGTAAAGCACATGACTTTGTGAGTGACATCTGGGCAAAACTGTTCTGTGAATAGATAGAACACTGTATAAATTGCTTAATTAACTATATAATTTACACTCCAGTACTGCAATGGGTTTATTTCTAATGGCGAATTTTCATTTTCAACTAACTAATTGCCAATTTATTAATTTATTTTTTTAACGATAGTAGCGCTATCGAGAAAAAACCATCGATAGTCTAATGAAAATAAAACTATCGATACTGTCGATAGTTTGCCAGCTCTACTGGTGACAACGAACTAAGAACTTCGTTTAAAATTATTTATTTTTATATATTATTTGTTATAACTTGCCAATAGCTAAAGTTAGGATTTTGTCGAAGAGATAAGTAGCTTTTCGAGGGTAAAGCTCGCTAATATAACTTGACTTTATATTACGCGATAGGTAAAGGTTAGTTTTAGTTTAATTATAATAAAAAAAACACTGTTTATCACTTCGAGAAAAACCTAACTTTAGTTATTACAAGGGGCTAAAAAGTAATTTTATTTTAGCAGTTGGCACAAATTCCAGGTAGTTAGAAGTTTCTTTTTTGTTTGATAAAAAATGGAAAATTGCACAGTTTCTTCGCCTTCGAAATTGGCAATAAGTTGTAGTAAAGGTTTTTACCATTTTGGATTTTTCCATGGGTGTTTTTAATTTGCCAAAAAAGAATGTTTCAAAACTTAATTTTACTAAACGAATGTCGCTTGACCGAGCTATATTTCTTTAACAAAATAAAAAAGAACAAAATAAAAAAAATGTGACAGCGGTGGGATTCGAACCCACGCCCTTTCGGACTGGTGCCTAAAACCAGCGCCTTAGACCGCTCGGCCACGCTGCCTATAACGCACGTTAAGCCAATTGTTAGTTTTGTTATGAAGCTTAAGCATAAATTGTGTGAAAGTAAACTAAAAGCTTTTTATTTGTGCAGTATAAAGCTTTTTGTTTTATTCTAATAAAACTACAGCATATAATAAGGGAGTAAAAAAACATATGTATGAAATACAATTTAAGTGCGGCTACACAGCCTGATAATAAAGGTAAATCTAAGTATTTAAAAGATAATTTTCTTTAAACTTTATTTTGTTGAAAGAATTATCAGAAGAAATAAAAATTGTCATTTGGCGTTTAATAAAGTAGAGTTGGCAAAAACATTACATAAAAATACTTTTTTATTTATATTTTTTGGTTTAATTCGTTTATCTTCTTTTATAATTTCGCATACTTATGTAGGTACTGTACGCCTCAAAAAAAAAAGTGAAAATGTGCTAAGTCTACTTTTAATGAAAACAAAGCTCATGAGATGCTCAGTAAAATTTTTCTGATTTTTACAGTTGTTTTGTTAAAAAATATTTTTTTTTTATAAATTTTACAGTTTTTACTTCAAAACCTATTTTAATATTTCTAGTTTGGAATTCATTTGTTTTGGTTAATTTCCTAGGGAACAAGATCTGACGACTATGTCTGGAATGTTGAGTACATGGTATCGAACTTGCAACAGCTAGGGTACAACATGAGCGTAAAAAAAACACTTGCTGCACTCGCAGGATGAAAAATTGCATCAGTATAGTAGGACAATGGAAGCGCGTCATAAGGGGAGATGGAACTGACATATGATATCAGACTTTTACTAGAGTTTGCTACAAGATCTACCTAAGTCGTTCATCCAAGGAAATCTTGTAAAAGACCATTCGATAATGTTCAATAGAAATTTTCATAAGATGTGTATAAATTTTCTTGTATTTTTTTTACAATAATAAGACAAATATATTTTCGTTTTTTTTTTTTTTGAAAAGCAATGCTGCGATTAGACGAGTTTTTCAAGTGTACAACAGGGTTGTCAGAATTTTTTCACTTATTTCACGAAAATCTATTTAAGAAATCACAAAAATAGACAAATTATTATTATTTTTTTTTTTTTGTTAGATTTTGCTGAGAATATATTTTTTTTTTTTAATTAGAAAAGAAAAATAAGTTAATCGAATTCGTTAAAATTATCCAAAAAAAAGAGCAAAAGTCGTCAAAATATATACATACTTTGTGTATATTTAAAACAAGACAAATATAATTATTTCACTTGAGAAATAAAATAATAATTTGATTCAAACAATAAATGGAGATTTGAATTTAGTTTTGTTGTACATTTAAGGTTGCTAGATACCTAAAGTGAAATAACTGGACAATGAAAATCCACCTCGATTTAGAAAAAATAAGTTAAAAAAAAACAAATATTTTATTAAAATTTTTCTTTACAAAAATAATGGATATATTAAATACAGAATAAAAGTTTGAAGTATATTCGAATCAAAAAAATTATTATTTTCCCACTACCACTCCTCAAACAGTATGGCCTGTAGAGCTTTCACAAAAATAGTGAAATTCACACCCGCCAAAATGTGTACTACAAATGGACATAAGTCAAATTTTGATCACTATTTAAACGGGTAATACAAACATTTATTTTCTGCCATATACCAACGTTCCAGCCTAATGTACATACTTAATATATATTAATTTCAATCACAAAAAAAGTATACAAATCTAGTTTGGTTGCAACAAATATTTTGTATTTTTATTTGCAAAATCTAGTAACTCTTGCTTTAGTTGTAAGTAAAACATTTTGTAAACTTTTGTAACTTTCATTAAAATTTACTCTTAATTATAAATAACTAGTTATCCCCGGTGCGCTTCGCTACACCCATCCACAAAAAACAAAATAAACACTTGGAAGAAAAGTATGACCAAATTTTACCGAGAAAACGAAGACTATGCACATTAGTATGAGGGTTACTTGTGCAAAGTTTCAAGACTACACCTAATGTAGTTCTCTAGGTACGCGATAATAATTTTTCAATTTGTGTAGGAGGTACCACGCCCTCCATTCAAATTCAGTCTGTGTTTCTCTACACCATGTATCTTAATATGAGGATTACTGATGCAAAATTCCAAGGCGCTACCTATTGCAGTTCTCTAGATACAGGATAATAATTTTTTACTTTGTATGGGGGGTACCACGCTCACTGTCCCTATTCAGCCTATGTTTTTCTAGAGTATCCGCATGGGTATGGGGTTTACTTGTACCCACCTATTATAGTTCTCTATATACACAATAATAATTTTTCACTTTGTATGGGAGGTACCACGCCTACTGCCCCAATTCATTCTGTATTTTGGCCGACTATGCCATCTTGCAAAGTTTCAAGGCGCTATCTATTGCAGTTCGCCAGGAACACGATAATAATTTTTTACTTTGTATGGGCCGTACCACGCTAACTATTCCGGCTAAAACTCATGGACCAATACACATACAGAGACCGTTTGTACATAAAAACTTTGGTTTTGACGTCACCTTTCAAATAAACTTTGCAGAAACAAAATCGGTTCACGCATTCCAGAGAACATTAATTTCTAACACAATGCAACATTTTTTTTTATATATGTATATAGATCTACACTCACAATCAGGGATGCCACTATGGTCCGATCAGACCAAAATATGTAGTTATCTTTTTTATGAATGATTTGGTAGTTTGGTTGGTTTGTTCAAGTTTTTATGCGTTTTTGGTGGAAAAAATTGTTCGTCAATTTTAATTATTTTTATTATTTTTCAAAAAAGTGCTTATAAAATTATATACAATTTACTAAAACATTTGAAAAAATATATAGGCTGCATGCAAAATTACCCTATAGAATATCGTCAAAAAACAAATATGAAAGATTGCCGAATGAATAATCACCCTAAAAAAATTTAAAATTGCCCAAAAAAGAATAATGAAAATTTGGCCCAAAAATTGTGAAAAAATACCCCAATATAAATGAATTATTTATTATTTTTTTATTTATTTATAGTTTTCTTATAAAATAAAAATTAAACTGTTGATAGAATTCATCGAGCAAGCATTGAGAAGAAATTGTATGTAATCTGTGATCACAGTCTCTTGGGAAGCTTTTTACTTAAATATATATTGTTAAATATATTGTTGCTAATATATGTATGCGTTAATTAAAATAAATATGTAAGGAAATATATGCGAATAACAAAAAAAAAAAGGTACAAAAAGTTTGCTAACATAAGTTTAAATTTTCAATTATAGTTTAATTTTAGAACTAGGCGCCGCTGGCAAACATTTTTAATAAAATATAAAAAATCGCGAGATTTTGCATATTTTATAAAATTTTTTTTTGTAATTTTTCAATTATGAAAAGTCGCCCAAAAATATAAAAATGAATTATTCTCCATGAATTATTCTAAAATATTACCCAATTTTGTATGAAGATTTCTTGGGCTATTTTTCATTTATGCTTTTGGCCGATTTTTCATAGGGTCATTTTGCATGAGGCCAAATGAATGAAAGAACACGTAGTAAATTATATTATGAAAGCAATGCAAACTAATTTGTGTAGTTGACAAAATAAAGGATACAATTAATTTATGATAAAATGATAAAAAAAATTTGGTAGTTTTTTTTTAAGTTTTGCTAGATTTTAGGGATGATTTTGGTAGGAAAATATTTCTCTTTGTGTCAACGCTGATCTTAAAAACATATAGGGCACGATTATCGTTTACAACACAGAAAAGTTGTGTTGTCTCGGCTACAACACAACTTAATTTTGTTTTTCGATTATGATTTACAACATCTAAATCAAGGCGAATTTATACCAGGTGGAGTCGATAATGCTAATGTCTTGTCAAAAAATACATTGTTTCGTATCTGCTAATCTAATGTCAAAGTTGTTGATTTGTTGAAGGCGTTGTCCTACTGCTCTGGTATGAATTCGCCTTGATCTAAATGTTGTGTACGTCACAGAGTTGCGGTATATGTTAGTACTTGTTTTCCATTAAAAAACATCTCTACAAACTGTTGAGGTGAAAATAAAAAAATTAATTTAGTTTGAAAATTTAATATTTATATTAATTACTATAACTATAACATTTATAATTAATAATTATAATAATCATGGTCACGGACGTTAATATTAAATAGTTGTTTATTATAATGAGGCCAGCATAACTACACATTGTGCGTATCCGGAAAATAATTCGTGACAATTCCAACCCTTTGGGACTACCAGACACAGTAAATTTTTTTTTGAAATGAAGTCCTAATTGCAATATACATATGTATGTATATACATACAATATACATAATATATATGTACGTACTATTTTTACATAGGTATAAAATTATTTTGTTTTTGCTGCTAAACAATTTCTTAAAACCATCAACCCGATATTCTGCCATTCCGCCGATTTTAAAACTCTGTAACGCACTAAGATTTTTGTCTGATAGAAGCTTTAAAAAAATTAGCGGCAATGATTTTAACATTGGGGTTTCGCAACTAGCTGTTTGCTGCATTTTGTTAGTTCCAAATTTCAGCTTTCCTTCGGCCAATATCTGGATTTAATTGAATCACCTCTACGAGCTTTTCCATCTGCTTTTAATTTATTATTTTTCTAACAAATATTTTAAGTTGTGGTTAGATATAAACGCCTAGCAAAAATAATAAAAACTTATAAATCCTTCAACATTGTAATTTTCCAACTTGTCGCGACAATAAGACAACAGCTAATAAGCAGTTGTAAGATTTTGATGTGCGTAACAAAACATAGAAACATGTTGTAAACGATACTCGCTTAAAATTTTTCATAGATAACTAAAATTGTGACACATGTGATAAGAGTTGTAAATCGTAATCGCAATTTCAAATATACAACACTAAAATAATTAATGTTGTGAACTATCGTTCGGGGCCAAAAAACAATTTTTCTCGACAAAATGGGTGAATCGAGCATAATTACATCACTTCTTGCTTTAATATCAAAATATCCGCTAACAAAATAGCTGGCAATATCATTGTATTTCGAATAAAAATAATAAAAAAGGAATACAGTAGATGCTCGCAAATTAGAACCGCTTTGTTTTTGAGGCAATTCTAATTTCTGGACTTTTTTTTCATATAAAAAATAATAAATTAGTCAAGTGCGAGTTAGACTCACATATTCGCGGAAATTGCATCATAATTAGAATACCCTTTTAATTTTAACATGAAATTCATTTTATAGCGGCCATGGTATAAAATGAATTACAAATATCAGAAGCCTACCTTTTGCGGTTAAAAAAATAAGGTAATATTCGTGAAAAACACGTTACTGATGGACACACTTCCATTTTAAGTATTTGTTATAGCGGCCGAAGTAACACATCTACTGTAAACATTTCAAGATGGTATCTATTACGGTTTATAAAATCATGTCACTGTCGGAACACCCTTTAATTTTATTAGTCATTATAGTGGCCATGGCAACTTCCTTTCTATAAATATATTAAGAGTCTATTTATTGCGACAAAAATAAGTCATTATAAGTGAAAAACATGTCACTGTCGGAACACCCTTTAATTTTTAGTAATTGTCATATCGGCCGTGGTATCACATCTTCTGTACAAAATTTCAAGAGTCTACCTGTTACGGTTCAAGAAATAAGGCTTTAAACATGCAAATCACGTCACTGGCGGAAAACCCTTTAATTTTTATTATTGTTATAGTGGACATAGTAATACACCTCCTGTAAAAATTTCAAAACTTAGGATATATACATGCAAATCACGTCACTACTGGAACACCCTTTAATATTTAAGTTCAATTTTATATACTTGTTTATAAAACAAACATAGTTTTAATTACAGTCTGCAAGTGGTTTTCTCTTACAGCTCAAAAAAAAGACATAAACGTAAATATCACGTCACTTTATACTTTTATACTTGTTTATATAGCGAACTAGGTTTTAATTACTGCTTACATATTTTTAGTGTATGCCTACTACAGCTCAAGAAATAAACACATATTTGTGAATAACACCTCTCTATCGAAACACCCTATAAATATTATTATTTGTTGCTATAGCGGCCAAAATTATACACCTTCTGTAAAAATTTCAAGATTCTAGCTATTATGATTCAAAACTTAGGCCTTATAAATCAAAATAACACCACTATCGGAACACCCTTTAATTTTTAGGTTTATTTTTTAGACTTGTATATAAGGCGAACTACGTTTTTATTAAAGTTTGTAAATTTTTAGCGTATGCCTCCTACAGTTCCAGAAATAAACACATATTCGTGAATAACACCTCTCTATCGGAACACCCTATAAGTTTTAATTTTTGTTGTTATAGCGGCCATCGCTATACACCTTCTGTGAAAATTTCAAGAGTCTACCTATTATGGTTCAAAACTTATGCCTTATACATGCATTTCACACCACTATCGGAACACCCTTTAATTTTTAGTTTTATTTTTTTATACTTGTTTATATAGTGAACTAAGTTTTAATAACTCTTTGTAAATTTCAAGTGTATCCCTCCTACAGTTCAAGAAATAAACACATTTTCGTAAATAACACCTCTCTATTGGAACACCCTATAAGTTTTAGTATTTGTTGCTATAGCGGCATCAACTATACATCATCTGTGAGAATTTCAAGAGTCTACCTATTACGGTTCCAGAGATAAAAGGCGCTGACAGACTGACAGACGGACAGACATTGTAGCGAAAACAATAGGGTTTCGTTTTTACACTTTGTGTACGGAACCCTAAAAAATTGAGTAAATTTACTTTATTTAAGGGATAGACTGCACAATGGCCAAATTTACAACTAATCTTTTTTTGGATATTCAGGGCTATGCAAAGATTTATTGTTTGGCTCCTGATATGTGTTGAAAACAGCATTCAATATTGCTGTTCTATGTGATTTGATGTTGCTGATTGAATATGTTGTCACATTAAAAGCTAGGGCTAACCGGTTATCTTGAATGCATTTGTCAAGCTTTTCTAATATTTTGACTTTAGTTTCCAATGATAAAGTGTTTTTTACGTTTATTTGATACACTTTCACTTTTTAATAGAAACTGCCAAAAATATGTACACGCGTATCCAATTTTACAAATAAACTAGCCACAAACAGAATGAAAATAAATTGGGGATTTCTTGTGTTCAAATAATAAAAAAAAAAAAAACTCGTTCAGAAATCAGAATTTTAAATTCGAATTTCAGAGCGTTTAATGTAATGCAAACACTCATTCTAATTTCTGGACGTTCGAATTACTGAAAGCTCTAATTTGTGAGCGTCTAGTGTAGAAGAACTTTTTTTGCAAAAAGAAAATTAAATCAGTCAAGTAGTTCTCCGAAATGCTTTAAAAGTAAAAGATCTTGATTTTTTTGACGTCTTAAGCATGTGGACAAAATTGTTTTTCTCTTTCATTATCGAAGTGAATAATATAAAAACATTTAACCCAAAGGTTTTAGTTTTATTTCAACATATTTTTTTGTCAAATAAATTTCCGTAACGAAAAAAAAAACATAAAAAAGAATTGAAATCAATATAATAAAACTTAGAAGTAAAAATTGTTATTACATTATATTTAACTGAAAGTACATACATACATATAATAATCATAATAATAAAAAACAAACGATTATTTATTGTAATTCCTTAATGCCAGAAATGCAAGTGATTTTCATTTAACAAACATTTTTTATTACAATTTGATGCCTTTATCTCCATCATCAACAACGTCATCATCATTTAGGGGGTTGGTATAAATATCTTTCCTTCATCATTTAACTATCCAGCCGCAAATTCATCCATCAGTTGTAACATTTAAATATTTACTTTTACAAAAAATCTAAATATTTTATGACATTTTTATTATTTTTTAGCTGTGAGACTTTATTGTTGTTTGCACAGCGTTACTGTTTTCGGGTCATGTCGCAAAAGGTTCGAGACTCCATTTGACACTTTCGTTTTAACTAAATGTTTCCTTTATTTTGTTAGTTTTTTATTTCTTTTAGTAGATTCATTTTATAACCTTTATTTTTTACTACTTTGTTTTTTACGACTCTTTTTTTTCGTTCGTTCCTTTATAGTGTTAGAAGTTTAAATTCAAGTGCATAAAATTTTGATTTTGCATTTCGAGTGCAAATTCAAACGCAACAAACTACATATTCACATGTAGTGGTTTATGTATTATACTCGTATATACATATATCTGCGTTAATGGAACCAACTATTTATTTAATTTTGAATTATACGAAGGCAACTTGATAATTTCCTATTTCGCAGTACTTTCAATAATAACACCAAACATTCAGGTCACCTAAAAGAGGTCATCACACCAGAAATAATCGATACAATCCATTAAATGATATTAGACGATTGGATAATGTATGAGTTGGCTAAGGCAGTAATCAGTAAGCGTACATACATAGCATTACGCAAAAAAAATCTTGAATTTAAAAAAGCTACTCGCGCGATGGGTAGCGTACAATATTTTTAATCACTGTGGCAAAAACATTTATTAGAATGCGAACTGCAACACTAACGTCTAAAGTTAAAGCCATGATTCGCTATCATAGTCGTTCGATCTGTCAAAAATAGCACGTGTGTTAAAAGAGTATGACAGGTCTGTATGATTTGATAATCTTTTGAAAAAATTCATACATTATTTGTTTTCCATGCTGGCAAAATCTTTATTTGTATGATACTGTGGTACCTACAAAGTTATTTAGAAACGATTTTTTGAGTAGGACTAAATTTTGTTAGATTTTGTATAGTTGTATCGTACGATTATGTAGGATAGTGAATCCTGGCTTTTATTTGGCAAACCAAAATGTATCTAGAATTAAAAAACGGTTTACAAACCTACAACTCAAATATAAACAATCAGTCAACAATTATAATATCAACAATGCACTCAATAATCACAACACTGTATAAAACATAAAATAAAAATACAATACCACAGTATGGGGAATAGAAACACAATTCTTAGTTATTGAGTTCAAACGACTCGAATACAATACGATTCAACGTCGATCGCTTTCTGAAGAACTACAAAAAATAGGACAGCATTTCTGGTTTTGTGTCATTTTGTATGGGGCTTAAAATTCGTTTGCGGTTGTATAAGATATTTTTGTATTTATATTTTTTGTGTTACCTTTTCTTTCCGGATAAAATAATTAAAAGCTCCTGAAACCAAATAGCTATTCGAAGATAATGACGGGTCAAGCTAACCCTAACATAGATGACATATTAAAAAAAAAAAAAATTGGAAGACCTTGGCGCTAATCCGCGTGCAATAAAAACGTATGCCTCCTTTAAACACTTCGTGTGAAGGTTTGGCAAGAAATTATACTATAAAAAAACATATTATTTCTTAATCATTTGAAAAATGCATTTACACCGAGTATTTTTAATAATATATTTGAGTTGCCCCATAGTGATGGTGAAGCACTAATTTCCCTTAGATTTAACTTACGCGATATGGCAATACAACTTCTACGCCTTAAGCTCTTTCCCCCAGACTGGAAAGTTTCTCTGATAATTATGTTAAATAAGTCACGCAACGATCACACAACGGTCGAATCACATATCATATTTAAGAAAATCATATATCATATTTGAGAAACACAAATTAGTAAGTGTAGTAAGAAAGGCCTTTAAAGAAATAAAATATTTCTCTGTGCTTTTATAGATTGGCTTTGAGAATTTTACAAAGTATGGCATGAAGGCTTAATTTACAAGTTTAATAACAATTGTTCAAAAACTTCTATATGCTCGGCTTACCCAATAAAAACCGGATTTCCCTAAGGTAGTATTTTGGTGCCCATTTTATATTTGTTGTATACATTAGCTATGCCAACCAAATCCTCACATCAACATTTGCTGATGAAGCGTTAAAAAAAAATTCTATAAACGATTGCAGTTGCTCCTAAGTATATTAAAAGCTCGAACATTTACAACGATAATAGTAGTAATTAAATAAAGTATAAAAACTATACATCAAAATTACCTCTCATATGGGAAGACCCTTGATTTAAATACTGCCATAGCAATATACATACATACATACATACTGTGTACATTTTAAGTGTTTTTCTATTACGGTTTAAAATACAAGGTCTTACACAAATTACATCTCATTAGGAGACACTTTTCGGTATTTAATTTAAAATTTTATACTTGTTATAGAAGAAACAGTAATGTACTCTCTGCGTAAGGTACTAGTGTCTGTCTATAACGGTTTAAAAGATAAGTCCCCATATGACCTCATAAATCACCTAATTTGAATTATAACAATTGGGCTGACTTCCTAAATGTATATTTACAATACATCAATACAGTATTAATACCAAGTTGATACAATGTATAGTTACTTTTTCAATACGTTGCACACTAATACTTTGCAACTCTGAAATCGTTTAGGAACATTTATTTGCATTGTATTATTTAGAATATATTTTTACAGCCACTAGAATGGGAAAGAGGACTTTTGAGGTTTGTAAATAAAAATCAGTCTGTCATAGAAGTCCCACGTATTTGCTGCTTCGCCCGATGTCTCGTTGCGTTTCTTAATACTTCTTATCACCATAAAAATAAATTAAATTTGCGATATATGTCGTCCCGTGAAAATGGGAACGTGTCATCAATGGACCATTTTTTACTGTAATAAAAATATATGTAAGTAAATATAAAAATGTAGAAAATTCTAATATAAACCACTTACTTATCCTCATACGCTATTGTTATGCGTTTGGATGCCTTTCTTGCTTTTTCTTGCGTATTAACTAGAACAATGTTGTAAATGGGAACAAAATACACGAACACGCTACAATGTATTACTACAAAGCAACATGCATTCAGGAAGTCAGCCTTGTTCTTATAGCGGCCATAGTAGTACATATTATGTATAATTTTCAAACGTATATATCCGTAATCGTTTGAAAGATAAGGCTATATCAGTCAAACTTGGTCACCTATGGGGATACAATTTAATTTAGTTTTGTATTACTTTCTTAATTGGTCCCGCGCTTATACGCGCTTGTGAAAATATCAAAATCAGCACCTATAGGTTTCAATAGCATCCTATACATATTTAAATAGAAATGAAACCAACCATATACACTCACAAACGTTATTTATGATTAGATAATTATTTAGACTTAAGTTCTTAATTATAAAGAGATAACGAAAAAATTAGACACCAGCAGAGTGGAATGTAGCTGTCTACTACGTCCGTCATCAGCACTCTAGCCATCAGCTGTCTAGAAAATGCATTCCACTCTGCTGGTGTCTAATTTTTCCTTTTATCTCTTTATAATTAAGAACTTAAGCCTAAATAATTATTTTATTAACTTAAAAATAGTTCAAATAAAATTCATATAAAAGTTATTTGTTATTACATTTTAAGATTTATAAATTTAAAAATAACTTAGTTTACCTAAAAGCATTGTCCTTAACACGTTGTAAAATATTTAGTTGGTCACATTATTTAACGTTTATTTCTATTCTGCTATAACTTTATAGTTGTGCGAAATATTTTACGCAAAATTTCCATCAATGTTATGGCAAAAGTCGTAAATGTCTTCATAAAAAACATATTTCTGTTAAAGAACAAAAATGAAACCTAATCTTCAGATTTATTACATGTGATAAATTTTTGAAAAAATAAAATTTAAAAAATAAAATTGCTTCCCTGACTTTTGAACTGCAGGAAAATGTAAAATTTTTATATTTAAATATATTTTATTTTATATCATAAAGTCTTTTAGTGAAGGCATATAGTTATGCTTATTTTTCAAATTTAATAATAATAATAATTTTATTATTATTTGTATTATTGCTGACCTTCTGTCCGCGATGTTTTGTTCAGTAATCGTATTTAAATGAGGGTATCGGGGTACAAACGCTTGATGAAGTTGTTGCCTATAGCCTACCGTGTTGGTTGGTTTCGCATTACCGAATGCTCGGTCTCGTGACAAAATCATTCATTTCAGTACTCCATTGTATCCTCCTTCTAGGCAATCCTTCCCTTGTGATCCCAGATAGATTCGGTGAAACACTATGAATGGGTTCCGGATAAGGCTGCGTTATAGTGTTGTTTGATTGCTGTCGTGGTTTATTTATCGGGTTGCTCACAGCTTCATTCCCGCGGGAGTTGTTACGTGCCCCCGACACTAGCATTCTTATACTATCATTATTGTTGCTCTCCATGTTTGGGTTTGTGGTTTCCATTTTATACTTAACTGTCAGGTGAGGGTTTTCGTACACGTTGGCTATTTTATTTCACCAATGCCTGTTACCGGCGTTCCACTAATCTTCACAAGGGACGCGCCTGGTAGGAGTCCCAAAACTCCCGCAGGATAATAATAATATGTCGCAATATGTGTAATCGGATATGATAAAAATCCGTAATTATTAAACGTGAAAAAATGGTTAAAAAATTGATCTTGGTCAAAAATGATCAATATTTGAAAAACTATTTATATTAAATTTCAAGATTTTTATTATTATTGGTTGGTTATAGTAAGACAAACGTTCACCATTTTCCGAACAGTTGATTCGTCTTGCCGAATTTTTTAAATATATTTTTGTGAATGCAAAATTCAGAAATAATTTAGACATGCAAATAATCCAAGCCAAATTAATATTTAGCTTATATCGGGTGGCTAAATTTTAAGGGCCGATGTAGAATGTGAACCACACCTAAACGTCAAGTTTTTTTCTGCATTAAATTTGAAATTTATCAATTTCAGACTAACTCAATTTGAACTATGGAAAAATACACAATCGAGCAACGCTCGCTCATATGATTTGACACCGTTGGACTTCTTTTGTTGGGGTTATTTGAAAGAAAAGGTGTTCGTCGATAAGCCAGAAACAATTCAAGACCTAAAAGATGAGATAATTCGGCACATTAACGGCATAGAACCTCAATTGTGCGTCAGCGTCATCGAAAATTTGTAGCATCTGATGGAGGAGTGTCGCCGAGGTTGCGGCAGCCATTTGGCCGATATTTTGTTCCAGACATTATTGAACCATACCAATATTATCAAATTAAACAGAAATTATAATAATTTCCTAAATAATTTGTGTGATAATCAACATCGGTCCTTAAAATTCAACCACCCTTTATATTAATTTATATGTCTGTCTGTGTTCGCATCACGTAAAAATTACTGGATGGATTTTAACAAAAGTTTGTGAGGAGGTACCTTAGCATCTTAATGTAGGATAGATTTTTCTGCAAAAACATCTTATTTACAAGAGAAAGTGGAGAAAAAAAAGTGAAAGTACGCCGATTTTTTTTTTACAGATTTGAAGGTACTGCATACTTGAAGACATCTTTACTTTTTGAAAGCGGGATATTTTAAACACGGCTGCACAACAGATGTCACTGTTCTCGCTCATTTCCTGTCTGTGTTTTACAGAGCTTTACAATAATTTTTAAAATTATAGAATTTTATTTAAAATTTTATCCAGGGATGGATACCTTTATATAAAGTAAATACGTAAGAGTCTTAAAATTTGGTGTGGATTACTTTCAAAGCAAACCTGTGTGGGCACAGCTACTTATTAAAATAAACAAGTAAAAAAAAAATAGGAATGTATAATTTGGTATAGGTCTAGTTCTATAGTATTAGACTGGGTGTAAACATAAATTGTATGACAAAATATTGTAAGGATCGGTGGAATGATGTTCTACTTAAAATCGCGTTCAATCAATATGTCCAGAATCTAAAACTAAACGACTGATAGAACGTACTTTTGATCACCTTCCTATTAACTTCAATAATCAGTTATTTTAAAGCAATTTAATTAAATATTTATTCTACTTACATCTCCCCCTAGTAATTAAGTACTTTTTTGAGAATAAAAATTTTAAAATTTCTCACAATTGAAAGATAAATTCTTAATCTTTTATTTTTTTTTTTTTTTTGTTGTAAAACTTTGTTATCTCATTGTATGAAAATGAAAAATAACAAAATTAAAGTGGTCATGGCAAATTAATTCATTTAAATTTAGAGTACAAAATAACGAGTCGAAAAGAAAAATAAAACGGAATATTTAACACCATTGAAATGGTCATTGGTTATATTTCCAGTCGAAAAATGCTTTAAACGAAATGAAAAAAAGGAAATTAAACCTAACAATTTTATACGATATTTATTCACTTAAACTGTCAACACAATTAATGGTATTTTGTCACGCTTACTGCCACTAACACCATCACTATCACTACCAACCCACTAAACCACTGCAAACGCCAACATAAATCCAAAATCAAAAATTCCAATTCTAAAACTCTAAATTCAACCGAAAATAGTAAAAATATTTTGACAAGAAATCATGTTTAACTAAAGGGGTTCAAATAAATTGTTTATTTATTATTTGTTAGATTTTAACATCAAATGTATTAAATTTATTTATTTATTTTTTTTTCTTTGTAATATTTGAAAATGTTTATTGAACACGAAAAGTTAAACCGTAAAACGTCAGAAACCAAAAAGGAAAAAAACGTGCTGAAAATATAAATTATGGACATTTTTTTCTTATCATTTTAGCCAAAAAGAAGAAAAAATAATAATTTAAATAATAATTAACGGTTTATAATTATAAGTCTTTCCATATTTTATTGTAAAAGCACGACTTAAAACACTATAAAAAGTTCTGTTTCCTTAACATTAAGGCTTTTTAATTTTAAATGCTAATAAACCAATAGAAAAACCAGATAAAAACCGCACCTTAAGTAAAATTATTTTAAGATTTAAAGTTAAATGATTGATTTCCAAATTAATAATAGAAAAATCTTTTGAAGTTTTAGTAAAATTATTTGTACGCCAATTTGAGCATTGTTATACTCCGTTGTCTTTCGAGATAATGAGAAGAATAATTAACAATAATTAATAATAATAAACGAACTTCCAGCTTACGGGTCAACGCACTCACTGATGATCTTCAAGACTTTTGCTATCTGGTGAGTATGATTTTAAAAAGTGGGAGCTGCAAACAAGATATTCAGAATAGACTTTGTAAGGCAAGGCAAACTTATATTGTGGAGATCGCAAAATATCTCAATTCACACCAAAGTCAAGATTTTTAACAGCAAGCTTTTGTAAACCGTTGCCTCAATATATCAATATATGATATAAAATTACGACTTATGGAATCAGTGGAACAAATCAGGTTCTTTGGGTTTAAGTATAAGATCGCGTAAATTTGGTTGGCTAGGACACACAATGAGAGAGACAGCTAGCATTATATAACTAGACAGTCCATCGAATATAACCCCCAAGGTTCTAGGAGACGGGGCAAACCTGCAAATACTTTGAGGCGACAAATTGATAAATAGTTGCCTGAGCTTAGTGTATCCTGAAGTGACATGGAACTATTGTGTAGTGATAAAATACATTGGAAAATATTTGTTGCGGCCCTATGTTTCACTGGGAATTAAAGGATTAAATATAATAAAATCAGTTTAAAAACAAGGTCACCTCTCACTCCCTAATGGACACTACCCGTGCTACTATATGGTTTCGAAGCATGGGTAGTTGCGAAAGCAGACGACACAGTACTTAAAGTGTTTGAAAAAAAAATTCTTTGTAAAATCTATGGACCAATCGGCGTTGGTGGACAATATATGTAGGTGTCGTTTGAAACACGAGCTGTATAAGCTATATGCCGACGATTGTGTTGGCTAGGTCATATTGTGAGATGGATGAAGATGCTCCAGCTAGGAAGTCATTTGAATACGAACCTGGTGCCGGATCACGCAGAAGGGGAAGACCAAAAATTCGATGGAAAGATAAAGTTGAAAAAGACATGTCGAAACTTGGTGTCATAAATTGGATAAGAAGCGCAGAAGATGGAGGCGTCCTAGCGAAAATCTTCACTCATTGTAGAGAAATACACAGAGTCTAGTGGGAATCGAATCCACAAATCCCAGACCGATGTACCTAACGGTGCACCCTAAAAAATGCTTGTTCGCAATATACAAGCGAAGAACGTGTTCAAAAAAATATAAGTACGTCTTAAGCCCCATATACACGACTTGTTTTTTACATATGACTTATTAACTGTGTGAGTCATATGTAGAATGTCTGTCAAAATTGTTATTTTACAGAACACATTTTATATTTGGTCGGAAACGTACATGTACAATTAGGTCTCAATTTTCACTACACAGATACATATCTAAGCCGTTCGGTTACAAAATGACTTGTCGCCACCCTGAAATATTTTTGTGTGCGCTACAGAATTACTGACGACTTATCCATTTTTAAGTTTTTTTTAGTCTAAATGTAAAAAGTTAAGTTTGCAATAAATGATGATTCACAATTTATATAATTGTTGTTAAACAGACAAAATTAGTTAAAAACATATTCAGATACTGCTCTCATAAAATATTACCTTTAGCCGGCTAATGCTTGCGCCAGTGGTTAACCGCCGTCGATTGTTTTCTCACGGCAAAGGTTTTTGGAAACACTAAAACCCTGTTAATGTCAGATGGTTAGTCAGATGCAAATAGAACGAACACCTACTAAATTAAATTTTGTTAGATGACTTTCACGTAACTTACACCATGATATCGTTTCATGCAGTTTCTTTAATTCTCTTTTGAACTGTCTTGTTTTTCCTTTCCTCTCTTCACCTCTAGCCATCACAAAACCGATTTTATGCAACTGATTTCATGAAAAATGTCATCGTGTAAATTACCTATTACAAAAGCAATGTTTGAAATTCCCCACACGATATGTATGTATGTACGTGCTTTGCAGTGGGAAATTTTAAATGTCAGATGTAAAACACATGTCGTGTATATGTGGCATTACATAACACAGTGCAACACGGAAAAAAATAACTATATACGGACACCACTACGTGATAAAAGACCAAAAAAAAAGACCCGTGTCTCCCAGTTTTGCCCAAAGTCCTCCAGGTTTTTTTATGGGCCCTCAAAGATGTGGGGCCTCGATGTCATTTTTGCAAAATAAAATAAAAATTTAATAAAAAATAAATATAAGTGTAATTTAATAGCATTACAAAATTAGAAATTACATTTAAATTGATAGTATCAAATGAGTCGGGGGAGTAGCATGGTACTTTTCAATATTAAATAGTACCAAGAAGTACGATCGTATCAACCATGATATAATAATAGAAGGTAATTCCATTCTCTATTTTTGTCGCCATATTAACGTTCTGACATTTGCGGGAATTATTTAAATTTGTGCCACCATATCACATACTTTGTGAAATCCTATTTTGCGTTTTTTCCCTTTATTCGAAATTTTAAAAATTAGAAACAGAAACAATCCTTAAGTTTATGTATGTAAGTAAACAATCGAAAATTGTTTTAGTTTAAATTAATAGTATTACAGTTTTGCAGGATTTCACAAATAAGATTTTTAATATCCCTATATCTGACCAATGTGTCCCATTTTCTTATTAAGTACAAGTTACCCAAGGCAAGGTATGTTCATTTTAACTTAGATGGAAAGCTAATCTGCCAGGAGTATCAAGAAAAATTGAAAGTTGAACAATTATAGGAACTTAAAATTAAAAAGTTTGGTTAATTTTATTGTGAATAAGGAAGCTGCATGCAAAATAACTCTATGCAAAATTGCTCAAAAGCAAAAATGAAAAATAACCTAATAAATCCGAAATTTGGTAATATTTTGTCGTTTTTGAAAAAATTACAAATGGACAATTATCCAAAATGTTTTAACAACTATCACCATGAACTTCGTCACCACTTTGACGAGCCGACATCATTTTATATTGACGTCAACATCAATTTGATTATAATTTTGCATTCCCTAAAGCTCTTATGACGATTTCGACGGCTTATCCATAACACTGTTCTGTAGAAAAATATTCTTTTAAACAAATTTTATATTGTGGAATGAAAGTGTTTAATAAGAATCTGTCGAAATTTTCTATTTCTTCAACTAATTTTCAGAATTGGGTCAAACTTGTATTTAAATCTTTTCCATTTTGAATTTTATAAAGGCGATGAAATCGTCGTCGATACAACAAAATTTTAACGTCACATATTCTTACAAATAACAAATAAAATTAAAATCTAATCGTTAAATAGTTATTATGTCGACAAAGAGAATACCAACCTATATTGTGTGGACGACGCCAAATGGAATAGGGGTGATTCTCAGGAAATGCATCAATAAGAGTGTAAAAACAACGGTTTGAAGTCCTAAAAACTAGCTAAGGAGTTACGTTGTTTACCTTAAATTACAGAATTGTTAACATTAAAGATTTATTAAAATTAAAAAAAATATAAAAAAGTCAATGCCCTTAATGTCACTACTGACTTTTTTACAATTTTTTTTTTGCCAAATTTCTATTTTTTCTATTTTATTTTTTTACGTTAATTATTGATATGGCGATTTTTTATTTTGTGGCGATTTCTCATAGGGTCAATTAGTATGCAGCTTAAATAAGGTTGAAATATAATTTTTTTTTTCTTAGTACAAAAGTGTACCTATAAAAGTTTAAGGAAATCATAATCTATAACAAGATTTATTCCTCATAGGTTTTACTATTAAACCAAAGCACGTTTTTATTTTGTTATTTTTATAAAATACACATTTTTTTAAAATAATTTCCAAAATAAATATTTCTTATTTCTATTAGTGGCAACGCTTTTTTTGTTGTTTACATAAAAACATACTTCAATAATTCCGGCAAACTTCAAACATTTTTGAAATGGAACTACCTTGTATTATTATATCATGATATCAACTATTCTCTCCCTGTTTGGCAGCAAGTTTGTTATAAATTAATACGCAAATCAAAAGAGTAGAAAAATGCAAACGTAATGAGAATTATTTTCTTATCAATTTGTGGGGAACATTTGTGGTAAGTAGTTAATTATATTCTTTGTTTGAAGTTATTTAAACTGGGGTTTATTAAACGTTAACATTATTTGCAGGTTCTATTAAAAAAAAGGAAAAACTTATTTTTGAAGGCAGATTTTATTCGTGGAACATTTCTATTGGGTTGTTCTTAATTAAATATTTGCCCAAATGTGTTTATATTGTATTCAATATGTACATATCTATATATATAAAAAGAAGTGTACATTTTGATTGTCACTCCATAACTCGAGAACGGCTCGACCGATTGCCATACAATTTTTAGGGAAGGTACAGGGAGGAGTGATGATGGTTAGTTGATTTTGAAATCCAAAATCGGTCTAGCATTCTCCAGTTCTGATTTTTTTCCTGAAAAAATTCAACATTTGAAAAAAAAAGTTTAAATTTCGGTTCGACCTAACGAAAAAAATCTATCCAACCTAATACACAAACTCATACATACACACATTCATTTGATTGACAGCATACAAATCAGAGACCTGCATGATTAGGAATCAAACAGCAACATTTTGCATTTCCTAACATGAATATTGAGCTAGATTCATATTAATGAGACTGTTGTTAACATATGCCTGTCACTGCTTGCAGTTTCTGTTTATTCACATGATTCAGAAAAGCAATGAATCAGTATGATTGTTTTGAATACTTCGTGGAAGAGGCTGCTGACAAATATGATAGTTTTAGAGAAGATTTTTATTTTAATATGAAAAAATTATTATAGTATATTTGGTTATTTATTTATTGATGATTATATAAAACAGTAAATGAATTTATATTACATTAATATACGAGTAGGAGTATCAATTAATTACTTATTAATAATTTAATTTAAAAATAATTTAATTGAAAAATTTAGACACAGATTTTTTCATTTTATTACGTACATAGGTATTTACATATACAAAAATATTTAGTATTCATACGTATATATGCAGATATTTCGAAAGAAAATGAAAAATGGACGTTAAGAAAAAATAAGAAAAATGTTTAAACAAAAAATTTAAGATTCGTCAATATATAAATAACAAAAAAAAAATATCCTTATTATAAAAGTAATAAAATAAAAAGTAATAAAATAAAATAAAATAAAATAAAATAAAAACATTATTTAGCAAGTGGTTTGCGCAATTAATGCAATTTTGGTCATTGAGAGCCTTCACAATATTTGATCCCCTGTCAGTAACGAAGGTAATATTTTTTGTGCTATCTATATCAAAGTCTTGCTGTATACTTTGTTGTCAAAAAACCCACAATTTACTTTTCTATACATTAAGTGCATAAAATATTATTGGAAAAATAGAATAGGAATGCATGTATTCCAGGAATACTTGCAATCTGTTAACCCTTCTTTCAGCTGAATTTAATGTTCATCATTAGGCTATTTTCTTATGCAAATAGACCATTTGTGACAGGTAAAAGAATTTTATTTATTTTGCATGTAAACACAGAAATGTCTTGCATCTAAATGAAAATAAAATACTTTAAACAGATGCTAAAAACTGTTTACCTGTACTTTCAATACACTTTAACACTCATTTAACAAGGAATTTGTCATAAAACTCTTTCACAAAAAATCATTTTTTTTGTTACTTCTGTATATGACAGTATTTTAAAAAATACTTGAAATTTTTATTTTATTATACTGCCCGCTAATTTTGTCAAGTATCAGGTAAATTAATCTTAAAATAATAATTATTTTTCATAAAATTTAACCCAATTTCAATTTTCTTTCAAAATGTGGATGTTTCAATATTTGTTATAATAAAATTGCAGCCATACATACAAATTGTAACATTCTTTTTCGAACGCAGGTCAATACTTTTACAACGTGCTTTTGTGAATCATTTGAGTGTCCTCCTTTGCTAACAGCACATGAAACACAAGAGTGAGTTAATAACAGTCAATTGTTAGAGAATTAACATTGCAAACAATATCATTAGTACATATTGATGTTAAAAGGCAGAACAAAAGCAATATAAATGTGAGTGGACAGCGAAAGTGAATCAACTCATGCAGTTCTCATATAAATCTGTTGATAGCGCAATGAATGCAGATGATGCAGTGAATTATCCAATTGAATTTTTGAATTCATTGGAGCCACCTGGTATGCCACCGCATTGTTTGAATTTAAAGGTTGGCTCATCAATTATTTTACTACGGAATTTAAATGCACCAAAATTGTGCAATGGCACAAGATTGGCAGTAAAAAAATTGATGCCGAATTTAATTGAAACCACAATATTGACCGGAACAGCGAAAAGTGAAATTGTGCTCATACCACGTATTCCACTGATTCCAACAGACATGCCATTTGAATTTAAGCGTTTGCAATTCCCAGTGCGTCTATCATTTGCCATGTCCATCAATAAGGCGCAAGGACAAACGCTTCAAATATGCGGATTAAATTTGGGGGAGCCGTGCTTTTCACATGGACAGCTATACGTGGCCTGCTCAAGAGTTGGAACTCCAAATTGTTTGTTTGTGCTCGCTTCAAATGGGCAAACGAAAAATATTGTATACCCAAATGTTTTGGATTAACATTAATAATTTTTGAATACAATGCATTCATTTCATAAAAAAAATCTAGAATATTTCATTTCTTCTTTTGGTTGGTTGCAACGAAGTGCATCGGGGTTCGCTAGTGTATGTATATTTATAACTTACACGTTTGTTTAAAATCCCCTCACAAAGCTAAAACTTAATTGTTATGTAACATAAAGGTGTTCTGGTTCATTTTATTACAACATACAATTTAAATTTTCTTTATTTCCTGCATAAAAATAATTATACTCTTGCCAATAACGATCATAATATTTAATTTAATAATTATACATACATGTGTATATTTAATTACAGTTGTTTCATTTACACATCTGCATTTCTAAGGAGAAGTTTTATTACGGACGGTTGCTTAAAGGGTTAATGGTGGTAAGACGTACTTCAACACACTAACATGACACACATGTGTTCTGTGAATCTACAGTATATTTTGTATTTGATAAAAAGGTAAATAAACAAATATTATGACCTAATTTTTATCAAGGTAATTTTATATAATGATTCCCCTTTTATTTACAAATTTATTCAAAGTTTGTTTTTTTTTATTTTTCATAAAAAAATATCTTGTCGTTTTTAATATACGGGCTTGTTGCATATTAAGATTTATTAGTTTATATTTTTTATTATTTTCTGTATTGAAATCTGATCCTCTAATGATGAGCATAATCACGTGTTTTCAATTTTGATTTACTGCCCTTTAATATTTTTACGTTTATGCCTTTATTGTGCTGATTAGATCCCCTTTATATGGCCTTTTGTTTTGAAAAAATCATTTTTTTTCTCTTTTTTTTTAAATTGAAAACATATGTATGTACATATACATATGTTTGTATCTTACTTTTCTTAATTTTAGAACCAATAAATTATCTGGCTCAAAAGTTTCAAATATCAAAACATTAGGAATTCAAAACTGCTGTTGTTGATAACACGAATATTGGAATAAATGCAAATCTGAAATTAAGAGTTCCTTAAAAAATATTTCTATCATCCTTAAAAGCCAAACTCACATAGTTCCTTAAGGCCATGATTCACTATCATACTCAGTAGTACGATTTGTCAAAAATTTCATGTGTGCTCAAAAAGTCTGATAGTGTGGATTAAAAGTGTATGTGTGTGACCAACTTTTTGACGGATCTGTACGATTTTATAGTGTTTTGAAAAAATTCATAAAATAGTATTTTTCCATGCGATCAGAGTTGCAAAATGTTATTTTGCATGATATCGCCATTTTGAAACGATTTTTTGAGTAGGACAGAATTCTGTCAGATTTTTTTTTTGTAATTGGATAGGATAGTGAGTCCTGGCCTTTAGGATGTACCGTAGCAAGAAGCCGTTAGTGTCCTAAATGATAGTGGTGTTGACAAAGGAGAAGTCATATTTTGTTCATGTTTGTTGGCGGGAAGTGTAGAAAATTGTATCTACTCGGTGGTAATCTATACATCTATCTATACATATAATAAAGTAGTAACTCACTTCCGTCTGTCCGTCTGTCTGCTTTTCATTAACGTTTGTATCATGTAAAAACTACTGGATGGATTTTAACAACATTTTGTGAGGAGTTATCTAAGTATCCTGGTCCCGATATAGGAACATTTTTTCCGCAAAAATATCTTATTTCCAAGAGAAAGTGGAGTAAAAGCAGTGAAAAACACAATTTCGGGTTTAAAGGTACTGATACTTTCGGTTTAAAACTAGAATTTTTCAACATGGATTTTTTTTCAACACGGTTATTTTACCAATTCACCTTTTTGTTTTAGAAAGTGGAATCCTTAAAAAAACTACTGCGCAACAGATGGCGTCAGTTGAATAAAATTTGTATTTAATTTATATTTTTACTTTGTGGAATTACATTGTTATTAAAATATTTTTAACACCTCTTACAGAGCTTTACAATAATGTTTTGAATTTTAGGATTTTTTTTATACATTTTAAAATTTTATCCAGGGTACCTGTATATAAAGTAAATACATAAACCATAACTGAAGCATTATAAAAGTAAGAGTCTTTCAATTGGTGTGGAATACTTTCAAAGCAAAATTGAGCAAAATATTGTCAGGACGCCGACGACTTGGCGGGCACTGCTAGTGTATTTATATATGTATATTAATGAAGGGAGGATATCGAAGGAGACCACTTCCATAACGAACCCCTTCCGTCCTCAATGATTATAGGCAACCGACTTATAATTTACGACAACCTTTCTTTCATTGAGTCGCGTGCTGGGTATTATGCTATCCAGTGCTGGACATACACACACAATGTGTGCTACCGTCTCAGCCTCTACCAGGCACATTCTTCGATTTTCGTCTTGACTAGATGATACTTAAAGTTTCCATGAACTGTCACCAACGCAGCTATCTAGCTCAAGGTACTTCTATTATATCTGAGCACCTTACTGAGTAAGTAAAGAATAACGACATAAAAATTTGAGTTATATATTTTATTCCCTTTTATGTCCATCTTTATTTCGTCTTTCCAGAGGGCCTTTTTGAGTAAACTGGTGGCTATGTTTTGGGTGCAAATATAGGAGAATGGCGGTGAGGTATGTGATGTGGCGAACATAACAAGAGGCAGTCAAGAGCACCTCCGTTTAGATGGACTTAAACTTCTCAACAAGGTTTGTCTGCGCATGGATCTGCTACCTATTAACCTAAATTGATATTTATTATGTAGTAATGCACAATAAAGGCGCTGGTGTTTGCATTTACCCAATGGTGCAATAGAAAGCGGGTGGGGCTACAATGCCTGTTACTGACGTGATATTTTGTATGAACTTCGTTTCCCATTTGGCATTTTTATGATTGATTTGAAAAATTACAGATAAGTCAGGTTAAAAGCAACACTGTATGAGTAAGAAGTACTGCACAAATACACTCCAAAACTTCATTTGATGCAGCTCTTAATCTATACATATAATAAAACTGTAACAGGACCACTTCTGTACATAATATATTTTTTAAAAGATTGGGATCTGACAACGTTTAATTTGTACCGTCCCAGTCATAAAATTGTACCGAATCAGCATCAATTGGTCCAACATTTGACATTGAGTATAAAACAAGCCAAACATACATACAGAAGCTCGACATTAAAAGATGCTAATCACAACTTTAATACTAGGATAAGAAAAGAAAATTCTGCAATTCCAAAAATAAATACCAAAAATTAAAAGTTTTATGCTTTGGCTCATAAAGTCCACGTATGGACTAGAGTTCATGAAATACTTTCTGCAATAATTGGGAAAAAACTTAAAACTTAAGCTCAGATACTCCTCTGCTATGTCCATGTCAAATTTTGGATCAATCGAACTAACCCTTAACACTGCAGTGTACTGTGCAATGTTGCTTGAAACTTCACCAAAGTCACCGGGTCTTAATCCGATTAAGTATGCCTAGAGCTATTAGAAAGAACAAAAACCAAAAAACAAACTTGAAAAAAGTGAAAAATATATCAGCCGATTAATGCCGGCCTCTGATTAAGGCGATGCAAAAACGTAACTAAATTACCTGTCACTTATACATAATATAAATAAAGAGCAAATAATAAAAATCCAAAACATAAATCAAGAATATTACAATTTAGTCTGTCTAGACAGGGTTGAAGAACTATGAAGTTAAAAATGTAAAAAAATGTGATTAAATAAAAAAATTTATTCAATAAATTTTAAATGAAATTGTACCAAAAAAGCTTGCAGTGTACCAGAGTACCACTGATGTGTCGATTGTACCAAATTTGGTACAATTATACCACAAATCCCAACACTGCCGTGGAGCGCATATTAGATACAAGTAAATCGTATTTTTGTTTTTATCAAATGAGTATTGTCCCGACATAATTATATGTATATACATCTATATACATATAATAAAACAGTAACTCATTTCCTGTCTGTCTGTCTTTCCTCAATTCTGTTTGTGTTCGCATCACGTAAAAACTACTGGATAGATTTTAACAAAATTTTGCGGGGAGTTATCCAAGTATCCTGATTCCAATATAGGATACTTTTTTTCGTCTTATTCCTAAGAGAAAATGGAAAAAAGCAGTGCAAGTACGCTGATTTTTTTTACTATTTAAAGGTATTGCATACTTTAAGGCGTCTTTTTTTGAAGGCGGGATATTTTAAACACGGTTGGGCCAACAGATGGCGCTGTTTTAAAATAATGATAAAATATGAATTGAAAGTGGGCCAGATGTTTTAAAATAATGACGAAACATGAGTTACTTACTGCCAAATAACCAATTGAATAAAAATTGTATTTTTACTTTTTGGAATTACATTGTTATTAAAATATTTTAAACACCTTTTACAAAGCTTTACAATAATTTTTTAGAATTTTATATAAATTTTAGAATTTTGTTCGTATTTACTTCATATAAAGTAAATATGTACGTAAGTGTCTTAAAATTTGGTGTGGATTACTTTTAAAGCAAAATCGAACAAAATATTGTCAGGACGCACACGACGTGTGTGGGCACAGCTAGTATATTATAAATATATAATTTCCCTGGTCGTTCTTCCAATTCGAGTCGACTGATTCAGGGAATAATCAGCCAATACCCTTCCGTACAACAACGAAATGCAAGCTTTAAACACATGTACTAGTCCTTTCGTGTAATTTCACTTTTTTGGTCAAATATTTCACATACCTTAAGCTATAAAGGCCAAATAAACAACATTAAAAAAAATGTCGATTGACCACTCGAATGTTAAACCACATTAATAGATTTCGTTGTTTATGACGCCTTGATTAGCAAAACATAATGCCACCCGTGGCTGGCACAATCTACTGCATTTAGAAACGTTTGTACAATAATTTAGGGATAATATTTGTTTACATTTAAAACTCTACCAAGCTCTTAAAAAAGGTGAGTGATGTTAATATCATTTAATTTTGTATGCTTAACATAATGCAATTTTTTGGGAAAAAGTATCATTAATATTTGTTTAAACGTATGAAGAGACACACTCCTTTTTTAAAACATAATTAAATGAATAAATTCCAAAACCAGTTTTATGCATTTTTATGCAGTTAAGTTCACATACATACATATTTTTTACAGACATACATAAAAATTTCGTACATGATTTTATTTTTTTAAATCGTTAAAAATTTATATGTTTTCCATTTTTTAACGTTTTCGCTTTTATTTATAAAACGTGCGCATAAAAGCAAAATTTAATATACATATGTACATACATTCAAAAATAGAGGGAGTGAGATCAGATAAAAGTTTACATAATTTTAATCTCGAAACTTTATTTACAGGCAAAGCTAGACTGAAGTGTAAGGTGGATGCGGCAAAAATTTGAAACTCCAATCGTGAATTTTTGGCATCATGACTGGACACCTTAGTGCCATATATTGAGGAAATTTTTCGTTTTTTTTGTTTTTGGCCAATCATGCCAGCTGATTATACCTCTTCACTTTCTTAGATTCTTTTAATAACATTAATGGCATAGGGTAATCCTTGGATACCACACTTTGGTGCCCGAAATCTGTATTAATATGAATTGAAATTTGTTTCTGATTTCCGCAATAACTGCTGAAGCAGCACAACCTAAAGATCTTTATTACATATTTGTGACTTCAATTAACCCTTAAGTTCCCCAAGTTTCAAAATTGATACCGGATACTTTAAATTGAATTGCACACTGGCTAATTATAGTGAAACCTATCATAACCAAACACTCACCGTCGCGGTATTTTTGTCCGTTTATTAGAGGTGTTCGCTTACAAGACATGTACAGTTTTTTTATTTGTTGGAATGCAACAAAGTCGTCTCTAGCAAAATGCTTCAAACGGGTAATTTGTTTTAAAATAGAACAAGAAATTGGAATATTTTGACATCTAGCTTTAGTGAACTAATCAACGCACATTTCGTATATTTTAGCGCCACCCGCTCTAACAAACATTCCCTTTGTTTTTATTGATTTCTGTGGCCTGTGTGTTTCCAATATTAAATCTTAAAAAGCGAATGAAAAGTAACAAGTTCTCGCACCGAACATTTTTATGAAAAAACTAGTGAACATGTTGGATTTACAAAACTCGGCCGGTTATTAGAGGTGTCCGGTTATTCTTTTAATTTTTTAATTTTGACAGTATATGTCATACCATTGTATAATATTATTACGATCTCAAGTTATAAAATAAATGTCAGTTGGAAGCATTGGTTCAGCTACATGAAATAGAGTTTTTCCCCGGAACTGATCAAGTTAGGTTTTTTTCGTCGCATTTCATTTTCTTAATAAATACAAACTTATCTGAGGTTGGTAATTATCTTCTCTTTGATATTTCAGGCTGTGTAAATTCTTTTTTTTTTTTGTTTGTTTTGGATTTCTTTTTATTTTAGTTGTTTCTCTGCTTAATTTAGAAGAATTTTTGAACAAAACTGGAGAATGGTGAAATTTCAGAAGATGAGACCAGTGATAATGAGGATGACATCGATTACTTTTCAACCCAAAGAGAGCATCAGGTTGACGTAAAAGATAAAAATAATTCATTTTGGATGAATCAAACAAGAATGCTTTGCAAAGCAACTCTAACTTCTCAGATCTTGTTACTGTCTCGGAACTAGGTAAATTACTTGGAATTCTTATTTTTACTGTTGGGTCGTACTGGTCAAATAATGTCACAAGCACAAACTATGACTCGAAATAGATTCGATAAAATCACAAAATTTTTTCACATGTATAATGATACCAAACATTTGTCTCCAGATCATCTACAGCACAATAGACTAAACAAAATTAGACCAGTGATAGATCATTTGAACAAAAGATTTACTTCTGTACAATTTCACCATCAGCTGTCATTGGACGAGGAAATGTGTGCCACGAAAGTGAAAGATTTTATAAAACAATAACTGCCGAATAAATCCCTTAAGTGGGGGTTTAAATTCTATGTTTTATGCTCTCTTTTCGGGGTATGCGTATCATTTTCAGGGTGTACTCAGGAGCTGAGTATATAAAGCGTTTACCTGGCGAACCAGACCTAGCGACAGTATCAAATACAGTTATAAAATTGTTGGGACCTGCTCCAAAACACGTAAATCATATAATTTATTTTGATAATTTTTACACAAGCTACATTTTTTAAGTAAATATGGCTTTATTTTCTTGGTACCGACTCGAAAAGTCTTGTAAATTGCCAGAGAAAAGAGAAATTATAAAGTCTAACGTATCACTTTTAAAGATATAGAGTTATCCGCAACAAG
This sequence comes from Phasia obesa, assembly GCA_949628195.1. Lineage (NCBI taxonomy): Eukaryota > Metazoa > Arthropoda > Insecta > Diptera > Tachinidae > Phasia > Phasia obesa. Next base: position 92,876,787 of record OX451215.1, read on the forward strand.
CTGGAAAGATAATAAACAAGTTTTACTGATTTCTACCTTTTGTTGGTGCCGAAGCAGCGGAGACTATATACCGCTATGACAAACAATTTAAAATGAACCTCCAAGTATCATCAAGAGTCCGGTCAGGAGTATTTCCTCCAACTGACATGCATTATGATCGTGTTGGACACGAAAAAGCATTTATAGACTCGCGAAATAAATGCAAATAGAATAACTTTAGGAAGCTATTCTTTATGCGATAACAAAAACAAGCAATGTTTCGCACTATTTCATGCTTAACTATATAAAGGCCCATTATTATAATTTGCCAATAGCTAAAGTCAGGATTTTAACGGAGAGATAAGTAATTTTTCGTTATAACGCTAAAAATAACCTTTAACAATCACGTACTTTAAAGGCAAGGCATAGTAACGAGCCTTACCCACCTTATTATAACGAAAAACTACTTATCTCTTCGATAAAAAATCCTAACTTTACCTATTCGCAAGTTATAACAATGGGTCTAAAAGTTACAACTATATAATTTGATATAAATTCGTTGCATGTCGAATGCACTGTTGCCAATTCGGAGATTTTACAGCTAAATCTAGCGTTTTTGCAATACCAATCGTGGGAAAAATGGTCTCTTAGCGGTTAGCGGGAAATTTAGCGATTTTTAAATTGATTTTAAGAGATACAATTTTTGTCAAATATCCAACGCATTTGAACAAAGTAAACAGAAATCGCTTTAAAATTTAAATTAATTTAACTATACTGGAACTTAAATGTAATTTTTATATTTTTAGCTATTTTTTCACTTCAATTACCGCTAAACAAAAAATTTTGCGGTTTCTAACGTTTTTCGGTACAAATTTGGTGGGAAATCGTAAGAAAAAGTTGGCAACTGTGGTCGAATGGAATAATTTGCTTACTCGACTCTTATCAAAATGGTATTCGATACGATAGTATATTCGATATCAAATGCGGTGATTAGGCCCCAGTAATTTCAAAAACGTATCGGTGTTTGAAAATTTTCGATCTCACTCCTTATTGACACGCTTACACATACACTTGCAGTTAACACTTTAATGCATGACAACCCTTTTCCTGTGTTGATTTTGTTGTTTATTTCAACAAAATGCATCATCACTACAATAACAAATGCATCACTAATATAATAAAATAAAATGTAAGCAATAAAATACGTTCCGTATGTACGTTCTCGGGTACTTTATGCTCACATACATACATACATACATATGTACTTAAAATCTGCAGCTTGCTTATTGTAAATAAATATTTATGCTGCATGCACCATGCATGATGCATGTTTTACATACAAAACTTTAAATACAATAACAATAAAATGCTTTGTGTACATATACATACTTTGTTGTTGTCATGTTATCGATTGTTGTTTTTGTATTCTTTTTGCATTTTTTTTTGCATTTTTTTTTTGTTTCTACGTTTCCAGTTCTTATAATAATAACCAAACTGCTAATGACAATTACGTACATCATTATCATCGTGGACGTCATCATCATTATCACCGACAAACATCATCAATGTGCTAAGCATATGCTGGCTGGCTGCTGGCTGCATGTTGAGTTTGAAAAGCTCATACGCGTGTTTAATTTATCTTCTTGTATAGTGGCACTTTTGTCCTCTCCTACATCCTACAACTTAAAAGCAGTAGGAAAGTATGTACTTTTAGTTAGGTTATGATTTGGTAGGCTTTTTGTTAAATGTTCTAGGCCAATGTTTAACGGTGGAAATGATTGATCAGATTATTTTTAATAAAAGGTAGACGGTTGAACTTGAACAACAATAAGACCTTGAATTGAAATTTTGAATATCACCCACCAAATATCTATCCAGTTTGAGATATGTAGACCTAAGTGACGTGGGATTGGCCACCCCATGATATAAGCAGAATGGCCATCCATTGAAATCCCCAGGGTCAACGACGTATTGGAAAACCAACCCATACATGAAGGAGACAGTTGGACACCGAAATAAGAATGTCAGGATGCAGCTGGAGCGAAATTAAACATATTGCAAATGAAAGAGATGATTGGAAGAACTTTGCTGTGGCCCTATGTTTCTCATAGGAATTACAGGAAATCTATACATTTATACATATAATAAAATAGTAACTCATTTCCGTCTCTCTGTCTGTCTGTCCTTCATTGTTTGTGTTCGCGACACGTAAAAACTACAGGATGGATTTCAACAAAATTTTGTGAGAAAGTACCTTAGTATCTCGATCCCAATATAAGGTACTTTTTTCCGCAAAAATATCTTATTTCCTAGAGAAAGTGGAGAAAAATAGTGAAAAACGCAATTTCCGGTTTAAAGGTGCTGAAATTTTAAATACATAAACCATAACTGAAGCACTATAAAAGTAAAAGTCTTTCAATTGGTGTGGAATACTTGCGAAGCAAAACAGAGCAAAATATTGTCAACGACGTGGCGGGCACAGTAATATATATGAATCATATCTATGCGAAATATAAAATATTATCAAAAAAATTTTAGGACTTTGACTTTTTAATATTTTTGAAGCAAAGTCCGGAAAAATAGCGCACATGTGCGCTACACATATAGAAAAACGCATGGAAGAAAATTAAGGTAGTCTGTGTTTGGAAGATCTGATTTAGAGCTTCTCAATAATCATAGACCTAAAAAATATTATGTAATAAATTAATTTTATCTTTGAATACAGTATGAGGAAAAACCTATTTGAACTATCGGATCTGAAGCCTTTTTCCATGCATAATGTTATACACGGGTCTTTTTAAATAATAAAAAAATATTTATATTAAAATATAGTATTCCATTTAATTTTATAATATAATAACAAATAACCATTTGAAACAACAAGCAGCTGTGCTTACACCATTTACATTTTGATAATACAATTAAAAAAAAATTTTTGATTTGCAAATTTAAGCCGCTGCGACAGCACCGGCTATAGCTGAACCAGCCTCAATTGCAGTTTTCACCTTATTAACTTTGGACGCAACTTTTTCGACTTTTTTGGCTCCCTTATGCTATAATATACAGAATTATATTTATAAAAAATAACTAAAGATTTTCCTCCTCAAATATTAGTTTATTCAATTACCAATTCATGTCCGATTTTTCCAAAATGATGGTGATGAGCTTCGACAGCTTGATGGCCCAAAATGCACAAGACCAAAATGGCCAAGAAAGCAAAATATTTATTAAAGTTCATGGTGTTTTAACTTCGAAAGAACTGAAATTTAACTGATAATTTTCTTTATTACGCCTGGGTTTATATACTGATTTTTACACTTGTTGCAAAATACATATAATTTTGTTTTTTGTTTTATTTTGTCAATATAATAATTGCCTTTTGTTAGTTATTTCGAAGCAATTAATCAAATTTGGTATTTTATAAATGCGTTTATTTATTTAAAGACTTAAAAAGTAATTATTAGATCTAATCATCTTTTTATTATTTGTAGATTTTTATACTGCTGTTCTTTGTACTTTTAGACAAAAATACCGATATATTAACTCTTACAAATTACTTTCTTTATTGCCTCCTACAGTCAAATTTAAATAAGCGCTCTAAACGCAGCGTTGTCTAGAGCCTATCCAAGGGGAAACAGGAATTGATCATCACATACATATATGTACATACATATAACTAAACTCGCTATTCGTATTCCCAAAATCGACAAAAATAAATGTAATGCAAAACTTTAACTAGAAAACGTGCGTTTTCACCGGAGAAGTCTATGTCAAATTTAGAGTGGGTCACTATTACAGTACTCTAGATGTAGAATAATTACTTTGTATGTGGGTACCCAGTCCTCCTGTAAGGGTACTGTAGCTCAAGTGGTTAGCACGTCGACTACGAAATTATGGTCACGAGTTTAATTTAGTTTAGCCGTGACAACATCGATTATTCTGATATGTATAAATTTTCTTTATAATAATACATATTACAGCGCCCTCCTTCACCGATATTACCACAAAGCACTAAATCGCCGATGAGGTAAAATAATTATAAATTGCCTATGCTAGCTTCAAAATAATTAACACCAGAGGCGCTGCAACACTGCTCAAAAAATAATCACAATGTGCAATTGCAGTGTTGCCGAAAGTGCAGCTTTATCACTAACCATCTGTCTTATCTACTGCTACTACCCCTTTCCAAAGCATATAAAATAGACATAATTGCCTGAGTGTTACTTCTCTTTAAAATAAAAAACAAACGATCTTTAACCCGAAATAACACGTTATTTTAAGATTAAAAAATTTAAACACTCTACCCACTATGCGTATTAATACCATAATTTAGAATAATTAATTAAATCGAACAATTAATTGAAAATTTCATTAGCATTGAATTCTAAATAATGATAATAAATTTTGTTTCATTATCGTTGTTTTCATTAATGTTATTGGTTTTCATTAGTAACTATTTAAAAAATCATTATCATTAGTCAATGATTCAATTATAAAACAGCATTATCATTATTGGCCACATTTGTAATCAACCTTTTTGTAGTGATGTTTTTAAATACGTCCCACCTCTTCTCTGCTCTCCTATTATGTGCAGTTTTTCATATAAAAACAAACAAAAACCAGAAAAAATAAAAAATATTCTGAGAATTAAATTTTTATGACAAATTTTTAACCCGTTGAAGAATGTGTAGCACAGATTTTCAAAACTAAAGTGAATACAATAGTAGTGCCTCACTAAATTAAATAAAAAGTTACAGATTTAGCAAAAGCATAACCAGTAGTGCGATTCACTATTCAATTTTAACGACTCGGGACTCGTTAAAAAAGTTTAACAACAAAACGGAAGACATTGCTATTCAGTAATGCTTTTTAATAACACTTGATGTTGTTATAAATCAGCTGTTTTTCTTACCAAGTCGAGTATTGTTAATTTAACTACAACTATTTTCGTTTACTTTATCAAAATATCAAAATATAAAAAAAATAAGAAATAAACAAAAAGTTATTTTTGATAAGTGCCATGGCTTCTACATACATATTTAGCATACGGTTTCTCAAAGGGTGAGAAAAAAAATGTAAAATATTCTAATTAATTAATATTTATAATTAAAACACATATTTATTTACCTTAAAAATTTAATTTAAACAATTTTTTAGAAATAAAATTAAAAAAAAAAACAAAATGAAGCACTTGGGTGGAAAGTTTTGTATATTTTCTTTCATTCCTCTTTGTTCTTTTCGCTATTTTGACATTTTGTTTAGCAGCATTGCCATTTATTTTTGTTTGTATTTTTTATTTGCTAAACATAGGTTAGTGAATCGCAAATGCGTTAGTGCAAGCAAAAAACATGTTGATGTATTTAACAAGTGTTAGATCGTTAAAAGTTAGTGAATTGCACTACAGCTATGAAATTGATATTTTATTCATAGTTATTAAAAGCTGTTGCATTCATAAATTTGTGCTAATACAAACAATGATCTTTTCATCAATTATAATATGTAATTATACAATTTCATTACATTTCCATTGCCATTGGTAAATATAATTGTAATTAAAAATAAAACAGTAGCATTAAATAGTAGTCAAATTTTTTTTCATTATAACTACTTGAAATAATGACATTGAAAATTCAATGCTAATAAAATTTCAATGCTAATGAAAAAATCCAAGTATGATAGTTTTCCATTTTGTATGTTATTTGTGCAAAGTTTCAAGACTCTACCTGTTGTAGCTCTACAGGTACACGATAATAATTTAACACTTTGTATGGGAGGTACCACGCTCACTGTCCCATTTCAGTCTGTTCTTCGTTAAGCTATGTATATTAATATGGGGGTTACTGGTGCAAAATTTCAAGAGCTCACCTATTATAATTATCTAGCTACACGGTAATAACTTTTCACTTTGTATGGGAGGTACCACGCCCATTATTTCAATCCAGCCAGTTTTTCGCTACATTAGGCATATTAATAAAAGAGCTTTTTGAAGAAAATTTCTAGGTGCTACCTAGTACATTACATCAGGTAACACAATAATAAATATGGTAAGTGCCACGCCCACGTGAAATATCAAAATAAAAATTGCATGAAATTCCAAGAAGATAGGTCCATTGCTGTAGGCAGCTATAGCTTTCCGGCAAACAAACAAACAAACATATTTAGCCCAATTCTTAATATTGCCAGGGAAATGATCTCCCTGGGAATTCATTTTTCCCGGTAATAATATGGAATGGAATAACAAGAGAGAGAGAATTTTAAATATTCGAAATCAGCTGTTTTGCTTCAGCTGTTTTGTTTTGACTCAAAATTTACAAATTGTTTTTAGAAATATCAAAAATAAAACTTGAATATTAACCAAAAAACTTTTAATAACTTAATAGAATGTTTTTTGAAAGCGGCTGCTATCATTCCAGTGCACGTGACGAATCTTTTTTCTGGAATTTCAGCGAATTGCGAGCTCACCTCGGGCTGAATGACAACAAAAGGTTTTCATAAATTAATGTTTTACTAAAAGACTAGACGACGACTGGTTTAACGGACATGGAGGTGCATTCTTGTTGGTCAGCCAAAATAAAAAATGTTTGCTATGCGTTCTCTAATATCAGTATTAATTTTAAATGCAATGCTGGTATAAACAATTTAGATAGTTCAAGTGTCGAAGATAGTAATGTGGCGTCCTTAGCATCACCGCAATATTTGCCCTTTGCCAAAATATTACGAATATTATCGGAAATAATCTCTAAAAAAGTTAAAAAAAACTTTATTTTAAAACCTGTTGTTGTTTTTGACCTCAAAGTATGAATAAATACGATTTTTATCATATTTTTCTTAAGAAATATCAAGTACATAAATACATTTTTTTGCACAACTCCCTTTGAATTTTGTGGCGGAATTATTCCCAAAATTTGTCATCATATTCGCCCTTAAATTGTCATTCGTAATACCTACTTTTTCCCAGGGAAAAATTTCCCATTTTCGAAGTTCATTCAGAATAAGAGAAAAGGGAATGAGAAAAATTTCCCCGGGAGATTTTATTTAGAATTGGGAAACAGGGAATAGGGAGAAAATTCCCAAGGAATTTATTTTCAGAATTGGACTGATTATGTGCTTTATATATCCTTAGATATATAGTATATTATAACGAGTGATTTTTTAAGAGCTTGAGAACTTTTTTTTAAAAAAAAACGCATAAAATTTGCAAAATCTCATCGGTTCTTTATTTGAAACGTTAGATTGGTCCATGACATTTACTTTTTGAAGATAATTTCATTTAAATGTTGACCGCGGCTGCGTCTTAGGTGGTCCATTCGGAAAGTCCAATTTTGGGCAACTTTTTCGAGCATTTCGGCCGGAATAGCCCGAATTTCTTCGGAAATGTTGTCTTCCAAAGCTGGAATAGTTGCTGGCTTATTTCTGTAGACTTTAGACTTGACGTAGCCCCACAAAAAAATAGTCTAAAGGCGTCAAATCGCATGATCTTGGTGGCCAACTTACCGGTCCATTTCTTGAGATGAATTGTTCTCCGAAGTTTTCCCTCAAAATGGCCATAGAATCGCGAGCTGTGTGGCATGTAGCGCCATCTTGTTGAAACCACATGTCAACCAAGTTCAGTTGTTCCATTTTTGGCAACAAAAAGTTTGTTAGCATCGAACGATAGCGATCGCCATTCACCGTAACGTTGCGTCCAACAGCATCTTTGAAAAAATACGGTCCAATGATTCCACCAGCGTACAAACCACACCAAACAGTGCATTTTTCGGGATGCATGGGCAGTTCTTGAACGGCTTCTGGTTGCTCTTCACTCCAAATGCGGCAATTTTGCTTATTTACGTAGCCATTCAACCAGAAATGAGCCTCATCGCTGAACAAAATTTGTCGATAAAACACATTTCGAACCGAACACTGATTTTGGTAATAAAATTCAATGATTTGCAAGCGTTGCTCGTTAGTAAGTCTATTCATGATGAAATGTCAAAGCATACTGAGCATCTTCCTCTTTGGCACCATGTCTGAAATCTCACGTGATCTGTCAAATACTAATGCATGAAAATCCTAACCTCAAAAAAATCACCCATTATATGTATAAAGGAAAATAATTTATTCCTTTGGAATTGTGAAGGAATGTACATACATATATTCCGACATTTTTTGATAGCAAAACACCGAAATATTATGAACATTGTGACATTTGTTAATGTCTTGTAAACTGCAAAGTATTTCTTAAAACCTTAATGTTTTTACCTGGACTAAATTCATCTGTGTAGAGTCTTTGCAAGGCGTATATGCTTTTAAATACTGTTTTCCTTTGCTGCTGTTTGCCACAATCACGTTGCTTGTGCATGATGCATTTGCAATTTATGCAATTTATTTTATGCTGCTTTTTCCTCTTTTCATTTGCTTGTCACAATTTCGTGCTGCTGCCTGCAAGACTTTTTTTTTGCATTATGTGCAGCCTTTTGTAATGATGTTTGCTGTAGTTTTTTTTTTTTTTTTTTTTTTTGACATGCAGTTTGACGATAATAATGTTTAAGTTTTTTGCTGTTTGCACTCTTGTTATGTACTTTGCATTTTTTCTTTTTTGAGTCTGCTCCTTAGACCTTGACCACTAACACAGAAACAGCAGTAATGGCAAAAATATTATAATGCAAGAAAAAAAGATGATAAAAGCGAAAATAAGAAACCTCAAATAAAAAACATGTTAGTGAAATATGTTAACCGCCAAAGGGGATAATAACAATAATATAAATAAAATCCAGAAATATTTCACAATCGACTGTGATTAATAACTTGTTGAGATATTCTGATGCTTAAAAAAAAGTCAATATGATCCAGAAATTCTGATTTGAAATTCGATTTATGTGTAAATTTGACATAGTAGTTATCATAAATTTGACATGATATCTAAAAAAAACACAAACAATTTTTTAATTAAATTTATTTAAACTAAAATAAAGTTAAAATAAATGTGACCGCCGATGTTATCGCGTACATGACGTAAAGTGAAATTCCAATTTTCCCACACTCTTCGCAGTAAATCAGTACATACATACATGTATGTATGTATGTATGTATGTATGTATGTATGTATGTATGTATGTATGTATGTATGTATGTATGTATGTATGTATGTATGTATGTATGTATGTATGTATGTGTATGTATTTCGGCAATAACGCGTCGTAAATATATTCGCTCCCAAGTTCTTTATCGTTTCTGGTTTATCTGCATAGAGCCTTGAGACTTTACATATCCATAGAGCTAATCGAAGGTCTATCACATGATCGAAGTGGCCAGTTAACAGGTCCATTTCTTTACTTTATTCGTTCACCAAATGTTACTTTCAGTAAATTGATTGTATCGCGAGCAATGTATGACATCATTCCGCTGAAACCACGTGTCCTTAGTCGAAACGAGGTTAAGGCATTTAGAGCAGCTTGGCTGTAGGTTGGGTTTTGCCCATGAGATTGGCCCGTTTAATATTTAGGTCAAGAATATCGTCTTTTATATCACCATTTTCGTGTTTGAAACCGTCAGTAAACCAAACCTATCGTGTAAATAAATACATCAAAATTCGTACGCAACACGAGGGTCGGTTGAATACTTTCAAATACCCTAAGAAAATTTTACGTAGATGTCCCACCAGGTCTCCGGATTTTGCTGACGAAATATATAGTAGATGCAAACCACTTCTGCACGCAATAGAGACACAGACCTTATCAAATATGAACTTGGTCATTACCTGCTTTGTCTTCGGCCACCATAACAAGGCAGAGTAAGTTAAAATTGGTCTCATAATTTTATTAAAGGACCAGTAGATCATACTTGGCTTTAATTCCCAAAAAGCCTTTGACAGGCATATGTTGCCCTTATGGTCGTGTAGTATATGAAATACGTTTATTACAAGTGAGCAGCCGGTCAAGAATCATTCTAAAATATTTGAAATTATCCGAGAGCACATTAGTAAAGCTGTTTAAAGTCTGTCTGATGAGTCTGAGATTTTTACGTCTTGTAAATGGTACCAGAGTAGTTTTTTGGGGTTAAAGAATAACACGCTGAAGTAACACCACTTGGTAGGATGCAGAAGGCTCTAAATCCATCCTATTCGATATGGTTCCGTCATTCCATCCTACCACAGAAATGATGAGATGACGTCAGCGTAATCATATATTTGGAAACAGAGTGCATTATGTTGTGTAAGTAAATCGCCATTATGGTTCTCAACGTACCACACAAGTTCAACTTAACAACCCTAGATATAAGCATCCCAGTTCCTGAACATCTTTATCGCATCAATATGCCTATTGATTGCTCCTGGTTCCTTTTGGGCATCCTGTGGGTCTATCGGCTACCTACCTGTCCGTCTGTTTCAACCCGAACACACATCGCTTAATCAATGTCACTATGTATAAGGATCCAGAAATTTAATATACTTTATGGATTCGGAAATAAATATTGTAGAAATTACACACGGAATGACAAACTTATATATACCTTTTCCTCCTTGATGAAGTACTAACCGTCATATAAATACATATGCAAGTGTAAAAGGCTCTCAAAACACAATAAACACAGGACTATAAAGTGTGCATGTGTGGCTGCAACAAAAATAATTTCATGTAGTGTTTAGTAACACAGATATACATGATTGTACTCCATTATGTACTATTTATATAAAAGCATAGGTATGTGTGCCTGTGCTATAGTGACCTATTAAACTAATATACAGGTAGGTCTCTGACTATTTAAACCTTGAAATCGAGAAGTATTAAACAACTACCATCATAAAAAAGGTTTCAAAGGCAAGCACCATTGCCAGATTAAACGATTTATTGTCATTTTGACGATTATAGAACTTCGCAAACATACTTTTCAATCCAACGCAAATAGAACAGCTTGAAAAACGAAATAACTCTGCTAAATGTAGCATCAACGCGACATGGAAAAATTTTCTGAGTAATAACGCAGTAACACTATCATCCAAATGGAAACTCTTCCAAGCTGTTTGTTGATCAATACAGGTATATGGAGCACAAGTGTGGGGATTTGGCTTATTCGAAGAAGTCGACAAACTACAAAGGTTTTTCATTAAGAGAATTTTGAAATTATCGGACTTTACTCCAAATTATGTTATTAGAAACTAATGTCCAAGGCAGCCACTTCTATAGCCTGAATCTGCATATGGATTATATTTACAAAACATTATATAGATTTCATACTGCCACACAAACTTTCCAAAGAAATATTAGAAAAAAATATATTTTGGGCCAAAGAACTTAATCTTATGGGGAATGAATTTGATATAATTTTTGAAAATGTACCTGATTTGGAATGAAGAAACAGGCGCCAAATTGCTACAAAGCTTAAAGTTAAAAAGCATACAAGAAGCAGAAGATAGAGCTATGAGAAGTGATACACGGTTCTATAAACTACTGGATCATAACAAGGGAATAAGTTACATTCAAGATACAATAAGTCAAAACAAGATTACGATAATATTTAAAGCACGATGTGACATCTTGGGGTTAAAAGCCAATGTCTTTGGACCACTAACAGAATTTGCAGCCTTTGTAATTTAGGCGAAGAAGAAACGTTGCGCCACTTCATGGCTAAATGTCCCGTCTTAAAAGAATTCAGGATCAGATATTTTGACAAAGCCCAGTTTGATCAAGACTATTTAATATTAATTCTCAACGGAGAAATAGTAGATGGCTGAAACAGACTCTATAATTATGTTATTGAAGCACTAAAATATAGAAATTATTTAAACTCTGTATTTAATTGATTTGTCTCACGAAACTAAGTTCATTAAGTTCATTATTTGACAGACGACGTATATGTCTTTGTCATAAACAAACTTCTTTATTGGAAAATTGTAAATATATTTTACTTTTTTATTGAAATAAAGAAAAATTATTATTATTATATTATTATAGAACAGCTGATTATTAAGTCATAAGATCCAACTATTAAACCTGGATCACTCTAGTGCGCACAAAGATATTAAATAGCATTTTTATGGTCACAATTATGTTATGTTCTCTGTAACAATATATTGTTGCAAATGATAGTAACTCTTACAAAATAGAAAAATTTACCTCGGAAGATGTTGTGGGTTAATATCTAAAGGCACACTTGATTATCATCATCAAGAAGTCCAGAAAGTTAGTCGGATATAACTGGTTACTTCAAGTTAGGTTAGGTTCCATCACTCGGAATCAAAAAAGGGAAAGAAAACATTTCCTTCCTACTGCATATTATTTAACCACCTCATTTCCCCGTAGACGCCCACGTCATATTCAGATTACAGTTGCTTAGTGTTTCATGGAAACCTACGCCTAGCTATCTAAGCCTACGGATTGGAAATACCGGACATTGAAACAACATTATTTGCTCCACAGTATCTAACTCCTACAGTTATGACTAATATTTGGCTTAATCGATTCTTTCTCTTTAAATAAATCTCCTGCGAGCGCAATCTTGCAAGTCCTTCAATTTCAATTTCTGAATTCGTTACCCTTAACATTTCAATGATCCAATACCCAACATAATTTAACTCTTTACAGGTCTGTTAGCGCAGCGTAGATTTAACTGTGAGTCCTTTTAAAGCTTTTTGAGCCACTTGGTTATAGACGTACAGACTTTAGTTTAGCTTTAACTTATACTCGTATATTAGGCCTTCGTGCCAAACCTTATCGGAGCATGAGACACGTCGATAAATAGCGCAAGACAGTATTTTCTATCTTCAAAGGTCTTTTTAATTACATTTACTAATCTGTGTGTTTGTTGGATCGTACTATGTTGTTTTCAGCTTAGTTATTAATACTCTCTCTCTAATAGTTTTGATATGTTTGATAAAAGGCTTGTAGGTCTAAAGTTAAAGTTTGACAACTAATTTGCGCAAGTTTCGAGTTGTTCAGACCGCCTAATTAAATATATTAAATATAAAATAAAATCTATTTTTACTTTTATCTCAGGACATTGTTTGGTGCAACAGAAAGCAGGAAATTTTGATCATTTGTTTGCACTGGCAATATAAGGTCCCTTTCGCCAGCTTGCCTCACCTATATGCTTGTTGAAGTAGTATCTAAAATTTTAAAAATTATTTGACGATTTTTCAAAAAGTTAGGGAAATATTTTGCTAACTTAATCTGGTAACCATGAGTTTAGCGTACAAGATACTCGTATAAGATAAATAAAAAAAACATCAAAAACATAACTAAAAAAGTTAAAAAAATTAAACGGGGAGAAAACGTGTCTATACAAATAATAAAATAGTAACTCATTTCCGTCTGTCTGTCTGCTTTTCTTTTGCGTTCGCATCACGTAAAAACTACTGGATGGGTTTTAACAAAATTTTGTGAGGAGGTACCTTAGTATCGTGATTCCAATATACCTTGTTTTCCGCAAAAATATCTTATTTTCAAGAGAAAGTGGAGAAAAAGCAGTGAAAGTACCCAAATTTTTTTACTTTAAGCCATTTTTTGTGTTTGAAAGCAGGATATTTTAAACACGGTTGCGCAACAGATGGCGATGTTCTCACTCATTTCATGTCTGTCTTTTACAGAACTTTACAATATTTTTTTAGAATTTTAGACTTTTATATAAATTTTAGAATTTTATCCAGGGATGGGTACCTTATATAAAGTAAATACGTAAGAGTCTTAAAATTTGGCGTGGATTAATTTCAAAGCAAAATCGAAAACGAAAATAAATAAAATAAACTTTAACAATAAAATAAGAGGTAAGATGTTTTTATGGGGAAAAAACAAATACATTTTCTAAGTATTTTATGCATTTCTTTTCTTTTTTTTGCTTTAATGGTTTTTTAAATAAATTAAATAGGAGTGTTGATAAAATATGTTATTTAAAAAATATATATACATTAGTGGGATAGATTAAGATAAACATTAACACTATAAAGGTTTAGTATGGACTTAAGAAATATGACTTTCATTATATGAAAAAAAGAACAGTATATTTATTTTTTGGGCAGATTGCTAAATACCTACCTTTTTTAAATAAATATATAGGTATATTTTCGTATAGCATCACTAATGAACGTTATTAATTAACATCTTATTTAAGAACACCTCGTTACAACATCTCATTCCTGACAGCATTGAAGGTTATTTGCTCGTACGAAAAAAAAAAACAAAATTATCTAACTGGTTTGTTCCTTATTGACTTTTTTTATTTTTGTTATCACTCACATGAAAGATTTTATATTGCCTGCTTCGCTTTAATACTGCTTCGCCTGTTGTTTTTCCATTGCCTGGCGATATGACAAGACGTTTGTTAAAGTTTTTGTTTTTTGCAGAAGACAAGTGGTCAAAATACGAATACACTTGCATTCTTTTGGCATTAAGAGACAAGCCCATCGTAATTAAGCATATGACTTTTTTCCTGTTTTCTTTTTTATATTGTAAATAAAGAGTTTTCTGTACAATGTCTGGTTATCGTCAAAATAACTTTTATTAATGTGCATTTTTTAAATACCCTACAGCAGAAAGTGATGTAATAGTTTTTGTTCGTTGTTTTTTTATTTTAGTTATTATATACATACATAATATCTATACATACATATAATAAAATTGTAACAGCACCATTTCTGTAAAAGAAATATTTTTTGAAAATTTTGTTGCCGGTGCAGTTAGTAATCGAAAGGGAATACAAAATAGTAATATTTTGAATTTTTGTCTGTCTGTGTTCGCATCACTACTACATATACAGGGTGGGCCAAAAGAAACCAAGGGGTGTAAAAGTTTAATAACTTTTTTGTTTATTAACTTTTTTTTATTTTTTCTTTCAGATTATATAGACAACACTTGGAATTGTATTATTTAAACCAGAGATCAATTATTTTAACGCAAAGAGCATATCGCCGACATTATTGAAAATTTGATTATGAGTGATGAAGCTCATTTTCATTTGAATGGCTTTGTTAATAAGCAGAACTGTAGGTTCTGGGGTTCTGAAAATCCAAGAGCCATTCATCAACGCCAATTGCACCCCATCAGGTGTACAGTATGGTGTGGGATCACATCTGAAAATGTCATTGGGCCCTACTTCTTCGAGAATGAAGATGGAAGTGCTGTAACCGTAAATGGAGAGCGGTATCGGTTTATGATAGAAAATTTTTTACGTCCTGCTCTTGAAAACAGACCTGGTATGTGGTTTCAGCAGGACGGAGCCTCTGCCCATACTGCCCGAGACACAATGGCACTTTTAAGACAAATTTTTGGAGAGCCCTTGGTTTCTTTTGGCCCACCCTGTATATAATGAATTTAATAAAATTTTGTAAGGAGGTACCTTAGTATCTTGATTCAAATATAGGATACTTTTTTCCGCAAAAATATCTCATTTCCAAGAGAGAATAGTGTAGTGAAAGTACGCAATTTAACCGATTTAAATGTATTAAATACTAGGCAGCGCCTATATTTTTATCAGCAGGATATTTTAAACACTATTTACAGAACTCTACAATAATTTATCAGGTATGTAATGAAAAACGATTTCTATGCAAAAATGACATAAAATCGAAAAAGGTGTGATGACAACACTTATTTTTTTCGTTTTGTTTTTAATTCGGTTTCTTCTTTAAATCAAATTCGATTTAATTTTCCATTTGTTTCTATGAAAATATGAACTAAAAAGAATGTGATGAAAAACGAAATTTTACTTTTTTAACTGTTTTTAAAACGATAAGGCATTTACGGACGTTTTTAAGAAAAAGTCGATTGAAGTTAATTTATTAATTTATTAATATTTATTTTATAATCACAAATCTAAACAAATATATTTATACTACAATTTATACTACAATAACCTTTTCTATTATAGTATAAATAATCCTGATTTCCGGGCTTCACAATCCTAATGTGGGTGCTGTCAATACAACCAATCACCCCCGGAATTTTGAAGTTTTCAAAAAAATGTAGCTTTGACTTTTGAATATACATAGTCTGGATCGGCTGACACCTTAATCCAATATTGACATAGCACTTTTTCTAATATAAATATCATCTTTGACAACGATTTCGAGAACGTAGTCCTGTGCATAGCTATAGCTGAATCATTTCCAACCGACCTTTGAAAGCTGCCTTCTGCTAGGAGCCTCAACGTGCCTGCGAACTCAATGACCAAAGGAATTAATTTAGTTTTCACATGTAGTTCAATTTTTCGTAGAATCAAAATCCAAAAAAAGAAGTGGACAAAATAAATGCCATTCTTCTGATTCCAAATCAACTTTATTCTTTTGTAAGAAAGTTGTAATTTTTACTTGAAACAATTTGAAAAGAAACAAAAATGGAAAGTGAAACCGTTCTTATAACAAAACGTTCGGTTTTAGCTTTCGATTTTGTTTGAAAACCGATCGATTTCTATCACATACCTGAATGTGTGTGAAAATAAATTCGAATTTAACTAGCAGAGACAAAAACCACATTTTTAAACAGAGCTCATTTTGCAGTCAACAGAGCACTGTTATTAGTTTAACATTCACTGTAAATATCAATCCAATTATTTTGGAGGCTACAACTTGGAATCGGGAAAAGTTCCACAAAAAAAAAAAAAAAAAAATGGGAATGTTGCTCCGAGCGATAATTTATGGAATTAAAACACACATCAATAATTTTAGAATTTAAAGTGTCTACACATTCCAATTTAAAAATAAGGCTTCTTAAATCAGCAAGTTGCCCTTTTGCAAATCAAAATTATAGAGGATTAGGGCTCCGACATATATGAGTGGCAACTCAACTATATAGTTGGATATATATTGGATATATACTATAAATATAATTAAATAGTAACTTATTTACTATCTGTTTGTCTTGTGAGGTACCTTAGTGTCTATATCCCATTATAGGATACTTTTTTTCCGCAACAATATCTAATTTCCAGAGAAAGTGGAAAAAAATCGGTAATAAAAAACCGATTTTTTATTATCGATTTAAAGGTACTGCATAGTTTAAGGCATCTTTTATTTTTGAAAGCAGTATATTTTAAGCTATATTGCGCACGAACAGACGGCTCTGTTTTAAAATAAAGAACAATTCATTTCCTGTCTGTATTTTACAAAGCTTTACAATAGTTTTTAGAATTTTTTATAAATTTTAGAATGTCATCCAGGAATGAGTATCTTTATATAAAGTAAATACGTATAAGTGTAGTACTTCAAGACTCTTAAAATATAGTGTGGCTTACTTCCAAAGCAAAATCGAACAAAATATTGTCAGGACCTACACAACGTGTGTGGGCACAGATAGTCTAAACATATAATGAAACAGTAAGTCATTGCCTGTCTGTTTTTCCGTCTGTGTAACGTAAAAACTATTAGATGGATTTTAACAGCATTTTGTGAAGTACCTTAGCGTCCTGACTCTAATATAGGATTTTTTTTTCCGCTAAAATATCCTAATTCCAAAAGAAAGCGGAGAAAAAGTATTGAAACTACGCCGATTTTTTTATCGATTTAAAAGTACTGCATCTTTTCTTTCTTTTTGAAAGCAGGATTTTTTAAATACGGTTGCGAACAAGGTACATATATTTATTTTACTAGGTAGTAGCGTCCGCCCGGCTGATTTCGTAGTTCGACATGACAAAACTTTATAGTGCAGAAGTGAGAAAGCAATAAAACACACACACGCCTTCTCAAGCTTCTTCTATGTGTTTTGACATTTCGAACTACAAAGCAACAACAAAATGCCATGTTGTTCTTGTATTTCTTGTAGGGATGCCACTACCTAGTAAAATAAATATACCTTGGTTCCGCAACATATGCCGTTGTTTTAAAATAATGACAAAATATGAATTGAAAGCGGGATAATTTAAACAAGGTTGCGCAACAGATGGTGCTGTTTTAGCCAACTGAATAAAATTTGTATTTCATTTGTATGTTAACTTTGTGGAATTATATTGTTATTAAAATATTTAAAACACCTTTTACAGAGCTTTACAATAATTTTTAGAATCATATAAAAATTTTAGAGTTTTATCCAGGCATGGGTACCTTTATATAAGGTAAATACGTGAGAGTCTTAAAATCTGGTGTGATTACTTTCAAAGCAAAATCGGACAAAATATTGACAGGGTGCATACAACGTGTGTGGGTACAGCTTAGTAATACATACATTGCCTTTTTCGTTATCAAAGGAGTTTTCTTGTTGCACACCATAATGTCGAGAAGCGTCTAGTCCTTCCCAGTATTTTTCTAGGGATGCAATTCTTCGGAATTCCAGTAGCTCTCCTAGCAATTCCTTTATTTCTTTTAGTCTGTTTTCAAGTTGAGGAGATCTGTGTGACTGCTAATCTCTTTGAACACTTTCTTTCTTCAGTCAAGAACCGTTCTATGTCTACAGAGTAAACTTGATTGCACCTTGTTTGTTGGTGAATTATTGTTGTATATTGTGTTCAAACAATAAGCACTGATATGTTTTCTAATTTTTAGGCAATTTGTCGTCGCTAAAAATCTAGTCCGTGATACGGTTTCTATACTGAAATCACAGTACGTGAATGATCAGAAGATAATTCTAGTGACGACAGTGAATACGATTCCGTTATCTAAACAGCGTTTATGATACTTTTAAATATTTAATGGTGGTGCGATTGGACGATTTACTGAAAAAGAGCTATTTTTAATACTAAAAGTTTGTTTGTCGTACCGATTTCTACTGTCTCACTTAGACTTTCCTAAGTGTCCTTTTTAATCTTTAACGTTCAATATTTTCTGTATTGCAAAATAGAGTACAATAAATATTTTCATACTTATATTTAACGATATCTCTGTAACCAGACCGCAGTGAATGAAAAAAAAAACACTTATCAAGAGCTGCTATTTTATTCGTGATTTGCCAAACACTTTAACATTTTATATTGTTTATTTTCATTTTATGGTTTGGTGCAGCTCCTTCTACCTCATCCTCACCGTACAATCATATGTCAATTACTCACGATCATCACAATCGTGTCTCTTTTTGTCTGCAGGACTTGTTTTTTTTTTGTTGTTATATTTGATTTTATTCTTTTTTTTTATTTAAAGTTTGAAGGACAAAGAAATTAAATAAATATTTGATAACAAAACAAAAGGCAATGCAAAAAAACAATCATTGTCGTCTTTTTTTATTATTATGTATTATTTTTTTTTTTTGTAAACGTGACTTATCAGTTGGAAATCTGTGTGTTGGCTTAAACATTTATCACCCCGTTGTAAAATCAAGAAACGTGTAGAAATTCATATTTTTTCTTTCGTTTCTTTTTTTTCTCTTCACAAGATTTTATGGATTTAATGGTCATTCATTTACTAACTCGAGTGTAATTCCTGATTTGGTTGGAAAAACTTGATTTCAATCTTGTTCCTTTTTTTCGGCAACTTTTCAGCGTAATGAAATAATTTCGTTTTAATCTTATAACTCTATTCAAAATTTTGGTTTTACGGTTGAATGTTCGTTAATCGTGCTGATGCATTAATTAACGAGTAAACTTTTGTTAGAGTGACAAAAAATTAGCAAAAATTCATTTATTTCTAGAAGTAATTGTATTTAAATTACCCAGTTTGTGCTGATTAAGACCTGAACTTTATTTATTTCATAACACGTACTAACAAACGATTTAATTAATTGAAGGTGCGAAGTGAAATTAATGGTTTTTTTATTTAAATTTTTAGATTTTTTTTTTTTTTTTTTTTTTTGAAAAAGGTGTTGATTCTAATGTGATGTCTTAATAGTGTGTCAGCAACAGCTGAACTTTTTATCAGTTTCTAATCTATTTTTATTTTTTAATGGTTACTCATGAATCGCAATACCTTACAGGAGGTGTTTCTTTATAAGGTTTGTTAATTAGTTGGTAACATACATGTGAAAGCTCCAGATTTCATATTTAGTCGACCAACATCTCAAATTACCATAAAAAACCAATGGACCTTTATAGTACCACCTACAGAGTTTAAATAACCGCTCTACCGTTCTCTAATTTGAGAGGTTTAAAATGCCCTCAAGATTACGCCATGCGCATGTTTTCCTGTTAGATGGCGTAGTTTGGCCAATGTAAGGTTGACAAGTCTGTAAACAACAAAATGCTTCAATGAGGTACGTACCCATAAATATATGCAATAGGTAAAATTGGCAACCCCTACAAATAAACTCGTAATTTTTATATATAATAGGTTGGGGAAATAGTGATCGGTATCTCAAGTTTATGTTCATTGTCAAGGTGATATTTCACACTAAAAGAGTTCTTTTGCGGTTTTTTGTTTGGTCCATTCAGTTGTGAGTTACTGGGTATTAAAAATAGAAGTCAACAAAGAGAAAATTTGGTACGTTTTATAGTTTTTTCTTGATAAAGGCGAAAATGCAAGCCAGGCGGCTGAACTTATGAATAGTGTTTATGGTGTCGATATTGTAACAGCTAATTAGGTGCAATTTTGGTTTCTTCGATTCCTTTCAGGCATTTTTTATGCTGAAGATGCACCTCGCACAAGGAGCCCCGTTGTCGAATATGTCGATAAAACAGTAGAAATAATCGAAGTTGACCAGCATATTAGTAGTCGTAGTATCGATTGCGAGCTAAAGGTCGACCATAATACAGTTTTAAACCATTTGCGCAAAATTGGATTTAAAAAGAATTTACACGAAAAAATCGATTGAATTTCCATCTGCTAAAACAAAACGGAATGAAATCGACCCATCTCTTATAGGAATAGTGACGGGATAAGAAATACGAAATATATTTTTGAACTAACAATAATTACTCATATCTTAAGCCTAAAATAAAAATAAATATACTTGTTATGTCCAGTCAGTGCTAGACAAAAAAAGATGTATGTTTCACGGTTGCTTCTATCATTTGCGGGTCATCCCTCTAATGTTCGGATGAGAGAAGAAATGTCCCTCCTTCTTAGACGAATGTAACCACGTTCATTTAGCATGTTGCGGGCCAGCGGATTTGGATGTGTTTCAAGCTTCTGTGAATATATAACTGCATATTTCGCTATTTCTGATTTAACTGATGGCACGTTTAGATCTTTGTGGATGTTCGAGTTTTTTATGTACCAGGGAGCAACAGTGATCATCCGTAGAATCTTGTTTTAACGCCTTTGGATTTTTTCTGTATTGCTAGCTGAGGCAGTGCCCCATAATTGAATGCCATAGCACCAAATTGGTTTTAAAATTGACTTGTACAATAAAAGTTTTCAATCTAAAGCTAGAGTAGAATTTCTGCCGACAAGCCAGTTTAGTTGGACTGCTTTTAACTTCATTTGTGCTAACTTTGATTCTATGTGGCGTTTCCAAGTAAGGCGCCGGTCAAGATATATGCCGAGATATTTCACGTCTGAAAGGTGGCGTATCATTTGGTTATTTATGTGAATAGGGGGGCACGATTCCCTACGCAGAGTAAAAGTTATGTGAGTACATTTTTGTTCATTGACCTTAATTTTCCATTTCTTCAACCACTTTTCTAAAATTAATATGTGGTATTGTAAATATCGTGATGCTACTTCGGGACTTTCGTAAATGCTTAAAAAAGCTGTGTCGTCAGCAAATGTCGATGTGTGGACTCGGTCCCTAGTTGGCATATCTGAAGAATACAACAAGTATAAAATCGGCCCCAATATACTACCCTGGGGAACTCCGGCTTCAATTGGCTCAGGTGAGCTTAAAAAATTGCCTTCTTTAACAATGAATTTCCGATTAGTTAAATAACTATCTAACAGCTTGTATGAATTTGCAGGCAAATTCAATTTTAATTTTTGTTTTAGGCCATACCTTATCGAATACTTGGGAATCGTCGATAAAAAGCGCAGAGCAGTATTTTTTTTTTTCTTCAAAGGTCTTCTTAATTACGTTAACTTACCTGTGAGTTTGTTCGATTGTACTGTTTTTTTCTGAAGCCAAATTGATGGTTCGGAATACATCCTTTGCTGCTTAGAATGGGTTTCAGCTTATTTATTAACATCCTCTCAAACAGCTTTGACATATTTGATAAAAGACTTATAGGTCTGTATGATTCAACTTTTGTGTGGTCTTTTCCTGGTTTAGGATCATAGTTATTAACGAAACCTTCCAACCCGAAGGAAAGTACTCAAGGAGTAAAATGGCGTTAAAAATAAAAAGAATAATTTTTCGAGCTGTATGGGGCAACTCAAATAACATCTTGTTACTGGTTTTATCAAAACCAGGGGGTTTCTTAGTGTTTAAATCTGTTATTACCCTTTCAATGTCACTAAAATGAAATCTTAAGGGTACTGCAGCACTAGCTCCGACAGTTGGCAAATAAACTGCATCAGTCAATACATTTGGAGTAAAAACCTTTTTGAAATGTTCAACAAATAATTTGCCTTTTTCGGCATCATTCCTTGCCCAGCCTCCAGACGAAGTTCGCAAGGGAGGCTTATGTACTACTGGCCTTTTAAGGTTTCTACACGCTCGCCATAATGAATAACCCGATTCAGGAGTTGGGTCAAGGTCTTTTAAATAGTTTATCAGAGATGCTGCACTTCGAGATTCTAGTAAATCTCTTAGCCGTTTCGTGCCTTCTTTAAGTCTGCTTTTAAGTTGAGGAGATCTGTGCGATTGCCACCCTCTGCGAATTTTTCTTTTCTCAGCCAAGAGCATCTCGACGTCAACAGAATAGATTTGATTGTGTCTTATTAGGTGTCGGGTTACTGTTGCGTGTTGGGCAGCTAACTTAAGGTTTTGATCAAAATCAGTAAGACTTTGCTCTACGTCTTCTGGAGTTCTTAGCGGGATATTTTCCGAACAAAGTGTACTGAGATATTTTTTATATTTCAACCAAATTATGCTTGTGTTAGTTCTTGGTGACACGATATTTTGCTGGTTCCATATATAGACAATAGTGGGTGAATGATCTTAGGATAATTCAAGTGACGCTTCAACTTCAATCATTTCTTTTGAAATACCTTTAGTTACGCCAAAATCAATAACATCAGGTATTTTTTGCTGATCAGTAGGCCAATAGGTGGGTTGTCCACTCGATATCACGTTTAGACTCATTTTTGAAATTGTGTCAAACAAAACACGACCTTTTGGAGTTATTAGGCGTGATCCCCAAAACGTATGTTTAGCGTTGTAGTCGCCTGATGCTATGAAACAGGGACCTAGTGATTTGAAGAAATCGCTGTATTGACTCTCTGATATTTGAAACCTATGAGGTGAATAAATCGAAGAAACAACTAAGCTTTGATGAAATTCTTCAATGCAGATGTTTGTTGGTTGAAGGTAATCTTCACAAAAATCACACAGTAAATAATGTTTTATTCGAGCCTTTATTAGTATTGCTGAACCACCACATGCTCTGCCACGGGGGTCTTTGGTGTCATATAATATATAGCCATTTATTTTAAAAAAGCTATTTGTTGTTAAGTGAGTCTCTGCAACCAGCATGACATCAATTTGTTCCTTCTTACGGAAGTACTCGAGTTCATTTTTGTGTTGGTGCAAGCCGTTTGCTTTCCAGGAACATATTTTTAAACAGTTCATGGTTTGTTAAGTAACGCCTGCAACATAGTAGATTGCACCTGGCACTTATGGTTGGTGGAAAGTTCATCGATACCATCCAAGGATGTATGAGACAGGCTCTTATGACAACTAAGGCATGGTGCGATGAACAGGGGCTAACCATAAATGCTGGCAAACGCTATGCTCTTCACTCGAAGGAGAAAGGGTATAGAAGTTTGATCCTTAATGCTTTTCGGATCGGAAATCTGTTTGTCAAGGAAGGTGAATTATCTGGGAGTTACTCTGAATAAGGAACTGACCTGGAATGAACATATTGAAATAAAGATACGGAAAGCAAAAAGGACCTTGCATCAGTGTAAACGAGTTTGTGGCTGTAAGTGGGGAATCTCGCCAAAGGCTGCATATTGTATTTACATAATGATGTAAATACCCGACGTAAATACCGATGTAAATACCTGACCCGTAATAACTTATGCATCTGTGTTTTGGTGGCCAAAAGCCTCTAGGACTACAGTTAAACGTAAGTTAGATGGGGTTCAAATGATTCCTTTTATGAGTATAGGGGCGCAATGCATACTGCTCCAACACAGGCAATTGAGGCAATGTTGGGATTGCTACCCTTGGACTTATTCATTAGGTCAACGGCTGCAATGTCAGCTCTGGGAATGAAGCGGCGGACCAACTTGCTAAAGGCGGATATGCTGTGAATTTCAGTGGACTAGAACCCAGAGTAGCGGTGGGTAATGGCATAATGCCTGAGCCTTGAACAAATGCTAGCGATCACTAGAGACTGTGTGATGAGAAAGAAGGCGGACAGTTGCCAGTCGATAGTCTGAAATCATTAAAGTCAAGATTAAAGGCTGGTTGTAGCACGTGACTCAATGAAAGTAGGGTGCCGTAAATTACGTTTCGGTTTCCTTGATCATGGAGGACGGAAGGGAGTCGAAAAGGGACCCATAATGGAAGTGGTCTGCTTCGTCATTTCCCCTATATTAATAATAATGACTATAAATGATGAGAGATTATTTGCATGGTTTCCCAATTTTTGCCTATTACTTAGATTTATTTGTACGTGCTTATTTGAAGCAATTTGTTGATTATAGACTTGGCAACCTTACATTGGCCGAACAACATCTTCTAACGGAAAAACATGCGCATGGCGTAATCATGTCTTCTATTACTCTTGAGATTTCATATCTCAGTGCAACATAATAATTGTACTACGCTTTTTAAGAGGTTTTTGTTTGCCGAAAAAATTAAAATAATTAGCCCTACTTCAACATTTTTTTTCCTAATTTCCAGCTATAGCAACATTTTATGTACTCTGTCTTAATTCGCGGTTAGGCAATCAAGTTACCCAATACATATGTACATATTTAATATAAAGTGATTTATTTTATCAATAAATTTTAATTTTATGACTATTTTCATATAAAAAATAAATCATCTGTCTTTAATTACGCCCTAAAAATACTGTTTATAAATGCTTCTCCAGAATTTGTAATTCTGACATTTTTCCAACAAAATTCGGTTGACTTGATGAAGTACATGAAAAAATTAAACAAAATAAATAGCAAACATTTTAAATGAAGCACAAATGTTGCGTGTCACATTTGACTTGTTATGCCACTTCGATGTATTCGGCATACAATTCAAATGAAGTATAAAAAATATGTATTAGGGAGAATAAGTATACATAGTCGTATTCAAATACTTATTCGCAGTTTTGAAATTTTTGTGTACAAGAAAGATGAAGGAAAAAACAAAGAAAGATCAACATGTGTTTATACAATCAAACCATTCAAATATGAATATTGAGTCACAAAGAAAAATAAAAATAAAAGAATTTATTTCCAAATTGCGTTGTTTTTAAAACTTATTAAAGCAAACAAAAAATTCTCAAAATGACAAAATTGTTTTAAAAAATAGATTTAACAAGTACAAATGGCATAGAAGAAACCCCCTGAAATAAACCACCAAACGGTTTTTTTAATTTCAAATAAATCATCATGTGTCCATTTTAAAGTATGAGAATTAAGATAAAAGACGCATTTCCATATTCCTATTTTTTTTTTACTTTGAGTATAAGTTCGCCACTAAAGAAGTGTTTTTAACTAGTTGAAACGATTCCTAGAAATATTATGGTGCCCTTTTGGTCTCCTCTTTTTATGTTTGTAACAAGTGCGAAAATATATGTATTTTTCATTACGTTTTTGTTTTCAACACTTAATTATATTGGCCTTTATTTCACATCTTCAGTCAGATCTTAGATAAAAAAAGGAAAAAATAAATAATTATATCTGTTTTGTTTTTTTTTATGTAGTTTTTGTCGTTTCCCTTTTAAAATCAATTTTTGTATTGTTGCACTCGAACTAAATATTTAGTTTAGCTTGATTTTGTGTGGCATGTTTTGAACTATTAGCTCATGCTATTGTTACACTACGGAACAGTAGTTGTAGTTGTGAAACAATTCCCGAGAAACCTCCTGCCTTACTTTAATTTCCAACTCCTTTTTGTGTTGCTTTGGTTTGGTTTATGTGCGGCCTCATTTCTAAAGTATTTTTTCGTGGTGCTGACACACTGGCATTTACAACGATCCAGTCCATGTTTTTATACACACATACATATATTTGTTTACGAGTATCACAGATACATACATACGGGTATATTTTATAGGCGACCATCAAGAAATTGCAACAATATTCGTGGTCTGAAAATACAATTACTGCAGGGTGGTCGATTTTGTTATTTTATCAGGGGGTTATGTAGGGGGAATATCGAAACAGACCACTTCCACTACACAATGTGTCTCTTTTCGACAGGGATATTTTAATTGGCAGATAATATTTTTGAGAAAGTATAAGTACATAACATATAACTATCAAACGGCTTTTTAAACAGGAGTATCGTTACACAGCACGCATAATGTGTTCAAAGTGTTAGATAAACAAATTAAATTAACTTACGACGCACAGTGTTGTGAGCCTGGCCATATATAGAAAAATCTAATTATGGAAATTAAAAAAATGGCTAATGGTATTTAATAAAAGACACTTTTACTAATAAGCGTGAAAAAAATTAGATTAAAATAATAATTTTTTTCAAAGATATGGCTCTTCAAAATTGTGGTTTGAAATAACTGCAATTTTGTATAAAAAAGGAATAAAAATGAGCATGTACTTCGTAGGGTTAAATAATTGAATTTAGTAGGCAAATAAACCATTATTATGTTTTAAGAATATAAATGGTATTTTTAATTACATATGTCGATAACAGTCATTATAAGAATGATATTAATAAAACAAAACATAACTTGTTGTGATAAGCCAACATATAATAGTGAAGAAAAAACAATTTCCAAATATTTCCGGGATATTTTTTCTTTCATTTTATAACAAAAAGCTGCGCTTAGGTGCGCCAATTTAAATAATTGTTATTTTTTTAAAGTCGCACAGTAAACTGTCTAATGGAAAAAAATAAAACAAAAACTTTCAAATTTATCAATAAAACACATATGGGATGAAAGCTGAGACTCCCACGATTCCAGAGGTGGTTTGGTTTTTCATGTGCGTTACACCTATAAAAAGTTACACGGCTTTAATTTTTAAGTAACAAAAAATGGATTTAGAAAAATAAATATCAAGAAAATGTGGAGGATGATAATATAGAAGATATATCTTTTGAAACTGTATTACTGCATAGTGAAGATATGTATAGTTTAAGCGAATCGTAGCATTTTTTCTAACTTTTATGACACGTATAAATTCCAGGATATACGGGAAGGACACGAATCCTTACTCCGAATTTTTTAAAATTTTTAATTTTGTTACGTTTTGCCAACCTAAATATATGTGCCAAATTTCAGTTCTTTACAATAACTTTTTCTATTTATGGCCACTCGTTATATGAAGTCACGACACTGTGCGACGCTTATAATAGGTCATAATAGGTAATAGGTACGACAAACATTTATTTCAAAAGAGCTTTAGCGAAAGTGAAAACCGTAAATCATAAGATAATTTTCCGTATTATAGGGTGATTCATTTCGAGGTTCCATACTTTTTTAAAGAAAAAAACACAGAAAATTCAAATTTAATGGAGAATGTTTATTATCATTTGAAAGAACATTCTTTTGCATTTATTTTTTTACGCATTATGTCTATCAAATGTTGGCCGTTGGTACGTCGCAGATGGTCCATCCGTTGAGTCCAATATTCGATGACTCGTTCAAGCATTTCGACTGGTAACTGGCGAATAACAAGAGTGATGTTTTCCTCCAAGGCCTGAATCGAAGCGGGTTATTCCGCATAAGCTTTAGACTTTACATATCCCCACAGGAAAAAGTCTAACGGTGTGATATCACACGATCTTGGTGGCCAATCGACCGGCCCATAAAGTGAAATTATATGCTCATCGAAATGATCTCTCAATAAATCCATTGATTGATGCGATGTGTTGGAAGTGGCGCCGTCTTGCTGAAACCAAATGTCGCCGACAATTCCAGGTATAAAATAGTCGGTTATTATGGCATGATAACTGTTGTTTTTTCTGGATGAAGTCGCAGCTCTTGAATCTCTTTAGTGCGCTTCGTCCCAAATGTGGCAATTTTGTTTGTTTACCAATTGAGCCAGAAATGGGCCTCATCACTAAACAAAATTTTCCTCGAAAACGTCGGATCTTCTTGGAACTTTTCAAGAGCCCATAGAGTGAAGCGATTCAGGCGTAAGTCTTTCCCTTATGAGGCTATTGGCTATTGAAAAAAGTACCTCGAAATGGATCACCCTTTACTTAGATTTATTTGTACGTATTTATTTGAAGAAATTTCCTATTATAGACTTGGCAACCTTACATTGGCCTTACAACGTCATCAAACTCAAAAATATGCGCATGGCGTAATCTTATCTTCTATCATTCTTGAGATCAATAGTTTTAGTAAGACATCTCATGTCAAAAATTCTTTGATCAGATTAAATTTAAAATTTGTGGATCCTACATGTTGTTTATATTACCGTTTAACTTTTTCACTCCTCGGTGATTTCCGACCTTAGTCCTTATTCTGAGGACTCCAATGGTATCGACATTCAAACTGTCTGCCTGTAGTTCCCAGTCTGTTGTTTGTGATAAACATTCACACACGAAGTGCGCTGTATTCCCGATTTACATATCTCGCAGGTAAGACTTAAAATTTAGGGGATTTCGATTATATTTAACCACCATATTCTTAGTCCTTTTTTTAAATCTCAACCTCATGCAAGGCCTTAGCTTCGACTTGTCCATTTCACAGTGCAGTTCTCGGTTCAGGCTTGAATCGAGCTACAGCCATTAGCGTAGGAGGTAAAATTTTTTAGTAGGGTGGATGCAAAAGGATTTTAATAGGAGAATAATATTATTAATTTAACTATTTTCTTTTAAGCTTTAGGTCTTTAAATAATTTTATTTTTTCGATATTTCGCTACTCCTTTGTGTAGCATCATCAGGAAAAATTAACAAATTAACGTTATGAAAATTACAATTAAGTATTGAAAATTTTTTCAATACTTAATTGTAATTGTATTGAAAATTATAAATACTTAATTGTAATTGTATTGAAAATTTTTTCAATACTTAATTGTAATTTTCATAACGTTAATTTGTTAATTTTTCCTGATGATGCTACACAAAGGAGTAGCGAAATATCGAAAAAATAAAAATAAAATTATTTAAAGACCTAAAGCTTAAAAGAAAATAGTTAAATTAATATTAATAAAAAGGTCAAATAAACTATATAAAGGAGAATAATATTGTGAAAAGAAAAATGTAGCACAATTATTTTAATTTCTGGGGAGAGCAACAGCAAGTCTGGAGGCGGCATTGCACACCCAGAATGGCCTTTCCACGCTAATTGGTACAGACATTATCAACAGAGAGAATTTTTTTCTTAATTAGATTAATGTTTTTAAAACTACTCCCTTTTAAATCTACTAATCAATAGTCTATATTCCGCGACGATGGTCTTCACGCTCATTTGACGCTAGTTGGGTATTCCGTTGCCGTCCCTGTCTCGTTTGATTATTTCCTAAATCGATAGAAGCCGAACTTCTCTAGTTACTTTTCTCCGCCCGACTCACCACTGACAGATGTGATACTGATTTACATCGCCTTAAATTGGAGGTAGTCTTGCCACTAGCTGAATACAATGCATCTACCAACGCCCTCATACATAGATACACAAAAAATAGCAATTTCAAAGCAGCCTTATAAAACAATACTCATACCCCTTGCCTAGGAGGTGTTGTCCCTACGAAACTAACGGTTCCCGTGGTATCAGTGGACAATTTTTAGATCTCTAAGATTTTTATCATGCAGTTGCGGGTCCATGCCAGTCTTGGGGTCTGGCACCGAAGTGAGAACATTATTAAGACACGTCCTGAAAAGTACTTAATGGTTGAAAAACGTTGATGTGGTAGCCAGAATAATTTTTTCAATTCTCAGAGGCTCCTTTTACTTCCGGTTCAGTTAATATTGGCTGCTCAAGTAGCTTTGACATGTTTGATAATAGACATTAGAAAGACTCCATACATGTAGTTCATGGCATGTACTACCATAATAAAATTTTATATGCGTAGTCCTAAATAAGATCTTCACACAATTTGGTGTTGCCCAAGCCAATTCAATGCAGGAAGAACTTTTTATTATAACTTCAATTGCTGTGAATCTCCTTTGAACTTTTTGTTCGTGCTGAGTGCCACGAACTCTATGGAATTCATAACTTTTATTTTATTTTTGAGCAAAAACATGTACAAGTAGCTTAACTTTGTTTACATAATTTTTAGTGACAGTGTAGCCACTTTTTCAGAAAATTTGCAAAAGGTTTCCCTCTTATTGCATAGAACTTTCATTTTGAAATAGAGAGTAATCCTCAGGTAACTTAGGAAAATTCTTGCAATCTGTTTAACAACAAAAATAATCCCTTAAGATCATGACGACTCTGTTTTTTTTTTCTAAATATATACGAGTAATCCTGTTGCACATACTTGTCGAAGTACAACGACGAGTAAAGACATTGAAATTACTAGGCAGTAAATGCTGCATTCAAATACAATTAAATCGTATGTTGTAGCTGCTGTAGTTGTTGTTATTGTTCCTTATATGCCAGCCCTTTTTATGTTGATTGTTGTGCAATCAACGAAGCATTGAAAGATTTTCAAAACGAAACAACAACAAAAAAAAAGAACAAATAACACAGATCACTGTTATGGCTTTTTATAAATTTATTTCTCGTTTCTTTTATTATTGAACACACTGGGACTCGTATATATTATACATAAATAAATAAAATAAAAAAAAGGCCAGTACTGTGGTCAAAATAATCATTATAATCATTGTTGAAAATAAAAAGACCTGTTTTGGCAGCCTTTATGTTCCATTTTTAGTCATGCAATTGTTTTATCCCATGTATGTACATATGTATGTATGTATGTACGATTTCTTTTTCTTCATTTTACCATTGTTGTTGTTATTGGTTTAGCAGCAAGTAGCCGTAATTCATTGACGGGAATCCAATAATAATACCAATAATGGTGGCGATCATCAGTTTATTATACGATCAGCTGAAATTGCTGTAATAAAATATAAATAAAAATTATTAGAATTTAACGTGGGCTTGACTGCTGTTTTTTTTTTTTTTTGTGAAACATTTTACCATAAACTTTTTTTATGATCTTGACTTTAGTGGTTGTTAAAGTAAAACCGACCCAACATATATTAGAAAATTTTATTTTTATAGATCTTGAATATAATCAATATTTTCATGTTATCAATATTCCCATAGTATTCCACCGAGCTATTTCACGATGTTTGCTAGAAGCCGAAATATATGGCAGAACAACATGCTAGAAGCGTCATGCAGTAAGACTGCAAATCAGTTGAAATATGTGCTTTGGAACCATGGAACAATGAACAGTATTATTGGCCACTAAGTAAATTGTCCCTTTTCGACTTTATTCGTTTCTCAATGATTTTTGGGAATCCATTGGTAAATTACGATAATTTTCTTTCATTAAGTTTCTTGCTGTCACTAGCCACTAGGCGAGGGTTATGATTTCAAAAATCTAACTTTTACCTCATCACCACTGTTGTCATTGATATTATTTATGTAAAGAATCAACATTCAATATGGCTGGACATTCACACACAATTTGTGCTACAGTCTCAGACTTTAAAACAATAATCGGCTTTTTAACTTGGCCAGATGATACTTGTAGTTTCAATGACCTCTCACTAATGCATTTATCCGGCCGAAAATATGTATTGTTTCAAAAAAACCTTTAGAGATTAACTCATCCATCTCTTTCAGACTCCACCATTGGCCTATGAAGAGCGGAGTTCCTTCTTGAGACGCTTTTTGTCTATCCCTGTTGGATGCTCATGGTCCAGTTTAAATTTAGCAATACATTACTTTCATTGAGTCTCGTGCTGTCACTAACATTTTACTCTCGACTGTATTGATTTCAGACTGGCGACTGATACATGTCGACCTAATTGCTAACATTTGCTTATGACTAGGTCTCCAAAGCTTTTCCATATAATGTGTGTTTGCCCGTGTTCGAAAGCATTTTTTTTTTGTTAGCATTTTTCCAAACACAGTCTGCAAATATCGTCTTACCGCGATTTTTAACTTGGCCAGATAATACTTGAGAATCCATGACCTGTACTAACGCAGTCATAGCTCCTTCTTAGTCTTCCTGCCAACTTGTAGTGAAAAGTTCCAGAGGGTTTAACCCAGATTATATCCAAGCTTCTTCTTAGTCTTCCTGCCAACTTGTAGTGAAAAATACCAGAGTCTTTGGTGGGAATCGAACCCACAACCCCGGAATGATAGACTAGACACTACCTACTAGCCCACCGAGGCATCTGAAAATGGTATTGCAATAGATTTCATTTTTTAACGTTAATTGCTTAGTGCGATTAATCGCAGTCACGATCATAACGACTACGTATTCTAATTTACAAATAGCCGGAGTGGGAGGTAATCAAAATACTTAAGATTAATCCAAAATTAAACGATTTTGTTTTTGATTTCTTTAATTATTATGATTTTAAAGAGAAATTATTAAGTTTTTTTTTCGTCATTTAAATCTATAAAAATTGTCGCTGTTTCATTTTCACTTAACTTTATTTCAACCAAAACTGTGGTTAATTTACATTTCCACGAAAAAAAAAAAACTGTGAATAAATATAAAAATTTCTTGGTTGAGAAAGCAGCAATAAAAAAAATTACCAGATTCGGATATTCACATTTCACAGGAGAAAATAAGTATTTGAAAACAAAAATGGCAAAGTATGTGGTCAAAATGCTAAAAACAAACTACGAGTGACGTGAAATGAAATGTATATCAATAAATAAATCAGAAATAACGAGTATATTTCGCAAAGAAAAAACTCATTAATATTCAGCAAAAGTAGTTATGTATGTAGCTACCAGATACTACAACTGTCCATAACTACAACTCAAATTCTTATCAAAATCTTTTACAGAACAAATAAATAAATAAAAAATGCATTTCAATAAAGAAGATGACCGTGAAAAATAAGATTTGATTTGTTTTTTTTTTGAATTTAATAAACGTTAAGATTTTTATAAGATATATTTATATATGTATGCATGTATGTGAAACACACTAATACACTTCTGTATGTATGAGGGGTTGTATAATTTTTATTAATTTTTTATTGTTATCACCGTAGTTGTTGTTGCTGGCTTGTTTGATATATAAATAGGATACGAAAGATGCCTCCACATGTACGAGTATATTAACAGATACATAAATTTCAAGGTCTCCAATTCACATTAAAAAAGGAGAAGAAAAAAAGATAAACTAAATAAATTCATACAGGCAAAAAATATAAACAAAAATAAAAATAAAAAACAGAATTTATATTTTCGTTAAATTATGGCCAGAAAAAAGAACACAAAAGTGCAGGGCGTTTTTGTACGTTTTCAATTTTTTTATAAGCCACTCTGTCACAAAGTCAGCAGACTGTCTGGAAGCTTTTTCTTTTGGCCAAGAAAATAAAGTAAAATAAAAACAAAAATAAAATAAAAAATACTGCAGCATTATTTTATGCTCGTTGAATCCGTTGAAGAGTAAAAATATGAACAACATTCGTGATATCATCAAAAAACGAAAAGAAAACGTTTATTTTGTCAGTCAACCAACCAACCACTTGGTTTAGGATGTGAGAAACTAAAAATAAAAATTTAAAAATGTAAACTTTTATTTCACAAAACAAATTTATTTATGGGTTGCAGCACAAAGAACCTGCAACGAAATTCATTAATTCATTCTAAGGCCTAAATTATCAAATGCCATGTTATGTTGTACGCACGAATATTTTATTTATTCTTGCTGTCAGTGGATCAGGATTTACTTTTCTCAGTAATAATTCTCTTGGAAACATTAAAAGTTGAAATTTAATTTTTCATGAATACCCATAAGTGGTGAAATTTAACCATTAGTTTAAGTGACAGCTTGCTACGCACAAACTATGAAATAGAATCGAGTGATTCCATTCGTCCAGATAATACTGCAAGTGCGGATCCTAATGAAAAATACTAGACACATTATATGACATTAAGATCTCCTAGACTGGTCCCTCAGATATTATGTTTCTATTAAGAAACTTGTGTATTTAAGAATAAAGTTAAGGACAGTGGGACAGAAGATTTTTTCTTTCAATCCTTGCATGCAACTGGTCAGTTTATGGCATCTCACCTCAGCTATCTAAAAGACGTACCCAATTACACTGTTTCTAATTGATCTGTCCAGTCCTTTCGCATATTCATTTCGAAAAGACTCATTATGTGCAGAAACTCATACTCGTGAGACGTCAGCTTGACGACCGAACTTGAATTGCAAATCCTTACCTTGGCATACTGTATCTCAACCAAAGTAAATATTTGCTCACCACTTTTGCTAATTTCCACTCGTTCTTGTATCATTGCACATGAGATATCATCTGCTTTGTGTTTTATTTTTTCACCGCTCGTGTGCGACTGTTTGGGCTTTTTTCATTTTCATGAAATTATATTTTTTTTTTGGTTTTGAGTAGTTCGGTTTGGGTTCACACCACATGAATGAGAAATGTGATCATTTCTCTTTGTTCATGAGGAATTTTTTCATGAGTGAGAAATGAAAATGTTTCAAATCTCTCTTCGCACGCCCTAGTCTTGCTCTAGTGGAGAAATGGCCCGTGAACCTAAAACTACTCTTAACACTTTTCTGTATAAACCCAGAATTAGCTTAGTTTTTGCCGCATCCAGTATGAGCCTAATTGCCTATCATCCAAGAACTGGTTAGTTCTACTTACTACCCAATCGGTTAAAAGCCTATAGTAATGACTAATCGGTGGCTTTACCGATTCTGCTAGATCTAAATAAGTTTTCTGCGAACCCAGTCTTACTAGTTTCTCAGCAATTTCGTTGCCCTTAACATTGCAATAACACGGAACACAATCTAACCCTATGCTTCTCCTTCAGTATATCAATAGCACTTTTTTCACTCGCCTCCCAGCTTTGATATGACGCTGTGTCCTGACTTTAAGCGCCGCTTGGCTATCGACGTAGATAGTGACCTCCACTCCTTCTAACACGTATCCATATACCAATTCTGTGGCCTTGAAAACAGCTCTGACTGAGACACACTATCTAAACCGAAATTCCAGTACCTTTAAACCGGAAATTGTGTTTTTTCACTGCGTTTTCTCCACTTTTTCTGGGAAATGATATCTTATATTGGAATCACGATGCTAAGGTACCTCATCACAAAATTTAGTTAAAATCCATCCAGTAGTTTTTACGTGATGCGAACACAAATGAAAAGTAGACAGAAAGACAGATGGAAATGAGTTACTATTATATTATGTATAAATATGTATAGATTAATGACCTGAAAAACTTTCGGAAACTGTCTGTCGGCATTTATAATTTTACACATTTTAGTAAAGCTTATGGACAAAAGCTTCGAGTTCGAGGTTTTACATTGACGCGATTTTGAAACCAATTTCTTTAGAATGGAGTACTTTCAATAGTCTTTGCATCTCTTCAACCTATCAAACTCATTTATTTATGTTTATATAAGAATAGTATATAAATATTAAATTATAAACCGGCTTAAAAAAAACAACTTTAAAGGAATAAAAAAATAATTTATTTTTGTACTTCATTTGCGATTTGTCGCAATAAATTTTAAAACTAATTTCCGTTTAAGCTTTTTTTTCTCATTTATGTTAAATATGCATTTTTTCATTTAATTTTTTAAACTTTTTAACCCTTTGATGTATGTGTTTGTGTAGCTGTAAATGAAAATAAAGGCCAGCAAACAACCCTCAAGCAGCAGCAGCAAACATAAGGTGGTCTTCTGAATACAAAAAAAAAAAATACCAAACTTAGAGCGTGTGCTAATATGTTGGAGTTTTGTTTAAAGAAACCCTTTAGGAAGCTAATTTAAATTAAAAAACAATAAAGATATTGAATATTCATCCTAAAGGTAATTAGAAAACCAAAGAAAAAAAATCATTCAATTATGGGATAAAAAAATCCCCCAAAAATTTATATTTTTTTAAGTTTTTTTTCTAAATTTGTATACTTTGTTGTTGTGTCATATAAATTAAGGCTTCTGCTGTCAATGCATTTCGTGTTATTATTTAGAGGCAATGCGTTTGACATTTCTTTTCCTTTTTTCTTTTTTTTTTTTGAATAACAAAATTTGGAAAAAAAACACCTTAACAGAATCCGTATCAGACATGGGGGTATTAAGATTTTTTTCATGAGTATCTTTTATTTCTATTCCAACTGTTTCTACCGGGTGTGATGATGCAGTACATTTTCCACATGAAGAAACCACAAAATACAAAAATTAAATAAAAAATTCCTTAACAACTTCGCTTTTTTTTTAATTGCAATTATTTTTATACTTTTTTGAACTTGATTTACATATTTTCTAATTTGTTCGAATTTGTTTTCACAAAATTTTTTTTCTCCATTTTTTGCCTAAAAAGTTACAAATTTTATGTTGTGTCATTTGAAACCCTTTTTTTTTGTTTTCAATGGAGGCCAGCCGTTTTGCTTTCACTCTCTGGGGTGTAATTGATCATTGTGTTCTATTTGCCTTCGTTCGAAAAAAAATATTCCTATTGTTAAATAATTTGTTTGTTTATACTTTATTTGTTGTTGTTGTGATTTTTGAATTTATAATAAAATCATAAATACAGCTGACGTCATTATTATCAAACTGCTGGATGCTGTAATGATTTTTTGCATTTTTTTTCCGGAAAGTTTTCCAAATATTTGGTATCCTTTTACGTTAAGGGTTGAGTGTTGAAAGGATTCGTTACCTAGTTTCTTTATTATTTGCTTATACATACATACTCGTACATTGTATTTTTAATTAATTTTTAATGATTTATTATTTTATTAATTTTTTATATTTTATTTTATTTTTTTGTGAAGTTTTATCCAAATCTGCTGTAATTTTGAATATTATGTCGCGAAATAACAATCTAAAGAAAAATACTTAGGTGTCTCATTCATGAAGTTTGAACAAGCAATAACTTTTAAACAAATCCATAACATTTTGTACTCCGAAGATAAGTTCCTGTATTATTTTTTACTGCCAAAGACCTGTCATTGAGAGGCTTGTATTGCAAGCAAACTTTATTTTCTATCTGGCTGAAATGAATGCTTTCTCTTGTTTTGGGCCTGAAACTAGAAGAAACCCATTTTTGCGGACCTGCTAGCTGCATAATATACTTGTGCTACGCAGACCAGTATCCCCTGAGATATTAGTTATTTTCGGTTGTTGATGAGTCCCCTAGTTGTAGTTCAAAGGTCCCCAAACAAATATCGGGTGGTTAAATTTTAAGGGCCGATGTTGATCGTGAACCACACCTAAACTTCAAGTTTTTTTCTACATTTTATTTGACATTTCTCAATTTCAGGCCAACTTAATTTGAACCATGGAGAGACACACAATCGAGCAACGCTCGATGGTGTATCTTTTGCGCGACAAATTCAATGGCCGTATTATCTCACGTGGTGGCGATGTCAATTGGCCGCCAAGATCATTTGATTTGACACGGTTGGACTTCTTTCTTTGGGGTTATTTGAAAGAAAAGGTGTACGTCGATAAGCCGGCAACAATTCAAAAGCTAAAGGATGAGAGAATTCGGCACGTTAACGGCATAGAACCTCAATTATGCCTCAGCGTCATCGAAAATTTGGAGCATTGGATGGAGGTATGCTGCCAAGGTCGCGACGGCCATTTTGCCGATATTTTGTTCCACTCATAATTGAATCATACCAATATTATCAAAATAAAAATAAATGATAATAATTTCCTAAATAATTTGTCTTTTATTCAAATTTTATTCACATCGGTCCCTTAACATTTAACCAGTCTTTATAGGTCCTATCTATTCAAAGTGACATATCATTATATATCATGCCAGGATGTTACAACTCATTGAGAGAAAAAAATTAACTTCGACAGTTTGGCAATTAATAAATGCTTTAAGCTAAATATTTTCTTGAAACATACAACAAATAGCTAATAAAGCTATTTTCTAAATAAAACTATTTTCCCTAAAAGTTCAGCTCCAACACATATACAACACATATATAGTGCAGTTATATGTGCTTTAAACATCTGGAAGTTAAGTACACAAAAAGAAAAATATCATTGAGGTAATCATAATCTAGGAGCAACATATTCAGCCCAATTATGAATATTTCCGGGGAAATTTTTCCCTTCCCAATGTTTTGTTCGCGGGAAAAATCTCCCTTATTCTAATCTCGCTGGGAGTAGCAAAAAAAGGAAGTGAGAAAATCGGAAAGATCTGGTTTGCTTTTGACATTTTATTTTGAGTTTAATAATAAAAAAACAAGTAAGAGTGCTATTTTTGGGCATATCGAATCTTATATGCCTTTCACCATAGTAATTTTAAATATTATCTTACTCTATTATTTTTTCTCAATTTTATAACAATATACAATTGGGTTTTACTTTTATGATTGCAACTTCGTTATTACAAATATAATATAGACTTTTTATTTTAAATCTTATAGGAATTTTTTTGTAAAATTTTATTGAAAATTTTATTGTAAAATTTTACCGAAAACTTTTTTTTTTAATTTTATCGAAAATTTGTTGTAAAATTTAGGACATTTCAGCCTTGAAATTTCCACTAGCTATACCTGGATGTTTTTATATTACGGTCAGCGAATATTGCACATGATGTCTATTTGTATTTTTTGGCCTTAAAAAAATTAAATCATTTTTTATATTCAAAAATTCAATACTTACATTTCCGCGCTAAATCCCTTTCAAATACATATATTAGGAAAAAAACTTCAAAAAAAAGTTATTTATTTTCCCCTTTTTAATATTCATAATACATACTTTTTTCCCTCGGTAGAGAAAAGGGGAAAAATTCCCGGGAAATTTTAAATTATAATAGCAGGAATGGGAGAAGGGAAAATTTCCCCGGGGAATTGGTATTCATAATTGGGCTGATTATGATTGAATTATATGGCCGTAGTCAAATCATATTATTAATTATAATAACAATAGTGTTATGTTAGAACCATATTATTGTCTAGTTTTAAAATAACATTGTAAAATATACTATGACCTTATAATAATGAAATTTTATTTTACTACGAAACAAATTAAATAAATATTGTGAGGTATATATTTATGAAAAATATACTTTATTTATTTATATAAACATACCTTATAAAAATTTAATTATTTTTAAGCATACGATGAGATAAATGACTGAAATCATAAATTATTATTTTTTGAAACATAAACCCCGTAAAACAAGAATCTAGTATATTTAAAATAGTAAACAAAAAATTAAAAAAAAAAACATTATTTCTTTAATTTTAGTCATACTGTGGTTACATATGAGCAAACTTATCACAGTTGGATTACTAATAATATATAATGGTGATAAATAAAAAATTGTTTTTGAATATTAAAAAAAAACTTTGATTATTATTTCAAAATTATTTAGTTCAAACCAACTATGATGCATTTTTTAGTTGTAGTAACCATTTAATGATTAGATAGTAACAAAAACTTGTTTATCGTGACAAAAGTAATGATTAAAATAACTATAAGTTGTTCATCGCAACCGTTTATTGTTACAGAGAACATAAGATGGTTCTTGTGATCATAACATAACCATGTTTTTCTCTGCGTGTATACACGATATTTTATTTTTATTTATTTAATTTTTATTTATTTAATTTTTATTTATTTAATTTTTATTTATTTATTTAAATTTTGTATTGCATTCGTTATTCTGTAATTTTTTATTTTGCCATACGTAGTATAAGGTAAAGATAGTAATCGTGAAAAAAATCTAGGTCGGGATTTCGACCGATTTATACGTTTTGAGGTCTCCTGAATCCATTTTGGCTGCTTTGTCACTATTTTTATGGAGTTTGTACGGGTCATACCGTTTGCTATATCAAAATGAAATTTAGTATTTGCCTGTGGTATATGGAGATGAATAGCTGTACAGTTTTTTGACATAATTGGGAGGGGGCAAGGGGTAGTTTCCTTACCCCAAATTTTCTGAACGCTCTAAAGGTCTTACCGTATGACATATCAAAATGAAATTTAGTATGTGCCTTTGGTATATGGAGATAAAGAGCTGTATAAATTTTGGGCATAACCAGGAGAAAGCAAGAGGTAGTTTACTTACTCCCAAATTTTGTGAACACTATACAGGTCACACCGTATGACGAATTGAAATGAAATTCAGTATGTGCCTTTGGTATATGTATGTATATGAAGATCTGTTTTATTTGGGGATAGTCGGAAAGGGGTAGTTTACTTAACACCCCCAACGGAAAAGAAATTATTTTTCGATTCGAATATACTTTGAACTTTATGTAATACATCCATAAAAATATCTGTTGCCATTGGGTATGGTAAAGTTGAGTGTAGGCCACTCCAGTTTTATTATTTCAATAATTGATATTGAACAAAGGGTTGTCAGATTTTTTCACCTATTTCGCGGAAAACCATGGAAAAAATCGCCAAAATCGTCGTTATATTTTGCTAAAAATATATGCATATATATAATATTTTTAAAGTTAATAAACATTTTTAATAAATTGCAAAAATTTTTTTTTATTGAAATCGCTTAAATTCACCAAAAATTTTAAGAAAATCGCCAAAATATATTCTATTATATCATATTTTAGTTTTTATTTAAAACAAAACAAAAATGATTAGAGAACACGAGAAAGATACAATTTTTACTTATGGCAACAAGAAATTTATTGGGTAATATAATAAAAAGAATCCTTGGGCTGTTTAGCCCATCCTCAAGGTATTTTTCATCGTCCTCTTATTTGGATTTTGGATTATGGAAATTTAATTATAGATAAAGTGCAACATGTGTTATTTGTACTCATAAAATTTATAGCATCTAGAAAATTATACTTTATTCTATTTCGCAGATGAGTTTTAGTGTAATTAAAGTTAATTTCACCAGCATCCGTCTTTTATAGGGAAACCATTCAAGCCTCTGTCTATAACGGTTTCAAAATTAGGGTCACATA
This sequence comes from Phasia obesa, assembly GCA_949628195.1. NCBI lineage: Eukaryota > Metazoa > Arthropoda > Insecta > Diptera > Tachinidae > Phasia > Phasia obesa. The sequence continues at coordinate 92,917,854 of OX451215.1, forward strand.
GATCAAAAAACATCACCTATTGGGACACCCTTTCATTTACAATTAAAGACCTGTTGTTATAGAGGACTTGGCCACAAAGATTCTTTGTAAATTTCAACTATCTGTATATAACGGTAAAAAAGTTTAACCATATATATCAAATTATATGAACTATTGGGACACCCTTTACATTATAATTCCAAATATTTATACTTGCTATCATACCAGAGAAAGTAGTAGATATTCTGCCTAATTTTCAAGTGTTTGTGTTTAACGGTTCAAAAGATAGGGTCATATAGATCAAATTACATAATTTATGGGGACACCCTCTAGTTTCTAAATTCAAATTGTATACTTGCTATAGTGGACTTTGCAATACAGGTTCCTTGTAAATTTCAGCTGTCTGTCTATAACAGTTCAAAAGTTTGGCCACATACATAGGATTACATTAACTATTGGGACACCCTTTTAGTTCCAAATTCAAATTTTATACTTTTTGTTATAGCTGACTTAGCAATACAGGTTCTTTGTAAATTTCAGCGGTCTGTGTAAAACTGTTCAAAAGTATGGCCATATACATCAAATTAAATGAACTATTGGAGCACCCTTTAAAATTTTGAATATTTATACATTTTATTAAAACAGTCAGAGTAATCGACATTCTGTCAAATTTTCAAGGTTTTGCCAGTAACGGTTCAAAAGATAGGCTCAAATAGGTCAAATTACGTCACCTATGGGGACACCCTTTAAATTTTAAATTTATTTTTTTTATCAATTTCTGCTGTTGGGAGCTATACCGACACGCCATTTTTTTAAATTTTAATTTGGTGCCCTTTATGGTTCTTAATACACGTCAAAAACATGTATGTTATATGGGGACACCCTTTAATTTTTAATATAATGAACTGATTTTAAAATGGGACCAACCTGAAAGCATAACCTTTCAAATAAAGAAAAACATTCAGACGAATAGATAACCTCCTTCTATTTGAAGTCGGTTATAAAAAATAGATTGGTTTTACCACTACATCAAAATCAGAATATCATCAGAATATCATTAGTTTTACAATCTTTCAAAAACAAATTTAACATTTTCTATTGTGGTGGATAAGCATCCAAAGATATGCTAGGATTTATGAAAATTTTTGTTGTTTGTGTCAAAGAATTACACTTTAAAATGGAAAGATGTTCGTAAACCTTAAATAAATTATATATTCCGAAAGTGTCCTGTTTCCGGACGTAAAATCATGTTTAAATATGAAAAACAATTTACAATTACTTTAAATTTCTTCTGTATCCTTTTCAATATTCCTTAATTCAGTTTCTAATGTTGATCAAAAGGCAATAAAAAAACCCCAACTATTTTACAAATCGCTAACAAGTCGCCATGTCGCCAAAACTAAAAGTTAATCGTCAAATCAGTTTGAAAATCGCCATATCTGGCAACACTGAATGAACATACTACCTGCTAACTACCTGCTTAATAATAGTTTTCTCAATATGCTCGAAATTGCAAACTTATTTTCGAAAATTCAATTTTTATTATGTGGACAATTTCACATTCAAAATTTTATAAAATATCCTATTTTATGCAAAAAAACAGCTTTACAATATTTGAAAAAATAAATCTGAATTTTAATATTTTTCAATTTCAGTATTAGAAAAATTTTCAAAATCATCAAATTGTGAAAATATACGAAAACTAAAGTTTAAAAACAATTCACGCTTCATCGCTCTTAGATCTTAAAGGCGATCAAGCCTGTTTCTGTTTCTCTTTCCTCCAGAGTTTTGTGGTCTTAATCTCTTTTTCGCTAATGGTTTACCTCGATTAACTGTATCGAGCTACAGTTTTTTCTGCCGTTTTCCATTGGCCACTTGAATTCGTTTACTGTTGTCAACTGCATAAGTGAACTTTGTAAAAAGCGAATGATAAAACAGTCATTTGCTAAATATTTACTGCAGATTTCTAGACGGCTTTGGGCCGAGCGAAAGGATGTTCTCCTCTATGCTATGACAAAACCGGCTTCGCTTACTAAAGATTTTTTGCTTACTAAAGAAACTGTCCCTTTGTAAATTTGTAACAAATTTGGCGGATTTCTACATTATTTGGCGATATATTAAAAACTCGAACATCCACAAAGATCTAAACGTGCCACTAGTTAAGGCAGTAATAGCGAAACATGCAACAACGTATCTAAAGAAACTTGAAACGCATCCAAATCCGCTGGCCCGCAACGTCCTGAATGATCGTCGTTACGTTCGAGGAAGAGGAAGGAATATTGCTTCTCTTGGCCTAACATCGGAGAGGTGACCATTAAATGCTAACAACAACCGTGTCATCATACAGTTTTTGTCTAGCACTGGCTGGACTTAAGTATACATATATATTTTTAATTTTTTAGTTTTATTTTTAGTCCTAAGATTTGATATCAATAGTACGCAGGCCTTGCAATTAATAAGTTGTAAAAGGAGTTTCTATGATTTCGAAAAATACTTTGTAGCTTCTTAAGCTTTTTTCCAAATACGATTCGGCATTGAAAAAAGATAAGCAGAAAGTTTTTTTGGTATAACTTCCTGAAAAATAGTACAAAATAATTGAAACTTTGCACATGGGTACTTTGAAGTACGGAGATTTCAAAGGTGCCAGTAACTTAGTTTTTGCTTAAGTCGATTTAAACACTTATTCCTTATTGCCACAGATATTTGGATGAAAGAACATGGTGGAAAACCATTAACACTCAAAAGTCGAGGAGTGTAAACTCACATTTTGGACGTGGTGCAGTCGAAAAAAATATAATACATGCACTGGTAGAGGACCTTATGCTTGCTCAAAGCTACAAGCCGGCTGGATGTTTCTGAAGCAGACTTCTATATAATAATAGACGACGGCAATGTAACCTTCTAGTGTTAGCCATTTTAACAACAAAACTCAAAAAATAATAGATCTAAATATTTGATTCTTATATATGAGCCATTTATTTTGAAAGTGGCATAAGTCACTTTCGTTTTAAACCGATATATTGAAGGATTAGATTGTAAATATATTTTGGTTTTCCCAAAGCTAGTAACATTTAATTGCAAATTTTGGTAAAAATTAAGAAATACCGTTAAATTGTAATCAATGTTATCATTAACTTGGTATTTATGAAAAGTGACTTATAACACTTTCAAAATAAACCGTTAATATGCTTAGTTAAGGGATGATTACACTATATGAAAGATTTTTTTTTTTTTTTTTTAAAGACAAGACAACCTGCGAAGCTTTTTGCTTGTCTGCGGAAAACACCCAGAGTCTTTGGAAGGAATCGAACCCGCAACCCCCAGACTGATAGACTAGCGCTACAAATGGGTCTATCGAGGTCTTTTGAGATTAAATAAAGAAGATATATTTTCACCAGGAGCTTTTCATTAGTAAAACTTTAATTTAAACAATTAAAAAATCATTAAATTTTACTTAGCAGCAGCATCATAATAAAGCGTACGATAAAATATTATATGAAGTCGTGTACTCCTTTATAGAAGAAAAAAAAAACTTAATTTTATAGTGATTTATGAAACTTTCTTTAAACCTTAAAATCAAGCATTTAATTGCCCTGTAGGGGACAAAGTCGTTAATAAATTAAACGATTTTCTCTTTTATCTTTACCAAGTTTTCATAAACTCTGTAATAACTTATTTAAATAGCGCAGCATTTTTATGGCACGTTTTTTGCCTTTTTTTATTTTGCGTTTAACACGATTCTAAAATATGATTTTTTTTTTTTTTCAATATTAAACATATTAAGAGCTTAACCCTTTAATAAAAATGATTTATTACAATTATATTTTTAAGTAATATGCATAATTTTAAAGAAGAAAAAAAAGAGAAGAAAATATGACTTCATTACAAAATCGTGCTACTCTGAACACACCATAAAAAGGGGGATTGAAATACTTGGTTTCAACAAAATTAATTATGAAATTTGTGTGGAAAAATTAAAACTGATTAAAAATGTTAATGCGAACTTAACTTTTAAATGAAAAAATATTTATGCCAAAAGCAAGCCTCTTAAATTTCTAAGAAAATTTCATAAATTTTACGAAATGAGCTCTCGCTCCTCAGCACATTTTTGTAGTTGATGTTTTCATATTTGTTAAGATTCTTAAACTTTAAGCCATCAGTTTGTTTGCTTAACGTCTTAAATGTTTTTTTTTTTTTTTTTGTTTTTGTTAGTTTTCATCGTTTTTCAATGACATTGAAAACCGAAAACAATTGCTTAAAATTTTTTCTTTTGTTTACAATTGTTTGCATTTTATTTTTTGCACATCATCACATTTGTGGCATGACATGATGATCATTTTGACGGCGGTGACGATAATGATGTTGAATGGGAATGACTTGAAATGCTTGGGATTTATTGCAGCGTGTTTATTGTGTGGTTTTGCTTAGTTTGCATGATCAGTTTTTTTGCATTTGTTGAAACTTCAATGAAACTTGTAATGTTAACGCCGTTTTCTAGGGCCTTTAAAAAAACTTTAGCTTGTAAACTGTTATACAATTTCAATTTACCAACTAAAAGATATTGAAAAGTTAGTCTAAAAAGTAGTGGTCGGCTTTGTTATCAAGCTCTATACAATGCCCGAAAGGTTGAGAAAATTCTTATTGACGTTAAACTGTTAATCCAAAAAATAGTTTAATCTTCCAAATAGCAACATCCAAAAATATAACTCTTTATAACTCACAAAGAAAGTATTACAGTTGTATTATTGTTGTGCGCCTCGGCACATACAAAATTTGTTATCAGGTGATTTCCTTAATTTTTATGTTTTAAATATTTTTCTGATGTTATTGTTCGAGATGAAATCTGAACTACGTTCTACACAATATTTTCTCTAGTCTTTACATTCACCGAAACACCGTTTGCACCTGACGGTGCTCTAAATCCCTGTCTAGAAGAAACTAGTCTCAGTTTCAGAGATGTTGCAAAGTTCCTAACTAAACCTAGCCTTAACCTAGGCGCACAATGACTGTCTCAGACTACAGACAGATTTTCAATTTTCTATAAAAATTCCCTACACACGCAAAGAAAAACATGGTTGAGATCAAGGATGATAGAAGATAAGGTTACGTTATCCGAAAATAAAATTGAAATTTTCTGCGCATGTCGGGCTAACGACGCCACGAAACTGCCTTCCTATTGGCTAATAACTCTAACTGAGAATATAACTTTAAATTACGGAAGTTTTCAACACAAATTTCGAGAGTTTATTTGTAGGGTTTCCCAGTTTTTGTCTATTATTTAGATTTATTTGTACGTATTTATTTGAAGCAATTTGTCGAACAACGTCATCTAATAGGAAAACATGCGCATGGCGAAATCTTGTCTTCTATTATATTTGGTTAAAATAAACATAATGAAAGAGCAACATATTATGATTGGATTATATGATTGTAGTCAAACAATATTACTATTGACATGATATTGTTATGTTAGAACAATATTATTATGTAACTTAAAAATAACATTGTAAAATATGATATGAACATACATACATATCATAATAAAATTGTATATTATTATGATATAAATTGAATAAATATAGTGAGATATTTATTTAGAAAAACATGCCTTATTTGATTGTATAGACATACCATATAATAAAAGACGCAATTATTTATTAGTTCATATTTAAGCATTCGATATAAGAAATGACTCAAATCATAAACCCTTAAAATATGATTCTAAAAATTAAAAAAAAAATTAAACATCTAACCTCAAACTGTGGTTAAATACCAGCAAACTTATCATAATTTGTTTACTAAATATATATTATAGTTATAAATACAATAATATTTCCGAATACCAATAAAACTTTGGCTGGTTTGAAAACTATACAGTCCAAACCAACCATATCACATTTTTTGGGTGTAGTAACCGTTTAATGATCAAATAGTAACAAAACTTTGTTTATCGTGACCATAGTAAAGATTAAAGTAACGATAATTTGTTCAGCGCAACCATATATTGTTACCATTACATTTTTTCTGATTTTGGTCATTCTGTCGTTACATACGAGCAAACTTATCATCATATATTTACTAATAAATTATGAAAACATAAATATATATAATACTATTTTCAAAATTTCCTCAGAATGCCCTTCCTACGCCAATGGATATGACAAGTGGGTACAATTAGCAGGAAAGATGGGAAAAGGCCCCGTTGCTCCACTGATCGAAACACAAGTAAGGCGTTAGATGTTACTAAACAGTCTCCTCACTCTTACCTGTTCTGTTATCGGCAACGCCACCAACGAAGCATATGTTAATATTGGAATTGTTAAATTGATAAAAGACCAGTAGATCATTCTTGGTTCAAGTTATTATGTTATATCGGACAGATTAGCTTGTACTCTATTTGTACCAAAGGAAATGTTTCGTTTCCAAGTTAGTACCTTGAGAACCCTAACGAAAATATCTTCCTTAGTGCAAGAGTTCCCTCTTTTAAAAGACCGTTCCCTCTTTTAAAAGACCGTCTAAAGCTTTTCGCATTCTTTTTGGTTCGGTCTTCTATTAAACTAGGAAAATGTTTAGGTCGTCTTCATTACCACAAATACGAAACCAAAGGTTGTTGAGATCTTAAGATTATCTATATACATATAATAAAATAGCATCTCTTTTCCGTCTGTCTGTCTGCTTTTCTTTTGCGATCGCATCAGGTAAAAACTACTGGATGGATTTTAACAAAAATTTGTGAGGATGTACCTGATTCCAATATAGGAGAAAAAGCAGTGAAAGTACGCAGTTATTTTAAAAGTAAATACATAAACCACAACCACTAGCAGATGGCGCTTTTTTATAAAGTAAATACATAACCATAACTGAAGCATAGTTTAAGGCAGCATAGTTTAAAAACGTATGGATCTTTGGTGTGGATTGCTTTTAAAGCAAAATCGAACAAAATATTGCAAGGACGCTGATGAAGTGGCGGGCACAGCTAGTTTTCGAATAAAGTTATTAATTATTGTAAAAAAAAACTTTTAAACAACATTCCTATATAGAAATCTAAAAATAATAGCCTTTGGATCTTCTTGAAATGAAAGGTTCAGAATAGTACGGGTTTAGAGTTAAGAACCCGTCCTATTCATTTGTTTTAGAACCCTGATCTTAGCAAAAAGTTTTACTTTTAGGAAAAACAAGAAAAACCAAAAACCTCCATAAATTGTGAAGTGCAACTTTTGTAGATGGAGCGAAAAAAAGTATCAAAAAGAGAAAAAAAAACTGCAACAACACAAATACCATCAATGTGCTGCTACTAATCTTTATAAATTCCTCTTTGACTTCCAAAAAACCTTGAAATATCAAATGAGGACAAAGAAATACTTATTTGTACTCTTTCTGCGCACAACACAAAACATCATGAACTAACAAACATTAAAAAAAACGAGGAAGATCAAAAGCAACATTGTTTGCAAAAATAAACATTGTTAAAACAAAATAGCAACAGCACCAACAAAAAATGGAAAAAAAACAATCTTGACATTCATCTCCTGTTCCCATGTAAACATTGCATTTGCAAGAAACTAAAACTCTACAGTGAAGACTCCAAAGTACTCTACTCCTAACAATTCGACTCAATTGGGACAATATTTACACTCTAGGCACGCACACTTTTTATGGGTCTTTTTTTAAGAATTTTTCATTTTATTTTTTTGTCTTATACAAAACATTTAGGAAAAAGGGAAGAAGAGAAAAAAACTTAGAGGCGCAAATACTCGAACAGACCAAATAAACATGCGCACATAAAAGCATTGTTTTTTGCAAACACTTTCAATACAGAGGATCATCATCAAAGAACAAGTAAAAAGTATTATAGTGTAAGCCGACTCGATAATGTACACTATCTTGCACTAGGAACTTTTAATACAGCATTTTTTGGAACTCCCATCAATAAAATCTTTTAGGTCCAAATTTAAAGGGTCTCCACTAAGTGATATCTATATATTTATTTGCAATGCCTATAACTCACGGAACAGTAAAATGTTGCATGCAACTAAATTTAACTGAATTATCAATTACTTTGGCGTATAGATCCGTCTGAATTTAAGAGTTCGCTAGAATCGGTCGATTGTTTAAAAACTTGTTTACTAAATTCCAGAATGCTGAATATAAAGGTTTCCCAAAAGCGGTCCCTAAGCCAATAAAATAAAATTTATTGAAATTTTTGGGATGGTCGGAGATGATAGTGGGTGATGATATTATGGAGGATATGGTCATCTCAACTTAACATTTTACATTAGTATTAATATATGGATGTGAAAAAGTTATCCATGCTCACAACAGACTCAATATTCAATAGAAATCTGAGGACTTTGTTGGGCTGATGTATTCTCCACGCGCCAGCGCATATGCATATGCAGATGGTCCATCCGTTGAGTCCAATTTGCGATGACTCGTTCGAGCATTTCGACTGGTAACTGGCGAATGACACGCGTGATGTTTTCCTCCAAGGCATGAATCGAAGCGAGTTTGTCCGCATAAACTTTACATATCCCCACAGGAAAAAGTCTAACGATGTGATATCACACGATCTTGGTGGCCAATCGACCGGCCCAAAAAATGAAATTATATGCTCACCGAAATGTTCTCTCAATAAATCCATTGATTGATGAGATGTGTGGGAAGTGGCGCCTTCTTGCTGAAACCAAATGTCGCCGAGATCACGAGCTTTAATTTCAGGCATCAAATAGTCGGTTATCATGGCACGATAACGGTTACCATTGACGGTAACGTTTGCACCGACATCATTTTTAAAGAAATATGGACCGATGAGTCCACCGGCCCACAAACCACACCACACCGTTGTTTTTTCTGGATGAAGTGGCAGCTCTTGAATCTTTTCAGGTTGCTCTTCGTCCCAAATGTGGCAATTTTGTTTGTTTACATAAGTTTACATAAGTCTTTCCATTATGAAATGCCAAACAATACTAAACAAAAATAACATGACAGCATGACACGACTCACACGTAATCTGTAAAAAAAAGGCTATTAAAAAAAGTACCTCGAAATAGATCTCCCTTTATTTTATAGAGACGCAATCTTTCGCCTATTTTATTCTTTCAAATCTGAAGAAGTAGCTCGGCGGAAAGAAACTTCGTACTGACACTGGCGGCGATTTTTAGAACATTGAGATATATTCATTGCTGATATATTTGGTTTTGGTATGAGTGTTGTTATAGATAACCCCCCGGGGATACTAACTGTCACTGTAGGATTTGCAAAAGCTTTGACAAGTGCTCTTGAGAAAAATGGCACACCAGACGCCAGCGTTCCTGAAACCTGATTCGGGAAGAACAGGTCTGTTTTATTATTCGCAGCTCGACCAGTGCCCAAAGGACACAGTATCACGAGAACCGGTGGCCCTACGAGAACTTCTCATCTCTGTGTCCGGTTGTTGCTGAGGTCCCCTTCGTGGGTTCACGTGGTGATTGCGGTATAGATCGATGTATACAGAGATGGTGCATTATTGATTAAAGTGTGCTATTGCACTTTTAAAAAAGGAGCTGGATAGTCTCCAACCCCTAAACAAGATATTACACAGGTACCGTATGGTGTGCTTTACTACACAATGGTGGTGCTTATCTACACTTTCTTTTCACTCGGAGGTAAGACCATCCTCGAATAAGAGCCAACACGTTCACTTTGGATTATAAGTAAATACGGCACCCATCTTGCTAATATCTTCAGAAAATTTTTCTCATCTTATGTTATGTATGTAAATGACCTTACCTAGCTCGCGAACTTTAACGCCTCGGATACTCAATAATATAAAGTATATTTTCTTGATTATTATTTTCAAAATATCACTTAAACAAGGGCGGTCCGATTTGGCATAACCTTTGTCTAAGTTGTTTTTATAACACCTATTTTTTTATTTACCCTCGTATTTTTTAACTTTTATGAAGAAAAGCACATAGAAAAAAATTGTGTAAGTTAATCAAAGGTTTAAATTGGTTTCAGATTAAAATTAATCCCTAATGTTTAATTGGGGATTTTTTTGGATGTTTTTTTTATCATATGTATATATTTTAATCAATTAAAAAATTAATTGAACTTTGATTTAAAACTGATTAAAAATCTTAATTGGTGAAAAACATTTTCTTTGTAGTCAACGCAAACTATGGCCTAATTTATATGAAAATCTATAGCATTTTTTTGGTCTGATTCTCACAGATTTTGGTAGCCTAATTTTTACCTTATTAAAATTTACGAATTAATTATTAATTAATTAATATGTAGCTGTTGCCGCCACTTCGTCAGCGGTCTTATAATGTTTTGTTCGATTTTGCTTTGAAAGTAATCCACACCAAATTTTAAGACTCTTAGCCCCATTATTATAACTTGCCTTTAGCTAAAGTAAGGATTTTATTGGAGTGTTTCGTTATTAAAAGTAAGCTAAAAATCTACTATAAAAACCTACTTTAACTATCACCTACTATAAGGACAAGTTATAGCAATGAGCATTATCCTCATTATTATAGAGAAAAACTATTTATCGCTCCAACAAAATCCTAACTTTAGCTAAAGGCAAGTTATAATAATGGGCCCTACTGGTATAGTGCTTCAGATATGGTTTATATATTTACTTTATATAAAGGTACCCATCCCTGGATAATAACTCAGAAACATAGGCTTCATATAAAATTCTAAAATTTATAAAAATTCTAAAATTATTGTAGAGTTCTGTAAATAGTGTTTTTCGCTGGCAAAAATTAATGGTGCTGTCAAGTCTGCAGTACCACTGAATCAGAAAAATCGCGTACTTTCACTAGTTCTGCTCTATTTTCTATTGGAAATGAAATATTTTTGCGAAAAAAAAATGTATCCTATATTTGAACCGAGATACTAAGGTACCTCTCCATAAAATTTTATTAAAATTCATCCAGTAGTTTTTACTTGACATATATACAGAAAGTTACAGTTAATATGCATCGATGCATGGACTTTCTTTTAAAAAATAGGTTGAATATAATTTTCACTTAGTTAATATATGTATTGAGAATAATATACCCTTTAATATTTTGGCATTTCGAACATTGAAAACAAACGCATAATAACATTGTGACTTTTAGCAGTGTAGGGTATAACATGAAAATAAACACATGGTTTCGCATTTAATGATAATGATAATAAAGTGTTATTTTAAAAATAAAACAACAAAAAAGAGAAGACGACACACTCTGGAAACCAGTATCCAGATCTTTCGTGCCCTGTTTTTATACTTAAGAACAAACATGCATGCATTTGTATGGGTATCCCAGTGTAAACACACTTATACACACTACCATTGATGAATTCTTGGCCTTGAAAATCTTTAATGTTTTTTTTTCATCATTTTATATCGTATGTACATATTGCTTATTTACCCACACAAAAAATAGCTTCATTGGTTTTTGATAAGGAAGCTTTTTTATAAATTGATTTAAACTTAAAAGAAATTAATTTTAAAGACGGATGTGAGAATTAGATTTTATTGTAAGAGATAGTTGGGGCTCAGCAAGTTCATATGTTGTGAACGAAAGGGGGTCGCAAAGGAATCATTAAGGTAGTGGTTTGCTTCGATAGGAAAGGTTAGCACAGAAAATAGGAATCTGGCAGTTATGTGCAATTATATTTCCTACTTCAAGGCCTTATACATCCAAATTATATCACTGTCGGAACACCCTTTAATTTTAATTTTTGTTATAGCGGCCAATTACAATTCAAAAAATAAGGCAATATGTGGCAAGTACTTCTTTTTGTAATACCTATTTTTTTGCCGGGCACAGTATGACTAGAAATAATTACTGAAATAGGTTAAAAGTTTATTTTTTTTAAGTTTTTGAAATAAGAATACAGTTGGCGTTTAAAAAAGTCTGCAACATACAATTAGGTTACAATTGGTTACATTTTATCAAATGAATCATTGGTGTTCCACTGCACTTTGCAGCTTTAAATTGTACCAAAAGTGGTACAATTTGATATACATATATTTTCTTGTTGCTTTTGCAAGTTAATACGGGACCCCTTACGTACCTTGGAATTCTTAAAAACTTTTTCAATTAAGAAGTTAAATCTATAGCAAAATGCGGTAATAAAAAATTTCGTTACGATTTCACAAGACTTGATAAAAGGAACAAAGTATTGTGCTTTAGTACCAATTGAAATTTTAAAAATATATTTTTTTTATATTGAATATTTGAAAATTTTTATAAGTCGAACTATTTATTTTACATACAGATGACATTTTAAATCAATCTTAGGTTCGTTTTTATTCTCTCTAAGAAAGAATAAATTAAATTACAGATTAGGTGATATTATTAAAGACAAATTGGGAAAATTTAATTTTCAGACACCAGCAGAGCGGAATGCACATTTTCTAGACAGCTACGTCCGTCATCAGCACTATTCGTATCTATCTACTTTGGGTAGTGTTTAGTTGTAAGCATCATATATTTAACCAACCAAACTCAGATAAAGGAATACGAGAAAACTGACTTCAATCATCAATCGTCAGTTGGTGAGAACGAAGCCTACCACTACCTAAAGCTTCCCTTTTGTTTATTATTTTTAATTTAATATTTTACCACCTTATATTTGTTGTTGCCTCAGCCAACCTTCGGCTAGCAATGTATGCTACTTTTTGTTTTTATTTGTTTTCTTCCAACATTCGTTTTTAGTTAATAATACTATTCTAGTATCAAACCTAAATTTGTTGGGTAAATATGATTGCGCGGTGCTTTGCGATTTTTAATATTGAATATTTGAACATTTTTATTAGTTGAACTATTTATTTTACTAAAATTTTTATATTCCCAGCCAGCAAAATTATCAGACATCCATAAGATATCTGATGGAAACGTCTACAAAAAAGCCAGAATCGTATACGAATTCTTTCAGAGTTCTGACCCATAAATATATGAAGTGATTGACACGAAGTCTGGCAGACAAGTCGTGGGAGTTTTTTTCCGACGTTTCTGATAGAAATCTTACAGAATTCTAAAAAAATTATATTAGAATTTCTGCCTCATTAGCCGACATTTATATTAATTTCTGATAGATATCCAAAAGAATGTTGGATGTAATTCTAAACGACTATTCGTATAGATTACCAACAAAAATCTGACAGAGTGTCTAGTATAATTCGTACAGAATTCTTCCAGAAATCTGATGAAAATTAAGTTCAGCATAGGGTATTCTAAATTTTTATTGATTATTAAACACATAAATATGTACATATATATTTATATATGTATGTATATGAAGGCTTATTATACTATTATTTAATTTTCTTTTTTGCGCTTCTCCGCTTCACAAATTCCGTCCTTAGACAGGTTAAAAAATCTTTCACTGAGGTCATCCATTGAGCAGCTTGTAATTCTTGGAATATTTTCCATCGCAAGATCTAACAACAAAATCTTTAACGGCTATGTTCCCCTTTACGTTTGTCCATGAAAATAGCATGGCCACGTCATCATTATTAAAAATCATCTTAAAATTTCCCCAAATAAATTTGCTCACATTGTTCTGCGGTTGTTTGTTACATCTCGCTATCTAAAATATAGTATACATGACTACTTAGTAAGTGAAAATAAAGATTCAACCATCTAAAACTTACCAGGTTGAGTCTTTTTTCTTCATCGTCCCTTAGTTACCGGTCAAATTTTAGAATATCTTCTACGGTGGAAAGATCTAAAGGGGGCTGTAGAACAAACAAAAATGTTTGAGCCTTTAATTCTACAAACGAATTTTCCACAGTCTATTTATATCTTTTATATTATACATACATACATACATATGTATCTTTTATATTTTTTATACAGGGTGGGCCAAAAGAAACCAAGGGCTCTCCAAAAATTTGTCTTAAAAGTGCCATTGTGTCTCGGGCAGTATGGGCAGTGGCTCCGTCCTGCTGAAACCACATACCAGGTCTGTTTTCAAGAGCAGGACGTAAAAAATTTTCTATCATAAACCGATACCGCTCTCCATTTACGGTTACAGCACTTCCATCTTCATTCTCGAAGAAGTAGGGCCCAATGACATTTTCAGATGTGATCCCACACCATACTGTACACCTGATGGGGTGCAATTGGCGTTGATGAATGGCTCTTGGATTTTCAGAACCCCAGAACCTACAGTTCTGCTTATTAACAAAGCCATTCAAATGAAAATGAGCTTCATCACTCATAATCAAATTTTCAATAATGTCGGCGATATGCTCTTTGCGTTAAAATAATTGATCTCTGGTTTAAATAATACAATTCCAAGTGTTGTCTATATAATCTGAAAGAAAAAATAAAAAAAAGTTAATAAACAAAAAAGTTATTAAACTTTTACACCCCTTGGTTTCTTTTGGCCCACCCTGTATTATATATTTTAAAAATTTTTAATATTTAATATTTTTTCAATTTGTTTTTATTGTTTTTTTTTTTAATTATTGTTTCACTTTATTTATTACTGCCATACTCACTTTGATTTGAAATAAAAAATCAAAAGGAAATTTAATTGTTTATTACTGTACGAGATCTATCGGAAATCTATCAGACATATCGATATCGTAAGAAATATCTGACAATACAATCAGAATATTGTCAGAATTGTCGGTTTCAGACAACGTCGGTATGTTTGGCTGGGTGGGTTGTTAATTATTATTAATTTATTAAATATCTTTAATTTTCGCATGGCACTTTAACAATTTGTCGTCTTGTAAATCTAATTTAACACAAACAGAACTGGGAGAGTGGGCGTGGCATCGCCCATACAAAGTGAACTATTATTATCGTGTTAATGCGCATAATCTAGCAAAAAACAGCAAAAACAGAACTGCAGAGTGGGCGTCGCACAGTGCGTTGTTCCATAGACAAAAATACAAAAAATAACTATATCTTGTATTGTAGCGAAAGTTAAACTTTTCGACATCTAACACCAAAATTCCAACCCATGTGAAAGAATTTTTTTAGTTTTAGATCCCATTGACGGCACCAGAGGGCGCAAGAGTCAGATAATTACGTGCTTTAATTATTTAAAATAACACTTAGTTTTGACTCTTTCTTAAAACAGCTGCACACATTTAAATTTTGTTAGCAGAAGATCAAAATTTGGTTTTTCCGTTAGCTAACATTATTAGCAATAATAAGTTATTAGAAGTAGATATTTGCAAATATTTTGCTAAAGTGACTTCTTATTGCAAGTAAAAAGTCATATTATTTAAAATAAAATTGAAATAACTTTTAAGCCCGATGGAATATTAAACAAAAAGGAAAAATATCGTATTCTGTTTTTTCCTGTTTTTGTTAATTTGTTGTGTTTTCTAACAACATGGTCCAAAACAGTTATGAAAATTTTGCCGGAAATTTAAAAAAATTAAATTTGTTTAAAGTCCATTTTTCCTGATTTTGGCTCGTATGTCTCTACTTTTTAAAGGTTTCTAATGATAAAAACTACAAACGTCGCAAAATAGAAGTTTAATTTTATTGTTTTCCATAAAATCCTCAATAGGAAAAATGCTGTAGAAAAAGTACTGAAAATGTCCACTTTTTTGCTGCAAGGGGGCGCTGAAGTCACAAATTTAGTAGTTTTTTATTGTTTCACAAAAGTAATCGCTAAAAATTTATGTTTTGTAATAAGAACTAAAACTTGAGTTTGTATAATAGCTTAGAATATTTCCTATAAAATATATATAAATTTAAATATATAAAGTTTGTTTATAATATTATTTTTAATTGTTATAAAGATCGCATTTATTTTAATTGAAGCTTAAAAATTACTCAAATATTATTGAACTTTTAATAAGGTATTCTGGATTTTTCCAGTTTTTGTACTTTTATAATGTCTTCTATTGATCGGCAGAAAAAATTTATAAAATTCGAATCGGAACTTGGAAAAAAAATCAAATAAAAAAAGCATATTTTTCCATACTTTCGATTTAGAACACCTTTCTGAAATTCAAATAATAATTAATTAATTATACCTTGAATAAAACCATTTTAGGCTGGTTGTCGGAAGAAGTGCCAGAAGCAAATCACAAAAGTGTGAGAGAAAAAACGTCTCGAATAGACACGCATAAGGATTTGATGACTCGTTTGTTTATATCCACAGGTCCACTAATTTTTTCAAGAGGTAATATTAAGATTGAAAATAATATATGTAGATGTTGAAGATATTAATAAATATATACCAAAAGAGAGTGTCGTTGGTGATAAAGAGAGCGTTTCAAGTAGTGCCGATGGTGCGTGAGTAAATTTTTTCTCACCATGAGTTAAAACAGACATGAAATTCGTATAATTTTTGTAAGATTTATTGCATTTTTCTATAAAGGACATTTGGTAGGATCAAGAGTCCTTTTATCAAGATCGATTATGATGGATGTAACAAACCTATGTTTTCACATTTTTTGTTGAATAACATAGCAAATATAAGAACATTTGCTTTTTGGAACATAGGCGGTAGGCGTGTCCTTATTCCAATTTTCTCAAAAACTATAATTTTTCCTAATTAGGCTAAATATAACTGCTCTGCAATGTTTCAATAGTCTGTTTCAACTTCTTCTATTTTTGTCCCATCTTTATATGGGAACAAAGCACTGTGCGTCGTACCTCGCACACAAACTAAACAATTTTTGCTGTGAAACTAGATAGTGTTGAATTTTTTTACTTTGGACGGGAGGACTTGGTACCGCCATACAAATTATTTATGTTATATGTAGAGACAGCAAAAGTAACCCAATCTAAATTTGACATAGACTTCTTCGAGAATAACGTGCGTTTTTGAGTGACACCTTGTGCATACTTTTATTTCCAAGTGTTTATTTTATTTTTTATGAATGGGTGTAGCGAAGCACACCGGGTATAGCTAGTATTATAGATAATTAATATATATTATATAAAAAATATATTTAAATTAAATCCAGCAATTTATTTGTTACAGAGGGTGGGGTAAATTTACTTTTTACTTTAAAATTACCGAACAACAAGCCATTTTATTATTTTCAAAAGACATGAACGAGTAGTTTTGAAGAAAAAATCTCCACTTAATTGGCTTAAATTATGCTTCAGTGATCATGAGACAAAAAAAAAAAAAGAATGGCAATATTCTACATGTAACTAATAAAACTCTAAATTCCCAAAATAAAAGCGAACAATATAATAAAAGAAAATTTATTTTATTTTACTTTCATTAAATCAAGCAGGGGTCCAATGAGAAATGATCACAAGGAATGTGATCATATTATGTTATGTTATCAAAAATTTTTAACTGTTTGTTTTACTAATGTATGTTTATATAAAGTATTTACATACTAAAAGTATCAAAGAAAAAACATGATTATTGTATGGTCGCGGCAACCACACTATGTTCTCTGTAACAATAGATGTTTGCTGTGAACAAATTATAGTTATTTAAAACAATACTTTGGTCACGATAAACAAGTGTTTTGTTAACAGTTATACGATGTTATTAACAGTTATTCAATGGTTATACGCACCAAAAAAGCAACATAGTGGATTTGAAACATGTTAAAATTCAAACCACAACCAAATTATTTTTAATATTTAAAAATTATAAACATAATATATTATTAAACATAGTATGTTAAATTTGACTAAAAATAAACCAATAATGTTTGGTTTTAAAAATACATATTTTGGTTTTGACATTTTTTCAGTTCATAATGCACATAATGGTATAATATGTATACAGCATCATATGCAGTATATGGGTGATAAATTATATCGGTGATACTTCGGGTATGGCGATATATCTATATAGGCGATAATTTTATTGCCTTACGAATCTAGAAGTTTTAAAAAACATACATCATAGTAACGCTACCCGCATGAAAGGCAACAAACGAATGCAGTAAAAATTGGTCTGCCTGGTATAAGATGCGAAGTAAAATTTATAACCGAAAAGTGGATAATGATAAAAGCAATAGTTAAAATATTGCATTACTTCAAAGAGGTTACTAAGTCTAAAAGAAACTTGTTATGTGACGCCATTACATAAGTCTCAAAGCTTAGAAAACTATTAGCAAGCAAGTTAAGTCCGGTTGAATCCTATTTTGTAAAATATCGGACGTACAAAATTAATAATAAAAGATTTGCTGGTTTGTAAAATAATGAAACATATTTTTTATGTAAAATTCTTCACCTTTCATACACATCACTATTATTCCAATTTCAGAAAACTACTTCTATAGCAAAAATCTGGAGTGGCCTATACTCGACCATACCTCAAAAAAACAAATGTTTGTATGTGTTAAGTAATCTACCCCTCTCCCCTTCCCTATTGTGACAAAACTATACAGCTCTTTTTTATCTTTATATACTAATGGCACATACTGAATTTCATTTTAATATAACAAACGGTATTAGCTGTAGAGAGTTCACAAAAATAATAGTAAAATGAATTCAAAAGACTTCAAAACGATCCACTAAAATCCCGACATCTATTTTTTCACGATAGTTATACTTTATCTATAATACGGATGGTAAAGTAAAAAGTGTCTTATAGAGTTATTCGATCTTAAACTCGCTCTGCATACCAAAACTATTACACATGATACAAGTTCTGACAGGCCTTCGACTAGTATACGAAGCTGTTAATTATTTTAAAGAAGTCACGAGATACCCAATGACTCTTAATTTATGTATAGACTCTGAACCGCTTGTATTATGATCTTATAGTAAAACTAGAAAAAACGGCGCATCAGTACTTTCAATTTGAAATGATTTCTGACTGACTTTTTTATCTACAGATCTTGTAGAAATACGATTGTGAAATTGTCTTACAGCGCTACATTTAATAAGACTTTAATTTTTAACAGAAATTTTATAAATATTGATTTTTAATCTATGCGAACGGCAGCTAGTGGGTCAGTCCAATTGTCGTCCTATGTACACAGTGAGCATCCCCCTACATAACTTTAGTTCCCTATATCGCAAAATAATGAATATTTAAACATAAATACCCTACATACGGGTAACCCTACAGTTCATATTCTAACTGACTCACTGGTTCAATTATCAATATTATGGGGCACTCCACTATAGCTAGAAAGATAAAATTTTGTATACAAGTAGTTCTCGGTGAGTAAGTAACTACAAAAATCGGAAAACGAGAAATTTTTGTCTGGGGTAGCGCATTAAGCCATGGTAATAGAGCTGGTACATCCAACCTTTAAATTTTAGTTAAAAGATTAGAAATAAATCAGTCAAGTGCTAGTTAATTAATTAATTTTTAATGTTTTTTAGTTTTTTTTTAATTTTTATAGTGAAATAAGTTTTAATAACTGTTTGTAAGCTTTAAGTGGTTGCCTCCTACAACTCAAGTTATAAACACATATACGTAAGTAACACGTCTTTATCGAAACACCCTATAAGTTTTAATATTTTTTACAATAGCGTCAGTTATACATCTTTTGTGAAAAATACAAGAATCTACCTTTTACGGTTCCAGAAACAAAAGGCGTTGACAGACGGACGCACAGACATTGTAGCGAAAACAATATTACTTTTTTATCCTTTGGGTACGGAACCCAAAAAAAAAATCAGAGCCGCACAAAAACATTCAGCCATTAAAAGGTTTTTGATTTGCCCAATGCCTGTCACTATTATTTTATTGTACCAAGCAAGAACTTGATTTTCATTTTAATCTCAGTACTTTTATTGGCTGGAGTTTTTTGGATAGGAACTTGGACTGATTTTTTGTGTGGATAATAATTACTTCTTTGGCTTTAGTTAAAAAAAACACTCCAAGTTGTGATTTCTTTGATTTAAATTTACAATGAGTATCGGTATTTACGATATTTTTGTTTGCATATGGGTGTGTGTGTCATTTCGGCAAAAAGCATAGTTGCATCCGTAACTGAAAAGTCACTTTTAAAATTCTCCTGATATTAAAAATTCTTCAATCACTTTTTCAGTAATACACCTCCCGAATTTAAATAGATTGGTCTAGCAGTTTAGCCTTTTATACGTTACATACAAACTAACAAACATACGAACCCAAATTAAATTTTTATTTTTAGATAAAATCTCTCCAGCCTCTCCAACAACTTACAAGTAATAGAAAGACCTAAGATATTTTTACCTTTTTAAATTTTTTAATATCAATACATATAGTAAAATAGTAACTCATTTCCTGTCTGTCTGTCTTTCTGTTTGTGTTCGCATCACGTAAAAACTGCTGCCTAGATTTTAACAAAATTTTGCAAGGAGGTACCTTAGCATCCTGATTGAAATATAGGAACGCAATTTCCGGTTAAAAGGTACTGAAATTTTTGTTTTAAAACTAGGATATTTTAAACACTATTGCGCAACATTAGGCGCCAGTTGAATAAAATTTGTATTTGATTTG
Organism: Phasia obesa; assembly: GCA_949628195.1. Taxonomy (NCBI): domain Eukaryota; kingdom Metazoa; phylum Arthropoda; class Insecta; order Diptera; family Tachinidae; genus Phasia; species Phasia obesa. The sequence goes on from OX451215.1 coordinate 92,938,206, forward strand.
TTTTTTTAATTTTTACTGTGGTATTACAATGTTATTAAAATATTTTAAATACCTTTTACAGAGTTTTACAATAATTTTTAGAATTTTTTATAAATTTTAGAATTTTATCCATGGATGGGTACCTTATAAACCATAACTGAAGCACTATAAAAGTTAGAGTCTTAGAATTGGTGTGGAATACTTTCAAAGCAAAATCGAGAAAAATGTTGTCAGGACGCCCACGACGGGGCGGGCAAAGTTAATCTTTTAATAAATTGTATATATTTTTCTTTTTTTATTCATATAATTTTTTTTTAATCTTTTAATTTTATATCGTTGTTGTTTTATAAACGAACACATTCCTTTGCAGCGCTGACATGAAGCCCATAAGTACTTTAGATAATTTTAACATTAAATAAAGAAGAACAAACAAACGACAAAAAACTTTTTTCAAAATTTTAAATGAACAATAAACTGGCTTTCATTTGATGTCTTATTTTCGAAACACCCATTGATCTTCATCATCAAATTATAAGTACATTCATCCTTTTAATCAAGCCATAAAAAATTGAACAGAGGTCGACATGGGTTCCCTTGAATAATTTTAATGAAAGTATTAACTCGTTAAAATGTTACGGATGCGTAAATTTAAATCGTATAAAATATGATTGTGTTGTTATCTATTGACAAAAATGTCAATGCGGATTAAGGTCAAGTGTTTTAAAAACAACAAATTTGTTTTTCTGATCAAGACAATTGTATCAATAAAAGACTATTTTTTTTCAAATTAACAACTAAATAGCAGCTCTTTGTTATATTTTCTTTTAATAATTTTATATAAATAATTTGATTTTTTATGTATAAATGTTTTATCGTTCATGCCAAATAAAAAAATAAATAAAAAACATCTACTTTTGTTAAGAAATGTAACATGAGAACGCCCTCCCACATAAAATTTAGTTTTGTAGATCTGAATGTCAGACTGTTTTATATTTTTACAGGAATTATAAATCATTTTACTTTGACTTAATACATCTTGCTAAAAAAGGGAATGAAATTAAAAAAAAAGAAACGTAGAAGTTTGAAATCAGAAAAACCTTACAAGCAGGAATAAACAAACTTGAAATAAGAGGTGCCCAGATTTTAAAAAATTTTTTAAATAATATTTATTTAAACAATCTATCTATCTATCTATCTATCTATCTATCTATCAAAAATGTATAACTCTGACATCAATTAAAAAATGTACTCCGTGAAATTTGTACTCTATATACATATATAATTAAACTGTAACAGACGATTTCTGTACATGTAATATTTTTTGAAGATTGTGTTGCTTTACTTTATTTAGGTGATTTCAGAATGTGTGGAAGTATATTAAATAATAGTGAACCATGGAAAGATACACAATCGAGCAATGGCCAGAATGGTGGCAAGAAATGGCAACGTTGGATGATCAATTTTCGAAGAAAATCATCTTCACTGATGAGGCACATTTTCACCTCAGTGGATTCGTCAATAAGCAGAATTGCCGCATTTGGTCGAATGATAATCCAAGAGTGATTGTCGAAAAACCAATGCACCCACAAGACTGACAGTTTGGTGTGGTTTATGGGCTGGCGGCGTCATCGGGCCTATTTTTTTCCAAAATATCATACTGTTACTGTGAATAGTGTTCGCTATTGTGAGATGATATTGAACTTTTTATGGCTCGAATTGAAAGATATGGATGTGGACGATTTGTGGTTTCAACAGAACGGTGCCACTTGCCTCACGGCTAACGAAACAATCGCTTTTTTGCGCTACAAATTTAATGGTCGTGTTATCTCAATTGGTTGCGATGCCAATTGGCCACGGAGATCATGTTGGACTTCTTTTTTTTGGGGTTATTTGAAATAAAGGGTGTACTTTGATAAGCCAGCAACAATTCAAGAGTTAAAGGATGAGATAATTCGGCACATTAACGGCATAGAACCTCAATTATGCCTCAGCGTCATCGAAAATTTGGAGCATCGGATGTAGGTGTGCCACTTGGCCGATATTTTTTTCCATAGATAATTGAACCATACCAATATTATCAAAATAAAAAGAAATTACAATAATTTCTAAATAATTTGTGTTTTATTCAAAATCAACATCGGCCTTTACAAATTTAACCACCCTTTAATTATGAATTACAAAAGCAAACGAATGTACGTGATTTTATAAGTTCTTTTATTTTCACAGCCTTTGGTTTATATTTCTGCTGGTGTATTGCATTTTTTAGGGCGCACTGTGGTCAATATTTTGAGATAGCGGCCAAAACTCCTTTTGGTTTTTGTTCTCCGATTTTAAAGTTAGACTCATATGAAAGTAGACAGTAGTAAACCTCGGGAGCCCAAAAATTAGAACTCTATTTCAACTATTTCACTGAGAACAGGGTGGTCCAAAATGGGCTTTTTCAGAATTTAGTAAATATATGATATTTTTAGTTAATTTTTAAAGTTTAAATGATCATAACTGTTTTGTTTTTCAAGATTTTTGGACGAAATAAATTTTGTGTTGTAACTTAACTTATTTCCTATTACTGGTAAAAAAAATTGAAGCTCTACTGTTTTCAGAACAATTTAAATATTTTTGTTAAAAAAGGTAAAATTTACCGGAAATTTCCTACTTCATAGAGCACAACTCCTGTGAGTCAAGCTGAGTCAAAACACAAATTTACTGTTTTGTAGTCCTAACTCTCACCTACACTCCTATATATACATGTCCATGCATCGGGACTGCACTTTTTGAGCTACAGCAAGTTTTCTTTCCCAAGGTAAGATATTCGGTACAAATGCACGTCATATTTTTTGAGAAGTTATTTGTATGTGAAAGTGGCTATTATGCATATATTTTGATGAAATTTTGTACAAGAGTTCTTATTGACCCAAAAAATAATTCTGTTCAAATTAGGAGAAGTTGGCCCATATTTGGACCTAGTCCACATAGAAGGGTGTATCAAAATTTTGACAAAAATGACAATAGAACTCTCAAATTATGTGGTATCTGAATTATTTGGAAAAGGTAAAAAATGATTTTATTGCCATCTAATATTACACAACTTAAATACCTGAAAATTGCAAATGAATTTAAAACCAATGGAAATAACTGGTAAAACCAAGTACCTGTTATATTATAACCAGTACCTGTCAACTCTCAAATTATGTGGTATCTAGCAATTCATTTGGAAAATGTAAAAATGATTTTATTGCCATCTAATATTACACAACTTAAATACCTGAAAATTGCAAATAAATTTAAAACCAATGGAAATATCTGGTAAAACTAAGTACCTGTTATATTATGTTTCAAAGAGGTAAAAAAGATTATGTTGAAACTTCGAGCAATAGTATATTAATCCATGCATTAATTTTTTTTCTTCATTATTGTTTAAACAATGGCTAAATTAGGTTATAATGTTCTATCTGATATATATTTTGAACGGAAAGATGAAAACGACATTATTTTACATATAATGAATAATCCATTCTTCAAAATATGCGACAAACAAGAAATCAAAATTTATAACTTAAAAATAAAAAACTTTTTAAATACTTTAAGAAAACGGTACAATCAATGTTCCAGAAACAAGAAATTGTTTTACTCACGCAACCAAGAATGGCTAAGAAATAAAATTATTTTTAAAAAGCCATCAGTAACTACCACGGAAACTGGAAAAGGTGGTCGATCAGCAAAGCCAATTGATAATTGTAGTGAAAGATCACGAAGACGCAAGCTTAAACATATCAATGAAGAAGTTTCTTGTAGCATCATAAAGGATTCATTTCTGCATCAAATTCAACCATCGAAAACTAAAAAGAGTAATATTGCTATCATTGAAAAAATAGTGGAAGCAAGCCCCAGACGCACAAAAAGGATTTTAGAAAGTATGCCGACACCAACTGAAGAAAATAAATTTACTCCAGAAGAAGCATTTGCACTATTTTTGGATTTGAAAATGACTAAAAACCAATATACAGAATTGCGGAAGCGAACCAATGAAAAAAATTGTGCAATTTTTCCATCATATCGAGATATAGTTTCTGCCAAAAAAGATTGCTTACCTTCACCAACTGCTATTAGTATAACTTCAAGTTCAGCAGACATAAAATTGCAGGATCTTCTTGAACACACTGCAGAACGATTACTAAAGACATTTGATGCTGACTATTTAAAGAAGTTTAAAAATTGCAGCATGACTTAAATTTCTAAATGGGGATGTGATGGGTCCTCTGGCCAGAAACAATACAAACAATGTAATGCGGAAAATTCATCAGATGCCAATTTATTCATGATTTCTTTCGTTCCATTACGTTTAACAAAAACTTATATTGGTTCAGAGCCGTAAACTAATAGAGCTGCAGAGATAGATGTATGGAAGAATGAAATTCCCTCGTCAACAAAATTTTGTAGACCAATAAAGTTTGCTTACAAAAAAGAAACTAAAGATGTCATAACTGAAGAAGTTGGCAAAATAAGAGATAAAATTAAAGAACTTCAACCAGTGATATTTGAATTTAATGACCAATGCATCGAAGTTAACTTTAAAATGTCACTTACAATGATCGATGGAAAAGTTGCACAAGCTTTAACCGAAACAAAGTCTTCGTCAAGCTGCACCATATGCCAAAAAACATCAAGTCTTCCAAGATCTTGTGATTTAACACCGCTAGACTTCTTTCTGTGGGGCTATGTAAAGTCATTGGTCTATGAGGATAAGCCACAAACGCTTGACCATTTGGAAGACAACATTCGCCGTGTTATTGCCGATATACGGCCACAAATGTTGGAAGAATTCAGCGAAAATTGAACGTCCAGATTGGCCTACATCCATGCCAGCCGTGGCGGTCATATGCCAGAAATCATATTTAAAATGTAATGCCACAAATTATCTTTCGGATAAATAAAATTCATGTCAATCGAATAATCCATCGTTGTTTTATTGCAACTTAAAGTTCTATATCTCTATAAAAACACCCTACACCTAAACAGCCTGCCTATTGCAGTTCAAAAAATAAGGCAATATAAGTGAAAAACATGTTATTGTTTAATACCCTTTAATTTTATTGCGGCGATGGACACATCTACTGTAAAAATTTCAAGAATCTACCTATTACGGTTCAAAAGATAAGGCCATATACATACGTCCAAATCATGTCACTGTTGGAACATCCTTAATTTTACTATTTGTTATAGCGGCCATGGTAATTCCCTTTCTATGAATATGTCAACAGTCTACCTATTAGGATTAAAAAAATAAGTCACTATACGTAAAAAAAACGTGCCTCTGTCGGCACACTCTTTAATTTTTAGTAACTGTCATATCGAAGATGGGTTGCCACGGCAACACATCTATACAAATTTTCAAGAGTCTAACTATTACGATTCACGAAATAAGCCATTATACATGCAAATCACGTCACTGTCGGAATACCCTTTAATTTTTGCATTTTGTTATAGTGCCCATAGTAATATACCTCCTGTAAAAATGTCAAGATTCCTCCTATTATCGTTCAAAACTTAGACCATATACATGCAAATCACGTCACTATCGGTACACCCTTTAATATTTAGGTTAAATTTTGTATACCTGTTTATAAAGCGAACATTACTGTCTGCAAATTTTAAGTGATTGCCTTCTACAGCTCAACAAATAAATATATAATCGTAAATAGCACGTCACTTTCGGAAAACTCTATAAGTTTTAGTATTTGCTGCTATAGCGGCCACATGTATACACCTTCTCTGAAAATTTCAAGAGTCTACCTATTATGGTTCTATACTTATGCCATATATACCTGCAAATTACGTCACTATTGGAACTCCCTTTAATTTCTAGCTTGATTTTTTTCTATTTGTTTATATAGCGAACTAATTACTGTTTACAAATTTTAAGTGTATGCCTTTTACAGTTCAAGAAATAAACACATATACGTGAATAACACATCTCTATCGGAACACCCTTTAAGTTTTAGTATTTGTTGCTATAGCGGCAACAGTTATACATCTTCTGTGAAAATTTCAAGAGTATACTTATTATGATTCCAGAGATAATAAAAGGCACTAACAGACAGACGGACAAACGTAGCGAAAACATTAGGGTAACGTTTTTACTCTTTGGGTACGGAACCCTAAAAATGATGATTATTTTCTAAAGAATGATCACAGTGAAAATTATGATTTTTTCTAAACATAAAAGTTGACTTTTAAATAAATTTGACTGCTCTGTTGTAAACCTTATTTGGTGTAGACCTTCTAAACAAGACCCTCTGTTAACCCTGACTTTAGAGTTTTTTTTGTTTTTATTTTAATTTCCCCCATAAATGAAGGTAAATGTGAGTTGGAGTTAAAAAGCTTATCTTGATTAACAGCCAACCACCATCCAAGTGTACGAGTACAATTTACCTTTTTGTTTGTTGTTTCTGATATTCTTGCTCAGTTTGAAGCTGTTGTTATTTTTTACTTTTTTGTAGCCATTTAATGCAGTTTTCACGGCTCCAAAGCAGACTATTTTGCATACAGCTTTTAGTACGAAAAAAAAAATACTTAAATAAGAAGAAAAAAGGCACTAAAAAGAATAGGAAGCGAACCTCTTTTTCTTACTCGTTTCAAATGACTTCATGTTAAGTTTGAGGTTGTAGGAAAATGAGAAGTTGTAGTACAAACTACAAGTATCTGTGCATTTATTTTTAAGTGTTGGCGTCTGCCGTGTCTCCTTAACAACAGAATGAAATGATAGTATGAGTGTGATATTTTGTCGATTATATTTTAGGTTTTTTTTTTTTTTGTTGGAGAAAAAAGGAAATCTTTTTATTTAAAGTCTTTTACCTTTTGTTTCATAAGTTTCAAAGGTTTTGTTGCAACTAACTAAAACCCATCATCGTCATCAGCATTTACTTCATGCATGGTTTTTTGTAAAATGCATTCATTCATTCATTGTCTGAAGGTTTCTTATTTTATGTACGAGTATGTGGATTTTTTATGGGTGCATGAGTACTTTGTTGTTGTTAATGATCTCTTGAACTTGAAACTAATGTTGTATTGTTCTTGCAATCTGTTGGCTTAAGTTGATTGTTGCAGATAGTGCAGTCAGTTTGTTTGCAAATTTTATTAAACATAGCGAATAATCGTTTTAGAAATAAATATTTTGGCTTAAAAATTAAAGAAAAATACAACAAAATTATTTTCCAATTTTCTTAGTTTTTTAGGGTTCCGTACCCAAATGGTAAAAAAGCTACGCTATTGTTTTCTCTACAATGTCGGTCCGTCTGCAAGCAGCGCTTTTTATACCTGGAACCGTATTAGCTAGACTCTTGAAATTTTCACAGAATATGTACAACAGTTGCCGCTATAGCAGCAAATACTAAAACATACAGGGTGTTCCTATAGAGACCTGCTCTTCACGTATATTTGTTTATTCCTTAAACTGAGGGAGGCATTCACTTAAAACTTACACACAGTAATTAAAACTTAGTTCCCTATATAAACAAGTATAAAAAAATAAAACTTAAAATTAAAGGGTGTTCCGATAGTGATTTGCATTTATATAGCCTAAGTTTTGAACTATAATTGGTTTGCTCGTGAAATTTTCACAAAAAGTATATCACTGTGGCCGCTATAGCAAGAAATACTAAAACTTATATGGTGTTCCGAAAGTAACGTGTAATTTGCGTTTATGTCTTTATTTCTTCAGCTGTGGAAGGCAACTACTTAAAATTGGCAGACAGTTATTAAAACTTTGTTCGCTTTACAAACAAGTATACAAAATTAAATCTAAAAATTAAAGGGTGTACCGATAGTGACGTGATTTGCATGTATATGACATGAGTTTTGAACGATAATAGGTAGATTCTTGAAATTTTTACAGGAGGTGTATTACATAGCCACTATAACAAATAATAAAAATCAATAAAAATAAGGTGTTCCGACAGTGTCGTGATTTGCATGAATATGGCCTAATTTTTTAACTACAATAGGTAAACTCTTAAAATTTTTACAGTTGATGTATATAATCGCCGCTAAAACAATTAAAGGGTGTTCCGCAATTTATATTGCGGAACACCCTTTAATTATAACTTCTCTTCTAAATGTTATAGGCAGACACTTGATATTTACACAGGGTATTTAGTACTATGTTCTAGTATAAAAAATAATTAAAAATTCATTCCATAAGACGTGAACATATTAACAACTTGTATTTGTAAAGTTGTACTGAACATAGTGCGGATCCCTACTTGTGTGAGTCTGACTCGTACTTGACTGATTTTTTTAATATTATTTCTCCATTACAGCCAACCGATTACTTTTCAACACTAGCTGCAACGTGCGGCGGTTTTTTCATCAACTCCAATACAAGGAACACAAAGTTAAAAGGTAAGAAAAAATAATAATAAATGTTCTATATTGTCAGAATCGTCTTTAGTTTAGGGTTAAGTTCAGACAGAGGAGGCCGTGACCAAAAATCAATGATATTTAATATTGTGTTAAACACTCTTCCGTTTAAATGCTTGAGTTTAAAAGGCTTTAACAAAAAAAGAAAAACATACATATGAGTAGATTTTGAATATAAACGTTTTATAAACTAAAACTTAATGGGAATTTTTGATACAATGCGCAAATTGATTGCAACACCTATGACCTAAACTGATTAAGTCAAGTTTGATAAAACTGCCTTCGGAACGAATAATAATAAGGCTTTTAATTTAGCAAAAAAAAATTAAACACTTAAGAATTTGGTGGGGTAGGAGAGCTAACCTCGAATTTTGCTCAAAAGAGCTTCCATGTTTCTAACATTAAAATTTAAGAACCATCGATTTTCAGATGTCTGTATATTTACTATATTAATTTAAGTAATATATTATTTATATAAAATTTAAATTAAAAATAATAATTTACAAAAATATTATAAATATTTTAAAGCTAATTTTGGCAAACCTAAGATCGTGAAGCACTTTCTAGAGGAATATTTAAGTTAGAACTTTGCAAATAGCAGCTGCAGTTGATGCAAATTTTATCGGTGCACCGCGGTGTAGAAAAGACTTCACATAATCTCACATATGAACCTATAACCGCTCGGTTTTCACAAAAAACTAGATTTTTTCGCAAATAAGTTTTGCTGCTTAAAATTTCTTAAATTTTTTTAGACCATAATTTAGGTTGTCTGAAATTTCTTGACTTTCTTGCCGCTGACTGTCAGGCACAATGGTGTAAATGGGTGTATTGTCAGAACCTCGTCTTGACCCTCCTCTCAGTGGCAGCCAGTAAAGGCTTCTGGTTCGGTCTTATCTTTTATAGAAGGCTGACTAAATTAAATCAAATGCAGATAAGTTAATCTTTAAAAACAAACGTTACCGCAATCTACGGAGTGGCAGCTTGAGTAGGGAATGTTGGCCATCAGGAAACTTGGTGGCTAGTATGTAAGCTATGAAAACATGTAGACCCCTTATATAGACTTACCAGCGCATAGATAGCGTGAACATCATTATTCAATTGGTCGAGGGAGTATTATGAATTCTTATTTTTTTAAAAAAATTTCGACATTGCTGCGAAAGAAAGCATCACAATAGCTCTAGCGGTTAGCATTTGAAAGAACTATTGTTTTAACACTGGTTAGCACTGTGCTTAGAACCACGCACGGGCAGATACATTTTGGAGACTCTGTAATGAGAAAGAATATTGACAGTTACCAGTCTATAGCCTGAAATCGCTGCAGTCGATAGCACTAGACTCAAGGTAGAATTAGTTGATTTGTAGCGTTACTTTTTAACATTTCGTATCGTTAAACTTTGTGGCTAAGTTGGACGAATCGTAGCTGGAAACTTATAATGTGGAGAACTTTTGTTATCTATTTCGTAATTTGTTTCAATTAAATAAATAAGTTTTCCGTAATCCATTTTCTTCGTATATTTTTAATTTTCACAGACTTGTTTGGGTGTGTTTTTTTTTATTTTTCAAAGTTTTAACTACCTGATACCAAAGTTTGACATTCTTTACGCCAAAATCTATTTTATTTACGCAACCGTTAGTTATGATACATTTTAAATAAACAGTAATATGTACTTATGTTTCAGTTTAAGTCAGCTGATCCGTAACTGCACTAAACAAATCAACTAATTCTACTACTAATTCCATGACATAAATAAGCAATGTTATCATTGAGGAACGAATGGGGTAAAAAAGCGGTTTATAAAGATTTTGGTCTGCTTTGAACAGACTTGGGGGATTTCAATTACATTTTGTAATTAATTACACATGCAATTACTAATTACATGTAATTGAAAATTTTAAGTAATGAATACTTTTTTTTTGTAATTATTGTCAAAAAATATTTAATTGCAAAAATGTTCAATTAAATATAAATTTTAAAAAATAATAACCATCCTAGTTGAATAAATAAATTAGGCGTTATATTTAAAAACAAAAACACAGTAAAGCTAATAATATAACGAAAGTAGGGAAAAACTAAAAAAAAATCATATAATTTTGAATAACATGTAAATAAATATTAAACATTTCGATGTATATTTACATAATATACCATAATTTGCAAAGTTATAGCAATAGTATTATTTATTAACCTTTGTCGCCTTAAAGTGGTTTTACACAGCGTGTATTTGTCATAAGACTTGTCACTTTTCCATGTGTAAATTCTATACACGACGTGTGAACCGTTTCAAACATAACATGTTCATTTTCCATGTGTACAATACATATGGCATTTTTCATTTAGAACGTGTTCTATTTTGGTGTGACAAAGCATCTGACATCCTGTAATGCCAACTTGATATTTTGTTATTTTATGCTTTTTGTGGTACCAAAAGCGCTAAAAAAAGTGGTAAAATCACTACTTTTCCATCCTTAGCATCAGCTGTGGTTGGCAATACAAAACTGTGTGGTGGAAAAATTATATACATATAATAGTTTATGTCACATGTAATTACACCTGTACGTTTAAAAGCAAAAATTAAAACCGTATGTAAAATGGTTATTTTGACAAACACATGAAATTACATATGGGTTATCAAACTAACAAGTCATATGAAAAATACACGCCGTGTAAAACCATTTTTAGTGGTGCTGAAGATGTTAAGGGAGTATTAGACCGTAGCCTTTAGTATTGTAGGATAGTTCTTGAGGCAATTTAGTGCAAATTTCTAACTATTTTCTTTTTCACAATGTCAATGTCTACGGAATATTAAATGAAAAAATGTATATCTGACTGAAAAGTTTTCAAAATTTTGTAAGCGATAATTACTTTCATGAAGGTGTTCACCGTAATCGAACACGGATGCAGTTTTCGGTTGAATAATACTGTTGATCATGCAACGCAAGAAATTCATATTTAAGATAAGCTTGAAATTTTTAGGATTATAATTGAATTTCGTTCAATTGGAAGTAATGATTACTGCCTAATTACAATTACAATTACTTGTAATTTGTAATTGAACTTTTTCAATTACAAATTACAAGTAATTGTAATTGATTTAGTCCCTGATTTCAATTACAATTACTGTATTTGAAATGTAATTGAATCCCCCGATGTCTGGCTTTGAAATACTTCTACGTATATATTACTGATAATCTATACGTACGTACTACGTCTTTCGACGAGTGTACAAATTATACGAGAGAATAGCTTTAAATAGCACTTCAAAACAGGGGTTTAAAACCAAAAAAGGAAAAGTTAACATTATATTTTCAAAAGAACAACCCTCAAGCTTTTTATATTAACTTTTTTCAAACACTGCAAAAATGTTTCCGTTTTTTGCCGATCATAATTTTTTATTAATAATTTTAATACTTAATTGAGTATAAATAAACTGTGTAAAAACTAGATTTAGCCCAAAGCAGCTCCTGCGGCTGCACCACTACCAGCCACTATTGCCACGTCCTTCGAAACATTTGCTGTCTCCTTAATGGCGTGCTTAATTTTTTTCTAAATAGTAAGTATAACAGAAAGAGTTTAATCAATACAAAAAGATTATCCTTAAACTCTTTTTTAATTTACCACTGCCTTGTTAAACTTCTTGCGGAAACCAGCCTCTGTCTGGGGCATTGTGAGACACAAAACCACAATGACCAAGATCACCAAATATTTATAGAAATTCATTTTAATTAATTACGCTTTTATCAATTGCTTTAACAAATTAAGAAATATGAATGTTAATAAATCTTATAACGAATTCGCTATTTATAGAAAAAAGTTAAACGACTATTGCACTTATTTTTTTATTTTATTTTACTAATCTTATCATGTGACAATGATTTGGAGTGACTGAAGTAGGAAATTATTAAAAATGAAAATCGTTTACGTCAACTTAATGTCAACATAAAAAATATAATTTTTATCTAAATTAAAAAAAAAAATAAAAAACTTCTTTCGAAGTACTTTTTCGCCGATTTTGTTATTTTTCAATACAAAAAAAACACTAAATAATAAAATAAATGCAAATATTTGCATTACGTTTGAAATTCTTGCTATATTTATATTTTTTTCGTGAAGTGAAAAGATATTTTTTAAAGAAACAATGACAAATAATTGATATTAAATTATTGAAAAATATAATTAATAAACGATTAGTATTATAATAAAGTCCAATAGTAAAATACAATTAGTTAGACAAGTTGACTACTGACATTGCGCTACAAGAGAAGTGGTAGCATCTTGACATTTTAAATTGTATTGTGTTGGTTGTTGAAACAATTGTATAAAATTGTATTTTAATACAATAGTGTAAACTTTTTGATATATCAGATGAAATTTGAAGTCAAGCTTAAGATCTTTTTATTCTCTCTAAAAAAGAATAAATTAAATTACAAATTAGGTGATAGTATTAAAAAAAAATTGGGAAAATTTAATTTTTAGACACCAGCAGAGCAGAATGCACATTTCACATCATCACAATTCACATCAGCACTCTTCGTATCTATCTACTTTGGATAGTATTTAGTTGTAAGCATCATCTATTTAACCAACCAAACTTAAATAAAGGAATATGGGAAAAATGTATTCAAACATCAATCGTCAGTTGGTGATTACGAAGTCTACCACTACCTAAAGCTTCTCTCTTGTTTAATATTTTTACTTTAATATTTACCATCCTGTTTGATAATTTACATTAAATTTTGCAAATTTTGTATTCGATATCATGCTATCAATCTGATGAATGCTTATTTTTCGAGCAGATAAACATCAGGCATATTCTATGGTCGGTGCACAGTGGACCATTTCTTGATAAAGCTGTTAAAAAATTCATAACTTTTGATTAGACTCAAATTTTGATAAGCGGCTGTTTTGTCTAGTAGGTGGGACTTTGATCTTTAATTTTTGCTCTAAAATGTAAAAAACGACCGAGAAAATTAAGAAAAACCAGTTCATAAAGGTTTAAAATACTGCAGTTTTAGTTGATTTTTATTATAAAAGTGAAGCGATAAAACATATTAAACCAGATTTTTTATCTATGACTAATAATTTTCTAAAAATCTTGTCTGAAAATGACAAACTATGAACCCCACACTTCGGTCAATCTTTTTAGAAGGGGGCCAAATATAATTTTCTTTATGGTTAACGACTTAAAAGCTATGTTAGTCATTTGGAAGTAAATAGCAGTGTACAAAAAATTACAGCTCTTTTTCAACTATGTCACAACGGATAGGGGGATCCGAAATTGTCTTTATCAGTATTTTGCTAAAATTAAGAAGGCACAGTAAATTTTAATTACAAAAAAAAAAAAATTGTGCATAATAATTTATATTTGGGTATTAAAAAGCCAACCCAAATTATAATTTCACTGAAATTGATTGCTACGGGGAAAGCTAGTTTTATGGCCATTTCGCTAAATGCTTAATTAAGCTCACCAAAAAATCTTTACTCAATTTTTAGATAACCTAAAGATACCTTTAAAATTAAAAATTATTTCTACTTAATAAGAATTAAATCAAAGCGATGTAACACATAGCAAACCAATAATAACCAAACAGTGAATTTACATTTTCTTACTGTACTCCTACCAAGGCGAATTCATACCAGGTGTGAGCAGTAGAAGAACAACTACAACAAAACAACAACTTTGACATTAGCAGATATGAAACAATGATTAAACAATTTATTTTTTGACAAGACATTAGCAAAAAAACCGAGAGCAAAAAACAATCAGCTGGACTATCGACTCCACCTGGTATGAATTCGCCTTGACTCCTACACTGGTCGTTTTGTTTTTCAACTCTATTTGTACACGCAAAGAAAAACCATGGTTATAGTATGGTCACAGGAACCACATTATGTTCCCTGTAACAATATATGGTTTCGATGAACAAATTTTAGTTGTTTGTAACATTACTTTGGACCCGATAAAAAAGTTTTGGTTAAAATTTTATAATTAAATAGTTACTACGTACAAAAAATTCAACATGATTGGTTTTAATTAACCAAAGTTTTTTCGTACGTAACCAAAAAATTGTTAAATATATATAAAAATATTATTTGTTTATTTGTGTCATTGCAGTTTATTGGTTTGTACTTAAAAAAATAATAAAAAATGTATAAACAATTGTTTCGGGAATTCAATTTAAAATTAAATATTCTTCTCTGGATACCAGCAATTCGTGTCCTCTCGGTGTGAGACTAAAATTTATTTTTAATTTTTATACCACAAAAAAGTAATAAAACCTCGATATCATGAAAATTAACAGGGATATCATTACTGATGATGAAATATTCACAGATACTTACAAAACGAAATTGGTTGATGATGTAATTTACGAGGTGACATTAAGATTTCAATTCCTCAGGTGAAGAAGCTGACGAGAGTACAGACTCAATCCTTGAGACCGGCGTTGATGTTGTTTTCAATCACCGTTTACAAGAATTATTTGCTTTCGGAGACAAGAATAACTTCACTTTGTACTTGACTATTTGAAAAAGGTATTGGCTGTATTGGAAAAGAGATACCCTGCTCAATATGATGTCTTCAGGAACAACATGAACAAAGTAATGGAAGAAATCTTGAGCCATTCTAAGAATTTACAATTCTTTACTGGTAGATCTGTGAACTGCGATGGTATGGGCTATGTGTAAATGGCGTGAAATCGATGACCAAAGTGTTCTAGCCGTTATGTTCTTGAAAGACGGTTTGGAATAAGAAAAATGCTAATTCAACGTTATCACCAACCAAAAATTTTGTATTTAAAAATATAAAAAATTGACATTTTCCATATGACATTCCATAATTAGTAACCATATTATAATCATTGAATTTAACAATATAATGTTTATATTAATAATAATATGGTTTAAATACAACCATATAATTTAACCATAATATGTTGCTCTTAGATTATGGTTATATAGTGCTAAAAAATAAAGTCTTTATGGCTTTTAGAAAGATTTAATTTTTTTTAAAAAAAGGTGCAAATAGCCCGAAAATCTGCTACTTAGCTACACTTCTATTCCCCGTTATATATTCGCCATGTTCCGTCTGTGTGCTCTAGGATATATGTAGTTGAAATCAAGGCGAATTAAATTTACAAGGAATAATCGATAGCTCTTGCTAATATCATGTCAAAAATACATTATTTTATATTTGCTAATAGAATGTTAAAATTGTTGTTTTGTTGTAGTTGTTGCCGTAGTGTTCTCACCTTGTATCAATTCGCCTTGGTTGTAATAGGATTTTTTGGCTCCCGACTTTTGCAGGTTTTTACTTACAAATGAGTTTACCATAAAAAAATAATTTTTGGCCGCCTTCTCAAAGTAATTAAGACATTAAGCGCCGCTGACTATTTTGACATGGCATAGATTTCTGGTAATATTTTATCATCATAAGAAGAGCTGATGTTAGGTTGTTTGTTAGATAAAAATAGATAAAATTTTGTAAGAAGACTGCAAATGAGTTTTACAGAAGCAAGGTTTTAAAAAAAGCCACACCCTTGTAAAAACATCGAGTTTTACCTTAGGTTTGAATTTGATCAGTCTGTAAATGAAAATCTTTTGTCATACCTTTCGCTAAAGATCGTCGTCACTGGCAGTTTGTTGAGTCTTGTATTATATATGTATATGTGCTGTACTATCAAAGACGTATCTTGGCAATGATAATGATGTATAGGTACTTTTAAGACGTGGTTTGACAATCATATTATCAAATCGAAAGGGGGCTCGCCAATCATAATTGTTTTAAAAGCTGATCAGAGACACAATATTTGAAAAGGAATCGTGCATTATAGAATCGATTAAATCTATTTAAAATTGGATTACGCTGGTTTAAAAGACAAGGAAACAGAAAAAAAAATTGTGAAGCCTATACAGTTCATCTGAAAATCTTTTTAATTCATTTGACTTACAATCATTGCTCTGGAAGCTCGATATAACAATGGTCTCTTATCGAGACCATTTGAGTGTGTCTTATTTAACCAAAAACAATTTATTAATGGTACAGGCTCTTCTAGAAGGCCAAGAAGTTTTAAATGATGTCAATTAGAAGATCTATTTTTTATCACAAAAGTGTGCGCAATCGTAAGCTCTTGCCAAAATCTCGTACGGTCGACAAAAACTATTACCTTAAAGTTATAGACCACTTGCGTAAAACAATACGAAAAACTCCAGAATTGTGAAACAACTGTTCATATGAACTATCGACCGATAAAAAGTCTGCGGAGGCCCTAATTGAAAGGATCAATGAAGAGACGAGCTTTTGCCAAGACTACGGAGAGAAGTTGCTGGAGGTGCTTAATCCCTCGATTACTTTGAAGGGGATAAATATATGAAGAGTAGAATAAACAACTATTTGCCGAGAAAAATACAATCAAGTTTTTTTTTAACAAACTACTATGTATACAATTAAAAACTTTTAATCCAAACAGAAAATATACCCAGCTTTTTTTTCACATTCGCTTCACTTGTTTTAATAGTTGTGGTGGGCTTATAAGATTCGACACGGTCCTTTACAGCGTTCTCACTTGTATTGTTTTTGCAATTATTTATTATTCTACCACATGATGTTATTAATTAAAGCGTTGCAGTTATATTTAAGAATCACCTCAAGGAATTTTTATTTAAGGCGGCATTAAGTACAAAAGTCAAGAACTCTTGACGCAAAATACATACTACAACAAGAAGAATATGCAAAGTGTAGCCACATAAAAAGGGTGAAAAAGCAGCAAATCAGCAAATAAGAAATACAAAATAAAAAATAAATAAATAAAGTAACTCACTGACATGCTGATTTACGAAACAAACTGACAAAGTAATTACAACACACACAAATAGGGGCCATATAAGTCAAATGCAACAATGAACAAACAACAGCTACAGCAAGAGAAACAGCAAAATCATCATGCCACATAGAACAGACCACATTATCATGTTCCCATATGCAGGGAATCAAATTGTTCATAGAATAACAAAACAAAAAACAAGCGTTTCCAAATGTGCATGATGACTTAAAGATGTAAAAATTTAGATAAACAGGCAAAGCAAAAAACCGCATTACAACTTTGTACTCGTACTTTTTTTGCAACGAATACTTGAAAAAGATGCATGATGGGATGCAGACGGGGCACACAGACAGTCAGTCAGTAACAGTCTTTGGAAATTGCAGCAGCAAACGATAACTGCAGGCAAGAGTTTTTCTTTTATTCCTTTTGATATTTTGTATTTTAGGAAGAAAATTTGTAACGCACTTGCAGGCATATTTCTACACCTTCTTAAACACACATTTACATTAATGAGCTGCATGATTCTCCACTCCACAATTGGTACGTTGAAATTGTTCCTGCTACCCTTTTTACTCCCCTTCTTCTAAGTCGTTAAACGCACTGCAAATAAAGTCTCGTCTAGTTTTGCTTCTTTGAAAGATGATTAAGTATGATGAGAAGCGATGTTGATGAGAACATGTTGAAATGGAATTTTTACCTAGATACTACTCGCTCGCACTTACAATTACAATTACAAGAAAAAGAAAAAAAGAACTTCTGTAAGTAAAAGCTTCTGTATTTAAACTTCTTCTTTGCCGCATGATGAGAACAGCATCTTTATTGCATCTGCGTATGCATTTAAATCTGTTGTATAACGAGTAATTAGCCTGCAGAGAAGCATATTGTTGTAAAATAAAAGAATAAGAAAAGTTTAATTATTTCTGTAATGTGCTAAAATACCATATTGACAACTTCATACAGAGAATTTGATTAGTAAAATTTATTGCTTATTAAAAATGCAGTTGGAAATGAAGTTTAAATTAAAATTATTTCTTATTAGCGGGAAGTCAGGATTCAAATCTCCTAAAAAGTTTCTGTTGAAGTCTTAATGGAATTTTGCAGACAACTAATTAAAAATGCGAATAAAAATAACAATTTTTACTGCCGGTTTGAACAAGAAATTATTTCTGCAGAAGGAATAATTATACGAATTTTAAAAACTGGATTTATACCCTGCACCATGGTTCAGAGGAGCACTTTCTTTTGCCAAAATTATTTTTTATGTTGTGTGGTATTTAGAGAATCCATTTAAACGGGTTTTGATTTTATTCCACCAAACAATTAAAATGTTCATCGATTAATCGATTAAGGCTTTTAGATTACTCGAATTAATTGAGCATATTTTAAAAAATGGTATCCAATGAAAAAATATTTTATTAATGACATCTTGTAGATGATTTTTAAAAATGTTTTTATTAATTCTTTTATTGCAGTTAGAAAATTATTTTCGTTTGATATTTTCATATTTTCCTCCAATACGTAGGAAAAATTTTCAGCATAAATAATATGAACTGATTTTATAGCTTCTTGGTAATATAAAATATGAATAAGGTGCCCCAGTAGGCCAGTAGGTAGTATACTAGTCTATGAGTCCAGGAGTTGTGGGTGCGATTCCTAAAACGTGTTTCAAAAATGTTTGTCATATTCGATTTACGAAAAAAATCATGGGTTATATTTATTATTATTTCTCTGTATGTTTATTAAACACGTCTAGTTCGAAATTAATCTTAAACGAACGACAAAGAAGTAAAAAATCAGTAAAAAATTTAAGATCTCAATAGAAATAAATTATAGTCGATTAACCGATATAATTTGTTCGAGTTATTTTTTAATAGAAATTCTCTATTTTTCTTACTCGAACGATTAATCGACTTAAAATTCTACGATTAATCGAGCAACCATTGACCGAGTGGATACTGTAGAGGTAATTCTTTTTCTACCACTGCATTCTAGTAGACCATACTTCAGACTAACTAATAATGCATTCCGTTTTTGTTATATTAATTACCCGTTTTATTAAAAGCAAGAAGATTTTAACTTTTTCTAATTTATGCAATTAATTAACCTTTTGACCTGTAGTTCGTAGCCAATAAATTATTTCCATAATATCGAAATCTGTTAGGTTTGTATTGAAATATTTCTCAAAATCTAAATCGTTTATACTGCATTTTTAACACCAGCAAAATTTCATCAATATAATGAAATCTTACACTATATTAGGTGCGATTTCCACTGGGCAAGCTTTCTCGCTCATGTCTTTATTTTTATGGGTGAGAGAGAAGTACATGATTATTTTGTTTTTCTTTTTCTCTCTCAAGAAAAAAATATAACCTTGCGCAAGAAAACTTGCCATCGAGAAAACAGGTATTACCTTTTATTCAGAATTTTACTTCATTTATTTGTTCAATTTTCTTTCACTTTTAATAATATTTTCGACTTAATTCTATAATTTAAAAATCTTAATTTTATTAAACCCAAAATTATATGCATACATAAGTACATATAAAAAATGCAAATTAGCAGCACTATTTTTTTTTGCAGTTTTTGGTTGTTTTAGTTTGGCAATTTCCATTTTTTTCCAATTCTTTAAATTAATTTTGAAGATCATGGTTCAATTCGTCAAACTCATCAGGCGTTATGTACCTTTCATTGTGCTCATAATCGTCCATCAGAGCAATTAAACCGAAAAGGTATCAGTCGTTTACGTTAACTTTTAAAAAATGTCGAAACACGATTAAATCCAGAAAAATTCTATATCGCGCTTTATGGGCCGCAATACACTCAGTTTACTGAAATAATCATTTGGCGAACGAATAGCTCGAGAAATTGACCTGTTATCTGGCCACCCCGTTCATGTAGATGGACGCCATTAGATTATTTTATATGTCACTGCAGAAATGATCAAGCACTTGGAGCGTTCCCGGTTCCGCCATATACGCGCTAGCAACGTCTGCCACACACCTAAATTCTGACAACTCCACACGGATAGTCTATAGTCTATACATGTAATAAAACAGAAACTCATTTCCTGTCTGTCTAACTTTTGCTTTGTGTTCGCATCACGTAAAATCTACTGGCTGGATTTTAATAAAATTTTGTAAAGAAGTACGTACCTTAGTATCCCGTACCTTAGTAAAGTACGCCGATTTTTTACCAATTTAAAGGTACTGCATACTTTAAGGCATCTTTAATTTTTAAAGGCGGTATGTTTTAAACACGGCTGCACAACAGATGGCGATGTTTTAAAATAGTGAGTAACTAACTTCCTATATGCCTTTTACAGAGCTTTACATTAATTTTTAGAATTTTAGAATTTTATATAAATTTTAGAATTTTATCCAGGGATGGGTACCTTTTTAAAAAGAAAATACGTAAGAGCCTTAAAATTTGGTGTGGATTACTCACAAAGCAAAATCGAACAAAATATTGTTAGAATGCACACAACGTGTTTGGGCACAGCTAGTAATATAATATAGTTGTCGTAATCATGTCTTTACTATAAATTTTCTCTTAAAACAAACTCAAGCCAAAAGTTAAGGTTTTGGCTTGAGTTTAATTAATTAATAAACTTATGAACCTCTTTATTTAAATTATAATAAATTATCTTATTCAAATTTTAAATTAATGACAATGCATCTAACATCGTCTCATAGAGTCTCTTAAAGAAGCTGGTATTTCCGCACATTTTAGCAAAATTATGTTTTCATAAACCAATTTACAGATCAATTCTCCAATGGCCACGAAAGTTTTGCTTGCTGTTTGAAAGTATTAAGTTACTGCTTGTGTTTTTCCTTTAGCTGGGCGGTTTTCTTTACTGTGCACAGTGGGGCAGAATCAAAATATTTTGGAAATAACCTAGTCATTTATAAACGGCTAGGTTGATTGATCCAAAATTTAACATGAACATAACAGAGGAGTATCTGAACTTAAAGGTGGGTATCATATAGCCTCCAGGGGTGGCACTATGTGGTCTCAAAGTTGGGAACATGGTCTTAAAGGTCTTGTCAATAGCTACAAAATGGTATCTAAATTTGCAAGTAATAATTTAAAATGATTGAGTTATAAGCACTTTAAGAAATAGAATGGTCCAGTTTTGTCAAAATATTGTGTGCCATTTTTACCAAATTTTTTTAAATTTTTTATCATAATATCCAAATAAATTCCAAATATTTTTGATAAATTTGAAGATTGTTTCTTTACTGAGTTAAAAACTAGACGATTTTCAATTTAAAAAATCCAAATTATTACATTTTTGTGTATTTAACCCAAAAAAGGTCGTTAACGTGTTTTTTTTTATATAGAAAAAATTTTCTTAAGGAATATATAAAAATTTTACTATTTTGTATAAGCTAACTATATGTGTGTACATTTAAAATTAGTACAAAATTGATCATCCTTGTAGAAGATAGAGGTCTCAGAATATGACCTATTTTACATCGAAATTTTGATTTTAACCTGTATATTCTAAAATCTCAAAGCTGGGATCGAAAAAAGAAGACTGCTGTAGTAAAGCTATATATGCTCCAAATTGTTTTTAAAAGTATTTTATGAGCCCTAGTCCGTATGTAGACTTTATGGGCAAAAGAGTTAAAATCCCAATTTTGGGATTTTTGGTCCTTATTTTGGGAATTGTGAAATTTCCTTTTTCTTAATATTGCAGATTTTTTGCCATTTCATTTTACTTGATCAACAACACATACACAGAAAATTTTATTTGATTTGCTTAATTTATAAAAATTTTATTGCACATTTAAAATTTATCCTTCCCTCAAATTTTTTCGTTTTTACCATATTTTTCGAAATTTTCAGATATCAGCAACAAATTTTAAAATAGACAAATTTTAAAATATTTTGCTTTAAAATTACAACCAAGTTTTTAAAAACAGTTTCTTGTCTCTCCTGAACACTTGTGAATTTTGAGTTGTAACTGTCCATGATTCATAGTGCGATATCGACATATGTACATATGTATAAGCGTGTGTATTTATGAAAACTGTTTGCACTTCTCTTATCATTCGTTGACAGGTAAACAAGATGGTGCAAGCATATAATCACTATTTAATTACACCAAATAAATATTAACATTTGTTAAATATTGAATGATTGATTGATTTTAACCACACCTTAAGTTACATTTAAAAACTTTTAATATGAGTAAGAAATTTAAAAGATTAGATTTGTAAACAAATTTCATTTCATTGTCATGTTATATTTTTTTTTGAAATTCATTTACATCGACACCAAACCCTACTGGCAGTTATAGAGAAAAAAGTCATTGACTGAACACCTTCACTTTAATTGCAAACTTTTTTTAAGTTTGACAAAATAGCAGCTGTCATTGAAAGTGAATTGATATTTGGTGTTGCGCGCTGACTTAACGAAAGGGTATTATTAAAAGCCTATGTAGCTAGTACTCCCTTTTTTTCTCAAATTAGTTACAAAAATTGTATTTATGTAATTAATTATAAATAAATAAATAAAAATAAATAAAGGCCAGGATTCACTATCCTACACGATTGTACGATTCAATTACAAAAAAATCTCACAGAATGCTATCCTACTCAAAAAATTATTTAAAAATGGCATTGTAAGTGCCACACTATCATACAAAAAAGATTTTGAAACTCTGGTTGCATGGAAAAAATATTTTATGATTTTTATTTAAAGATTAACATAATTTTTTTTAAAGATTAAATCGTACAGACCTGTAAAAAAGTCTGTCACACACATACATTTCTAATCTACACTATCATACTTTTTTAGCACACATGTAATTTTTTATAGATCCTACGATTGAGTATGATAGTGAATCATGGAGCTATAAACTGTGGAACTATAAAATTAATAAATATAATTTTTGAAGTGACTCCAAACCGACACTTTTTGAACGGAATAATACTCTGGAATTTAAAGAAATATATAATTCTTTAGCTGATTTTAATATATAAAGAACATGTCGATTATTGCGTTAGTTTGAAGTTGACACAATTCAAAACTTAAGTTTAAAATAAAATTACATTAAACCAGGTGATCGATTCGAACCAATTCCTAATTTCATTAAACTAAAATTTGTATTGCTTCAGAGTATACGCTATAAGCCAAAACGTAAGTATTGTGCATGATTACCTTCATGGCGTACTCTACTTTTTTTATTTTATTATTGTTAATTCTATTTACATAAGTATATCGAAAAAAACAAGAGGGTAAAACATTGTTTTAAAATCCTTTATATTCAATAACATATCCCAGGCTTTTTAGCAGCAGTGCTGGAATGTCTTTTGAAGTAAGACAATGGTAGCTGTCAGAATTATAATAGACACAATGCAATATTCTGCACCACTGTGACGCATGGTTTAAGGAGGGCGCTAACCTAAGCTTCTACATAATCGCTTCTAATTTTTATCATCACAACTGGAGCAGCAATTTCAGGATAGTATGTAATCAAGATTAGCTTTAATTGGTGATATGATGGCTCAACATGATGCTGGCCTAATTTACACAGAGATCAAATTTTTAACAATCTTTGCCAGGACAATAAACATCCTTTTTTCAGGGTGGAAACTACCATTCAATGGTGCCTCTTGTTTTAATTTTTATTCAAACCATTATTTTCCTTGCTGAGCTTTGTAGACTCTGAGGTTAGCTATTTCGTGGTTTGAAGGAGTTAAGTTACTGGTAGGGGACCCTCTTTTAGCTTTTCAGACTGGCTTTCCCGTATTTATCAGTTAATAAGAATGCGGAGATTTTCAAGACAAGAATATCGGAAAAGAAGTAAAGATGCATGAATTACTACATCCATTCAAAATCTACCCTACAGGTCGTCTAAGTGACCCATCCTCTTGTTTTCTGTTCTTAGTGTTTCGCTGAAAAAGAGCTGTAAATTGATAGAAGCGTGCTTTATAGAGGTGATCCATTTTGAGGTACTTTTTCCAATAGCCTTTTTTTTGACGGATCACGTGTGAGTGTTGTCATGCTGTCATGTTATTTTTGTTTAGTATTGTTGGGGATTTCATAATGGAAAGACTTACGCCTGAATCGCTTCGCTCTATGGGCTCTTGAAAAGTTCCAAGAAGATCCGACGTTATCGAGGCAAATTTTGTTTAGCGATGAGGCCCATTTCTAGCTCAATGGTTATGTAAACAAATAAAATTGCCGCATTTGGGACGAAGAGCAACCTGAAGAAATTCAAGAGCTGCCACTTCATCCAGAAAAACCAACGATTTGGTGTGGTTTGTGGGCCGGTGGAATTATCGGCCCATATTTCTTTAAAAGTGATGCCGGTGCGAACGTAACCGTCAATGGCAACTGTTATCGTGCCATGATAACCGACTTTTTGCTGCCTGAAATTGGTTTCAGCAAGACGGCGCGGCGCCACTTCCCACACATCGCATCAGTCAATGGATTTATTGAGAGAACATTTCGGTGAGCACATAATTTCACGTTTTAAGCCGGTCGATTGGCCACCAAGATCGTGTGATATCACACCGTTAGATTTTTTTCCTGAGGGGATATGTAAAGTCTAAAGTTTATGGGGCCGCTTCGATTCAGGCCTTGGAGGCAAACATCTCTCGTGTCATTCGCCAGTTACCAGTCGAAATGCTGGAACGAGTCAGAGAAAATTGGACTCAATGGATGGACCATATGCGGCGTAGCAACAGCCAACATTTAATAGACATAATCTTAAAAAAATAAATGCCAAAGAATGTTCTTTCAAATGATAATAAACATTCTCCATTAAATTTGAATTTTCTGTGTTTTTTTTCTTTAAACAAGTAGGGAACCTCGAAATGGATCACCCCTTAGTATCCGTCGCAACAACAGCAACAAATCGAGGGGTGTCAGCTTAGTTAACGGATTTTAACGATTGTCGGCCATCGAAATAATATTTTGGTAAAAACAAGGAAGCGACCCTGTAGTTTCAGACAGTTTTACCTTCATTAGATGTTCCTTGGGGTGTTATGGAGCCCAAATGATGCCCAGTTGTGTTAAGTAGTAAATAATTATTCTCTTGAAATGAAGCACAGTCTGTGATTTAAATAACATTAGGATAGTTATTGCTTTAATTGCCATGTGATGTTTATTACCAAACGTGAAGATGGTTAAAAAATAATGATTTCAATTTTCGTTTAGCTCTAAAATTTGCAATCAAATTTTTATTTTTCCCTAATTACAAAATATAACTGTTGAAGATGCTACTATTATACCCCCTACTGTGTAATATAAACCAATAAGTGTTTAGCAAACTGAATTCCATAATCAACTTCATACGAGTGCAACAAATAGGCAGATTGTTATTTATTTATGTGATAATGGTTGATTGGTCTCTTTCATGCAACAACGTTACTAGTTTTGGTTTTTTTTTTTGTAAAGCCCGCAGAATTCAATCTAAACAAGTATTAAAATATTTATTTAGGTTTTTTAATGTTTTCTTACAGACAACAAATAGTTACTATATGGTGCAATAAAAATGATAATAAATGGTCGATTGATGGTTGGCTGTTCGTTGCATACTTGTGGTTCATGTGGAAAAATAAAGTTGCAATTGTGAGGAAAAGAAGAAAAATGATTATATTATTTGCTTTAAAGTCATACAAATTAAAAGAACAAAAAATAAGCATTTGTTTTTATTTAAAATAGGCAAAATGTGATTAAGATTAAGTCTGATGGTTGAGAATAAGGCATGGTGTAGACACTTCATACTCGTACATGTTACAACTGGAAGTAAACGAAAAAATAATAACTTTTAATTTTAAATATGAAAATTATACTGCTTTCGCTAGTTGATGTAAGCAATGTACACTGGGAAAAATTATTATTATTTTTAAAAAACTAGCGTTTTTAGGAATGTCCTCACAAAACTATATGTACAGCCACACCAAATAATTTAACTACTATTAGTTAAAAAACAAAAATTTAAAATGCATTAATAGTCATAACTCTGTGAAAACATTTTATATCCACAACCAAACAAGTTCTAATAATTTGTACGATTGAAAATCTTTCTATACCCAATTTCTTTCTGGCTCATTGTAACACATTTTGTTTAAATGGGGATTTCGAAAAGCCTCAGATAGGTGAAGTGTGAGTCAGACTTACACAATATTTTTAACAAACTTGGGGGATATTAATTACATTTTGTAATTAATTATACATACAATTACTCAATTACATGTAATTGTAATTGGAAATTCTCAATAATAATTACATTTAAATTTTGTAATTGTATTTGAGTTTTACCAATTATACATTACATGTAACTTTTAATTGAAAAAATACAAATCATGTACAAGTAATTGTAATTGAACTTTTTCAATTACAATTACATGTAATTAATAATTGAAAATGTCTTAATAATAATTACAAATAACTGTTCAATTACAAATTACAAGTAATTGTAATTGATTTAAGTCCCCGATTTCAATTACAATTACTTGTTATTAGTAATTGGAAATTTTCAATTACACATTGCCTGTAATTGTAATTGAATTCTCCCATGTCTGATGTTTAATACAACTTCATGTATTTTTTATTTATGGTCATGTTGTTATTACTTATTAACCGACTTCAAAAAAAGGAGGTTATCAATTCGTCTGAATGTTGCTTTTTAGGGTTCCGTACACAAAGTGTAAAAACGAAACCCTATTGTTTTCGCTACAATGTCTGTCCGTCTGTCCGTCTGTCCGTCTGTCAGCGCCTTTTATCTCTGGAACCGTAATAGGTAGACTCTTGAAATTTTCAAAGATGATGTATAGTTGTTGCCGCTATAGCAACAAATACTAAAACTTATAGGGTGTTCCAGTAGAGAGGTGTTATTTACGAAAATGTGATTATTTCTTGAACTGTAGGAGGGATACACTTGAAATTTACAAACAGTTATTAAAAATTAGTTCACTATATAAACAAGTATAAAAAAATAAAATTAAAAATTATAGGGTGTTCCGATAGTGGTGTGAAATGCATGAATAAGGCATAAGTTTTGAACCATAATAGGTAGACTCTTGAAATTTTCACAGAAGGTGTATAGCGATGGCCGCTATAACAACAAAAATTAAAACTTATAGGGTGTTCCGATAGAGAGGTGTTATTCACGAATATGTGTTTATTTCTTAAAATGTAGGAGGCATAGGAGGAAAACACTAAAAATAAGCAAGTAGTAATTAAAATTTAGTTCGCTTTATATACAAGTCTAAAAAATAAACCTAAAAATTAAAGGGTGTTCCGATAGTGGTGTTATTTTGATTTATGAGGCCTAAGTTTTGAATCATAATAGGTAGAATCTTGAAATTTTCACAGAAGGTGTATAATTTTGGGCGCTATAGCAACAAATAATAAAATTTATAGGGTGTTCCGATAGAGAGGTGTTATTCACAAATATGTGTTTATTTCTTGAGCTGTAGGAGGCATACACTAAAAATATGTAAGCAGTAATTAAAACTTAGGTCGCTATATAAACAAGTATTAAAAAATAAACCTAAAAATTAAAGGGTGTTCCGATAGTAGTGTGATTTGCATGTATAAGGCCTAAGCTTTGAACCGTAATAGGTAGTCGCTTGAAATTTTCACAGAAAGTATATAACTGTGACCGCTATACTAGCAAATACTAAAACTTATAGGGTGTTCCGATAGAGGGGTGTTATTCTTATTTCTTGAACTGTAGGAGAAATTCACTAAAAATATGCAAACACTAAATTAAAATTAGTTCGCTATATAAACAAGTCTGAAAAAAATAAACCTAAAAATTAAAGGGTGTTCCGATAGTGGAGTGATTTGCATGTATAAGGCCTAAGTTTTGAACCGTAATAGGTAGACTCTTGAAAATTTTACCAAAGGTGTATAACTATGGCCGCTATAGCAAAAAATATAAAAACTTATAGGGTGTTCCGATAGAGAGGTGTTATTTAAGAATATGTGTTTATTTCTTACAAACAGTAATTAAAACTTAGTTCGCTTTATAAACAAGTCTAAAAAAATAAACCGAAAAATTAAAGGGTGTTCCGATAGTGATGTGCTTTGTATGTGTAAGGCCTAAGTTTTGAACCATAATAGGTAGACTCTTGAAAATTTTACCAAAAACAATAGCAAAAAATACTAAAACGTAGGGTGTTCCAAAAGTGACGTGTTATTTACGTTTATGTCTTTTTCTTTGAGCTGTAAGAGGAAACCACTTACAGTTTGCAGACTGTAATTAAAAATATGTTTGTTTTATAAACAAGTGTACAAAATTGAAGTTAAATATTAAAGGGTGTTCCAATAGTGACGTGATTTGCATGTATATATCCTAAGTTTTGAATGAATAGGTTGAATCTTGAAATTTTTACAGGAGGTGTATAACTATGTCCACTACGGGTTTTCCGCCAGTGACGTGATTTGCATGTATAAAGCCTTATTTCTTGAACCGTAACAGGTAGACTCTTGAAATTTTGTACAGAAGATGTGTTGCCACGGCCGATATGACAATTACTAAAAATTAAAGGGTGTTCCGACAGTGACATGTTTTCCACTTATAGTGACTTATTTTTTAATCGCAATAAGTAGACTCTTAATATTTTATAGAAAGGAAGTTGCCATGGCCACTATAATGAAAAATAAAATTAAAGGGTGTTCCGACAGTGACAAGATTTTATAAACCGTAATATACACTCTCTTGAAATGTTTACAGTAGATGTGTTACTTCGGCCGCTATAACAAATACTTAAAATTGAAGTGTGTCCATTAGTAACGTGTTTTTCACAAATATTACCTTATTTTTTTTAACCGCAATAGGTAGGCTCCTGATATTTTAATAGAAAGTGTATTACCATGGCCGCTATAACATCAATTACATATTAAAATTTAAAGGGTGTTCTCATTATGATGCAATTTTCGAGAATATTACTTTAATTTTAAAATTTAAGGGTGTCCCATAAGACATAAAGAAATAAACAACTGGAATTTTTAAATTATACTGAACATAGTACGGAACCCTACGTGTGTGAGTGTAACTCGCACTTGACTAATTTATTTATGTTTGTGCCCTCATTCAGAACTCAGCCATTTCTGAACCGATTTTAAAATTTTTTCTTTATTTGAAAGGTTATGCTTACAGATTGATCCCGTTTTAAAAACATTTCATTATTTAAAGGTGTGTCCCCATACAACATACATGTTTTTTTCGTGTATTAAGAATCCTAAAAGGCACCAATTTAAAATTTAAAAAAATTGCATATCACTATAGCTCCCACCAATAAAAATAAAAAAAAAAAACTTCAAATTTAAAGGGTGTCCCCATAGGTGACGTATTTTACTTTATGGGCGTATCTTTTACACCGTTAAAGATAAAACCTTGAAAGTTTGACATAATGCCGATTACATATTATAATAAAAATTATAAATATTCAAAATTATAAATTAAAGGGTGATCCAATAGTTCATTCAATTTGATGTATATGCCCATACTTTTGAACAGTTGTACACCGATCGTTAAATTTACAAAGAACCTATATTACTAAGTCCGCTATAACAAAAAGTATAAAATTTGAATTTGGAAATTAAAGGGTGTCCCAATAGTTAATATAATTTTATGTATGTGGCAAAAATTTTAAACCGTTATAGACAGACGGCTGAAATTTACAAGAAACCTGTATTGCTAAGTCCGCTATAACAGGTATATAATTTGAATTTAAAAATTAAAGGGTGTCCCCATAAATGATGTAATTTGACCTATATGGCCCTATCTTTTGAACCGTTATAGACAAACACTTGAAAATTAGGCAGAATTTCCACTAGGTTATCTGGTATACTAGCAAGTATAAATATTTAGAAATATGAAATAAAGGGTGTCCCAATAGTTCTGTAATTTGCTGTATATAACCAAACCTTTGAACCATTATAGATACACAGTTGAAATTTACAAATAATCTTTGTGGCCAAGTCCTCTATAACAACAAGTCTTTAATTTACAATTGTAAATTAAAGGGTGTTCCAATAGGTGATGTTATTTGATTTATGTTGCCTATCTTTGAATCCGTTATAGACAAACATTTGATATTTACACAGAACGTATATTACTATAT
This sequence comes from Phasia obesa, assembly GCA_949628195.1. Classification (NCBI taxonomy): domain Eukaryota; kingdom Metazoa; phylum Arthropoda; class Insecta; order Diptera; family Tachinidae; genus Phasia; species Phasia obesa. Next base: position 92,968,511 of record OX451215.1, read on the forward strand.
CCACTATAGCAAAAAGTATGAGGTTGGAAATTAAAGGATGTAGCTAAAGTTAATGATATTTGATCTATATGACCTTATCTTTTGAACGCTTATAGATAAACATTGGATATTTTAACTAAGCGAATATTACCATGTCAATAATAAAAAGTACAAAAACCTTAAAGGGTGTCCTCATAGCTGACGTAATTTGACTTATATGGACAAGGCTTTTGAACCGTTATAGATAGAGACTTATGAAAATAAAAGGGTGTGCCTATAGTTAATGAAATTTGATGTATGCCTTATCTTTTGAGCTGTTTTAGATAGACAACTGGAATTTACACATAATGTGTATTACTATGGTCACTATAAAAATTTTAAATTAAATGGTATCCCCATAAAAGACCCCAGATGTTGGTGAAAATAGCTTAACATTTGAACAGTAATAAGGAGATGCTTGAATTTCACATAGTCTTTACTTCTTTTCCTGCTAATTTTGGCGCATTTTTTTATTTGGTATATATAGTTCTTACAGATTACTTCTTACATTTTTAGTTTAGAACAGGTACCAAACTAACTGTTTTGAAGTTGGTTTTTTTTTGCAAGAATTATTCTTAAAAATTGTATATGTCTGCTTGTTGTTAAAAATCACGTCACTATCAACAAACCCTCCAACTTTTAGTAATTGTTATTATAGCAGCAATTTGTGAAAATTATGAGAGTCTACCTATTACCTTTTCAGCGATAGAAGGCGCTGACAGACGGACAGACATTGTAACAAAAACAATCGGGTTACTTTGTTACTCTTTGTGCACGAAACCCTTAAAACGAGGTTACCAACTCGTCTGTATTTTTTATATTTGTGCTCTCAAGACTTCGTCATTTCTGAACCAATTTTTGGTCATTTCTTTTTATTTTGATAATATTGGCATGGTTCAGTTACGTATGGAACAAAATATCGGCCAATTGGCCGCCGAATCATCGGCGGCACACCTCCATCTGATACTCCAAATTTTCAATTACGCTGAGGCATAATTATCGAATTATCTCATTATCTCCTTAACTCTTGAATTGTTGCTGGCTTATCGACGTACACCTTTTCTTTCAAATAACCCCAAAGAAAGAAGTCCAACGGTGTCAAATCACATGATCTTGGCGGCCAATTGATATCGCCACCACGTGAGATAACACGGCCATTGAATTTGTCACGCAAAAGAGCCAATATTTCGTTAGCTGTGTGGCAAGTGGCACCGTCCTGTTGAAACCACGTAACGTGCATATCCATATCTTCCAATTCGGGCCATAAAAAAGTTCGTTTTCATCTCACGATATTGAATACCATTCACAGTAACTGCCTGACCGGCCTCATTTTGGAAAAAAAGAGGCTCGATGATGCCGCCAGCCCATAAACCGCACCAAACAGTCACTCTTTGTAGGTGCATTGGTTTTTCAATAATTACTCTTGGATTATCATTCGCCCAAATGCGGCAATTCTGCTTACTGACGAATCCACTGAGGTGAAAATATGCCTCATCACTGAAACGTTGCCATTTCTTGCCACCATTCTGGCCATTGCTCGAGTTAGTCTGAAATTGAGAAATGTCAAATTAAATGCAGAAAAAACTAGACGTTTAGGTGTGGTTCGCATTCAACATCGGCCCTTAAAATTTAACCACCCGATATATATAAAACTTAGAATTTTAAATCAAGGGGTGACCCCATAGGTACATACAGTTATATTTAGCGTACATGGATTTATCTTTTGCACAGTGTGTATTAGAGTAACAAGTATCAAAATAATTTTTTAAGGGTGTCCTCATTGGTGATGTAATTTCACGTACAAATATGGTCTAATTTGCACAAAATGTGTTGTACGATGTTCGCTATATCAAGAAGTATAAAATATAAATAGTATAAAAAGTTTGCGTAGTTAGTGTTATTTTATGTAAATGTTACACGCTTTAAATTTACACAAAACGTCAGCTATAACAAGTATAAAATTTTTAATAATAAAATAAAGCATATTGTAACATGCTGAGGCTATTTGATGTACATATATGGTCTTAGCTTCTGAAATGTTATTCACAGTCACTTGAAATTTACACAGAATGTGCAATAAGAAGAATATAAAATAAAAGTTAAAGGTTGCTTGTTGTTAAAAATCAGGTTGTCCCCATCGGCGACTTAGATCGACGTATGTAGCGTAATCTTTCAGTAATAGATAGGCATACACTTACACAGTAGGTGTAATTCAATGTTATCTATTACAGCAACTAAGCACCCCCGGGGGTTCCAATTGTCACTGCAGGAATATGGCAAATGCTTTGACGAGATTCACTCGGGGAAAATAGGGGCACCAGACGCTAGGGTTCCTAGAGCCTAAATCTGGAAGAAAACGTCTGTGTGTTAAAACATACGGGTCCTCTTCGAGGCCCGACCAGTGCCCAAAGGACTGGTACCACGGGAATCGGTGGCCCCACAGAGAGCCTATCCTCTCTGTGACCGGTTATTGGTGAGGTCTCCTTCGGGGGTACACGTGGTGGTTGTGTTTTAAGATCGATTTATGTAGGTAAGGTGCAAGGTCGATCAAGTGTGCTGTTGTACTCTCAACAGACGGAGTTTGGATAGTCTCCAAACCCCTAAGCAAGAGGTTATAATGTGGATCTAGGCTTGCCTTGGAAAGGCTTGCCATATTATATAAATTGCTACTCATTGTGACTGTATCACACACAAAAAGCGATTGGTAGCAATCGTAAAGTGTTGTTATACTACACAATGTGGGCGCTAGTCTACGCCTAAGTTTCACTCGGTGGTAAGACCACCGTGAGGTTAGGCCGCGTAGGCAGGTACTCACGTTAATCTTGTTCCACAGCAACTAAGCAAAACTGCGGAGTAATTTTTTGGATATCTGCCACGAGCTTTAAAAAGTTAATAGATATCGATGAGTTCAATCAATATTATTTTATTTTTCCTTTTTATTAGGGTTTCGTACACAAAGGGTAAAAACGTAACCCTTTTGTTTTCGCTACAATGTGTGTCCGTCCGTCTGTCCCTCCGTCTGTCACCGCCTTTACGTAGACTCTTGAAATTTTCACAGAAGCTGTATTAATATACCGTTTATAACAAATAATAAATATTAAAGGGTACTCCGATTTGCACTCCTGATCCACACGTATGTATATAGCATTATTTTTGGAAACGTAATAGGAAGACTCTTGAAATTTGCACAGAAGATATGTTCCTACGGCCGCTATTATAATTACTAAAAACAACAGGATGTTCCGACAGTGACATTTTTTTCAAGTGTATTGCCTTAATTTTTGAATCGTAATAGGTAGACTCTTGATATATTCATAGAAAAAAAATTGCCATGGCCGCTATAACAAATAATAAAATTAAAGGATGTGCTCACCGAAATGTGGACTGTTGATTCCACCGGCCCATAAACCACAACAAACCGTTGTTTTTTCTGAATGAAGTGGCAGCTCTTGAAACTCCTCCCAAATGAGGCAATTTTGTTTGTTTACATACCCATTGAACCAGAAATGGGCCTCATCACTAAACAAAATTTGCCTCGAAAATGACAGATCTTCTTGGAACTTTTCAAGAGCCCATAGAGCGAAGCGATTCAGGCGTAAGTCTTTCTATTATTAAATGACAAACAATACTAAACAAAAATAACATGACATCATGACAACACTCACACGTGATCTGCCACAAAAATGCTATTGAAAAAAGTACCTCGAAAGGGGTACTTTTCGAAAAATACCAATAGAGAAGCTGTTTCTTGGCTAAAAATATAATGGATCAGATTTCTTTGGATGACAATTCCGAATTCAAAGTGTTAGACCTTTCATCTAAAAGAGGAAGGCCAAGAATATACGAAACTATTGATTTGCTTCCATTAACCATTAGACCAATAGCAAAAGAAAATCGTAAATCGAAATCGAAAATGAAAATCGATGGATTTACTGCACTACAAACACTTTATTTCCCTAAATACTAAAAAATAAATTACTTAGTTACAGTGTAATGAGTTTGAATAAAATGTTTATTTCTAATAAAAATATTTGCTTGACAGTTTAAGTCAGTTATAAAGTCATGCAGTTAATTTGAAAAATGGTAGAAGTCATTTCAACTTTATAAAACCACATTTCCTTTTAAAAATGGTTATAAATTTTACAATCGTTATTAAACACTGATTTGTTAGCAGTATTTAATTGTCAAAATATTTTATTCCATAATACAAAACTATTTTTTTAATCCTTTAAATGCAACGCTCTTAATATCTCGAAACAAGAAATATATGACTTATACCACTTTCATAATCAAGGGCTCATATGTAAGATAAGATAGATAAAAATGTATATATAATAAAATAAACTTATTATTGCAGAGTTGCGATTTTTCCCTCAGTGTTTAATTTCAGTATTGTATTTATAGTTTCTATTTAGAGGTTTTTAAACTTTTCATGGTCAAATCAACCATCTATCTCGTCATAGTCAATTCAATTATTATTATTTATATTTTTTTTTGTTTTTTGTCTCTTGCAGTTTTTAGAGTCACAGACTGTTATAGTCGTCGCTCACAGTAGTTGTCGTCAACGTCAAAGCCATAGCCATAGTCACATTTTAGTTTTCTAAAAATTCACATATTTTCTACGTAATGTTTGTTTTATGTGCTTTTTATGTCTTTCAGTTTGTTTTTTCATATTTTCACAATTGCAATTACGAGAACAAACAATTGTTGCTGGCTGCTGTTTTTTTTTTTTTGCAAACAAAGTTTAGTGCATTTTGCATTGCAATTTCAATATCTTAAAGAGTTTAAAATAGCTGTTTAAATAAATATGTACACGGATGGATGGATGAATGAATGGATGCATGAAAGTATGAATGGTTTGTTTGTCACTGCCTAGTGACAATGATATCGGTTTTATTTTTTATTACCATTTAAATGCCACGCCCTTTAAAGACCTCTTTACCACAATTATTCATTGGTTTAAATGTCTTTAACGAGTACTTTTGTCTATTCATCAGTTTGTTTGTTAACTCATCTATCTGGTGTTCTGTTGGTGTGTGTGACTGCGTGTATGTCTATTTGCATTTAAAAACTTTCTTATGCGTGTGACTTTGACTTTGCTGTCAATGCCAGCCAATTGTTTCCATTTTATAAGTTGTGTCCTCAATATGCATTTTATAAAACAAAAAAAAACGTAAATATGCAAATATTATGTCTGTAATTTTAAAGTTTAAAGTTCTTTTAAAAAACACAAACGTTTGTTTGGCTGTTTAAAATTAGTTTGTGCCAGACCACATTTACTTTGTATTCTTAAGTTTTCAAGTTAAATGACAAATTTGTCTCCAATTATTGAACTAAAATGTATTTAAAGCAGTCAGGGTATTCACGTGATGTCTGTTTGAGTCTTTATAAAAAGTCAAAAAAAATATATAAATGACATAAGGTTGATTCTTGAGTCGTTTTTCATGGCAAACTTAAATTATGTTGGGACAGTATAGGAGTGTTTCGCCAGTGATAATGACCAATGTGTGAAGGCAAACGAGAAAGTGTCAGAAATTCTTAAAAACTTATTGTTCAATCTTACAGTACAGAAACTTATTTCCTGTCTGCCTGTCTGTCTATCTTTTTTTTGTGTTCACATCAAGTAAAAACTACTGACTGGATTTTAACATAATTTTGTAAGGAGGTATCTTAGTATCATGATTCCAATATAGGAATCATTATTTACAAGCGAAAGTGGAGAAAAAGCAGTGTAAGTATCCCGATTTTTCACCGTTTGAAAGGTACTGCATAATTTAAGGCACCTTTTATTTTTGAAAGCAGTATATTTTAAGCAATGTTGCGCAACAAATGGTGCTGTTTTAAAATAGGGAGTAACTCATATCCTGTCTGTTTTTACAGAGCTTGACAATGATTTTTAAAATTTTACGTTTAATTTATATAAATTTTAGAATTTCATCCAGGGATGATAGAGTAAGAGTAAGGGTCTTGAAATTTGGTGTGGATTACTTTCAAAGCAAAATCAAACAAACAAACTGGCCAGAACGCACACAACGTGTGTGGGCACAGCTAGTTGTAATCTAAATTCTTTGTATAGTGGACAAACACCGATAAAGAGAAATATGTTTTCCGAAGCATCCAACTTGCAAATAGTACATATACCAACCGCGTTATTTCTGAAGGACCGTGCATTCAGGTCTAATAAGCCACCTCGTGATTGTATTAAATCATTACGTTCTTTGATTTTTAGTTTGTCTAATATTGGTTTCCACTGTCTGCTTAAGGACAGCATTCACTATTCTACACGATTCAATCACAAACAAATCTGACAGAAGTCTTTCCTACTCAAAAAATCGTTTCAAAATGGTGTTGTAGGTGCCACACTATATTGCAATGAAAAGAATTTGCAACTCTGATCGCATAGAAAAAAATATTTTATAAAAATATTTTATATTTTATAAAAGATTAACAAATCAGTCCTGTCAAAAAGTCTGTCACACAGATACATTTGTACTCCACACTAACATACTTTTTTAACACACATGATATTTTTGACAGATCATACGACTGAGTATGATAGGGAATCAATGCCCATAGTTGAGTCATTGAGGAATTTGGGGAGTATTGTAAAGGGTCCGCGATCTAACATTTTTTTTTTCAACTAGTGCTTATTTCGCGAATGGTACCACTTAGCTCATGTCTGATTTGACAGATAATTAGTTTTATCCTTCCGCTGAACGAATATGGTTGTGTATACGCTTGAACAACGCTGGGAAATATTGACTTACAGAAGATGCCGATTTTGCCAAAGAAAAAAAAATCATCTTTTCAGATGAAGCTCATTTTGATGTTGGCGGGTATGTAAACAAGCAAAATTGTCGCATTTGGGGCACAGAAAACCCGCACGCATACATTGAAAAGCCGATGGTCCAGAGGCATAATTGGGTCATTTTACTTCGAAAATGAGCAAGGAGTGGCCGTTACAGTCAATGGCGATCGTTATCGGGCCATGTTGAACGAATGTTTGTTCACATAAATTGAAGAGGAGGATATTGGTAACATTTGGTTTCAACAAGACGGCGCTATATGCCACACTGCCGAAGCTACACTCGATGTTTTGCGCCCTGTTTTTGAAGATCACATTATCAGCCGTAGAGCTGATGTCGTTTGGCCAGCTTGGAACTGCGCTATGTGCCACACAGCCGAAGCTACACTCTATGTTTTGCGCCCTGTTTTTGAAGATCGCATTATCAGCCGCAGAGCAGATGTCGTTTGGCCAGCTCGAAGCTGCGCTTTGACACCGTTGGATCATTATTTGTAGGGTGCCGTCAAAGATAAGTGTTACGCCGACAAGCCAGAGACAATTGACGCTTTAAAGGACAATATTCGTGAAGCCATTGGTGAAATACAGCTGCACACAATAGATAATCTGCTTAAAAATTGGACCGATCGTGTAGGATACTGCATGGCCAGCCGAGGCAGCCATTTAAATGAAATTATTTTCCATTATTAACCGGAAGGATTGTACTTTCAAATAAAAACAGAAATTTGAGAAAATATTCAGTAGGCTTTTTTATAGCATTTTCAAAAAAAAAAGTTATTTGGCGGACCCGTTATATACTGACAAAGATTTTCCCATTCCCATACTTTATTGATGTTACCAAGGTGAAGTCTTAAGGGAGTTACAAATATTGAATCTAGGCTTGTTTCTATATATAGAATGTTATTAGGTGTTGCGTTTGGTAGGTATAGCATCTTATTAAAAAAAAGTAAATAATTTTTTAACCTCATCAAATTTTACAAAGCCCCATACTTGCGCTGCATATGACATAATAGCTCTAGCAGCTGCTTGAAATATTTTAAGCTTATTTTTCTGTGAAATCAGCGGACTGTTAATATATGTATGCATTTTGACCAAGCAAGTTTATCGTCAATTTTGAGACAGTTAATTTGCTGTTTAAGTGTTTTTTTAAATAAGAGATTATATGTGATGTCTACTCCGAGATATTTACAGCTGTTTACAATATCGGTATTATCGCCACCAAAAGCCCAGTTTAAATTCGATGAAATTTCAGTACCGCATCGAAATACCACTAATTTAAATTTATCTAAATTAGCTTTCAAAGACTACGTTGAACAATAATTATACAAGCAATCAATCATTTTTTTCGATTATGTTGAAGTATCTGATAAAATGCCATAAAATGTCAAGGAAAAGCAGTATTTTGACATCAACGTCCGCACAGGTAACTCATCTGCTTAATCATTAACATTAAAATTTGATATATATTTTTGTTTGATATTTCAGATGGAGGTGGAACTTTCCATACAAAGTAAATATTCATTACAGTGTTGGCTTGGAACAGTGGGCTGGGTACCTACCATACAAAATGAAAAATTATTATCGAATACCTAGCCAACTATAATACGAAGAGTCTTGAAATTATGCACAGATAACCGCAACATTAATAGTGTAGCGAAAAAAACATACTGGGTTGGAACAATAGACATCGAACCTCTCATATAAAGCAATACAAATATTATCGTATGCCTAAGGAACTTTATTAGCCAGAGTTTTGAAGCTTGGCATAAGTAACCCCTTTATCAATACACATAGTCTAGGAAAAAGACACCGGATTGTAACAGTGGGCATGTTAATTATAATAATATGCATAGGCTAGCGAAAAACAGACTGGATTCGAACAAAAGGCGTGGTAACTCCCATATAAGGGAAAAAAATAGTATCGTGTAATTAGAGAACTGTGATGGGTAGTCTTGAAATGTTTTACGAGGAACACCCCTATTAGTGCATTGCATCACAAAATTTCCCTTACAAAGTAAATATTTATCAATATGAAACTTAAGACTCTATAATAAGTAATTTTTTTAAGTTATATACTACTAATCCCCGTATTATTAAACATAGTCCAGCAAATAACTGGCTGGATCGGAACAGTGGGCGTCGCACAGTGCTTTGTTTCCATATACGTATGGGACAAAAATAGAGTTGACACAGACTTTTGAAACTTTGCAGGACAGTTACAATTAAGAAAAAATTCGGAAGAAGGATACGCCTACCGCCCATGTTCCAAAAATCAAATGTTTTTATATTTGCTATGTTATTCAACAAAAAAAAAGGGGAAAACATAGGTTTGTTAAACCCATCATAACCGCTCTTTTTAAAAGGCCTTTTAATCCGGTCAAATGTCCTTTATAGGAAAAAGGCAATAAGTCTTACAAAAATTATGAAAATTTCATGAAACCTATGAATGCCTATTAGAACAGAAGTGCTCATGACTCTTTATGACTCACGGTCACCCACACTCACGATGAGAATAATTTTAATCACGCACGATCACGTGCAATTAATTTAAAAAATCCTTTCAAAGCTCATCGCAACTACTTGAAATGCTCTCTTCATTACCAACGACACTCTCTTTTTGTATATATTTATAAATATCTTCAACATCTACATATATTATTTTCAATCTTAATATTCCCTCTTGAAAACATAAATGGATCTGCGGATATTAACAAATGAGTCATCAAGTCCTTATGCGTGTCTATTCGAGATGTTTTTTGGGTATGCGATAACCGTACTTTTCTCACGTTTTTGTGCGTCCTCTGGTGCCGTCAATAGTAGCTAAAACTTAAAAATTTTTTCACATGGGTTCGAATTATGGAGTTTAGTATAACTTTTGTTTTTTTTGTATTTTTGTCTATGGAACAAAGCACTGTGCGTCGCACAATGTAACGACGTAGTGTATTTTTGAACAAAAATAAGAAACATAGTCTGAGGTGAACTAAATTTTGCACAGATGTGTTGGTCGTCACATGGGGTTTTTACGCCCACTATCACGCCTCCTTCCCATGCAAAGCCATTTGAGGTTTCTTAAATTGGTCCAACTGATTTCGGGAGATGATAGTCCTTTTTAAAAAAAGAACAAATTCCCACAACAAGGGGGCGGGGGTCTAAAAGTAACTTTTTGGCTCTAATGGTTTTAAAAGTTTTTTTAATAAATATGTACATACAAAAATAATTGTTTTGGAAAAATCACTTGTACATATCAACATCATAATACTCGGTTGATTTTTAGGATTCCGTACCCAAAGGGTAAAAACGAAACCCTATTGTTTTCGCTACAATGTCTGTCCGTCTGTCACCGCCTTGTATCTCTGGAACTGTAATAGGTATACTCACAGAAGGTGTATAACTGTGGACGCTATAGTAGCAAATTTTAAAACTTATAGGGTGTTCCGATAGGGAGGTGTTATTCACGAATATATGCTTATTTCTTGAACTGTAGGAGGAATACACTAAAAATATGCAAGTAGTAATAAAAATTTAGTTCGCTTTATAAACAATTCTAAAAAATAAACCTAAAAATTAAAGGGTGTTCCGATAGTGGCGTGATTTGCATGTGTAAGGCCTAAGTTTTGATCCATAAAAGGTAGACTCTTGAAATTTTCACAGAAGGTGTATAACTGTGGCTACTATAGCAAAAAATACTAAAACTTATAGGGTGTTCCGAAAGCGACGTGTTATTTACCATTGTCTTTATTTCTTGAGCTATAGGAAAATTATTAAAATATTAAAATTAGCATACAGTAATTAACTCTATGTTCGTTTTATAAACAAGTATATAAAATTAAACTTTAAAATTATAGGGTGTTCCGAGAGTGGTGTGCTCTCCGTGTATATGGCCTATGGTGATTGTCATATCTAACGCCTTATTTCCTGAACCGTAATAGGTAGACTCTTAAAATTTTGTGCAGAAGATGTGTTGCCACGGCCGATGTGACAATTACTAAAAATTAAAGGGTGTTCCGACAGTGACATTTTTTTCACGTATAGTGACTTCTTTTTTTAATCGTAATAGGTAAACTTTTGATATATTCATAAAAAAAGAATTTCCATGGCCGTTATAACAAATAACAAAATTAAAGGGTGTTGCGACAGAGACATGATTTTTACTTAAATAGCCTTATTTTTTAAACCGTAATCGGTAGACTGTTGAAATGATTACAGTATATGTTGTACTTCGGCCGCTGTAACAATTACTAATTACTAAAGGGTGATCCATCAGTGACATGCTTTTCACGTATATTACCTTATTTTTTGAACCACAATAGGTAGGCCTGATATTTTTATAGAAAGTGTAATACCATGGGCGTTATAACAACAATTCCTAAAATTTAAAGGGTGTTCCAATAGCGATGCAATTTTTAGGAATATGACTTTGATTTTAAAAATAAAGGGTGCCCCAAAAGACATAAAAAAATGACCAACTTGAATTTTTAAAGGCGTACTAAACATAGCACGGAACCCTACGTGTGTGAGACTATTTCGCACTTGATTGATTTATTCTATTTAAGCTCAGGCAGCCCATTAGATGCCAATGGCTAAGTGCTGTATGTTCAGAACAAATTTCATGTCAACTTCCATAGAAGTGGACTTAAGCTTTGCTTTAAATCACATAAAAAATTATGGATTCGTGTCCAAAAACTATAAAACTTTCTTTTAACCCTTATACTTTGTGTTGAATATGCCACCACCACTCAATATTTACATATAGCTTTCCAGAAGATCAGTCCACTGGTGTGTTTTTTTAGGTTTAAGATAATTTGATACATTCACCACAAAACATTTTAATTTATGTAGATACATGCATATATCTCGTCATATGTGACCTAGAACAGAAAAAGATTCGGATAATGTCGAAAAAGAATTCATTTTCAGGTATTGATTTATTCTGTGAAATGTTTACTTCAGCAACTATCATCCTCCTGCCTTGTAAGAAATAACAAATAGCTTCGTTTATTTACAAAGTACCAAAATAAGCAACATTCAGACGAATTGATAACCTCCGTCTCTTTTTTTAAGTCGCTTATAATATTAGAGGTTTATTGTAGCCTCACTCTAAAACGTAATAATTGATATGATGGGTTCAGAAAAGCGTTTTTGTTCTTTACCTGCCTCGAAAGTTAATTAATGCGTATTGATATTAAATCTTAAAAATAGCTTTCTACTGAAATTGAATAATAAAATCTTAAAAACACACAGGCCTCTAAATAAATAATAAATTCCTATAAAAAATTAAATTAGACCCATACAAATGTTATCGCAGTTATTAAAGATTTCTGTCGGGTTCATTAAATTTAGGCAAAAATAATAAATAAAAATTTAAAAAGATTTGTTAAAAATTCATTTTTATTGAGGTTGTGTTTTTTATCCACAACACAGATTAGATTGCCCATTAAAGTTATTTTAACTTTTATTTATTTTGTTCAACATTAATTAATAGATTTCAATAAAGCGAACGATATACCTAAATATGGTACCTAAAATTATTAAACAAAAAATAAAAAAAAAAACCTTTTCTTAATCATTTAAATTCTTTTCCACTTAAATGTTGATCTACAAAATGTTTTTTTTTTTTTTTTTTGCTCTTCTAGGATAAAAATTTTAGGGGAGATGAGATCTCTTTAGTTTCGTGTAACTAAAAACGGAAATCTTTTATTTAAGTTTTTTTTTTCAAGCTGCGAAGAAGAAAAAAATATCATAAATTGCTGACTTAATAATTCTTGGAATTCTTTAAACAATTACGAAAAAAATCTTTTCTTTTTTTTATTCTATAAAAATAATTATTACAAAATTCCCATGTAATTTGGGCATAAAAAGAGGAAAAGCAACAAATTTTCCCCCTTTATTACGTATAAATTTGTCACTCATGTGTAAAAGTATAGATGATTAAAGGCGAATTTTAAAGTGCGGTACACTTTATGAAATAAAAATAATAAAACTAAGGAATTTTTTGCATGGTTGTTATGTAAGTGATAACATTTAATGTAAATTTAATTGTAGTTATAATGAGGCGAATGATGTTAAAGGTATATTTAGACTGTAATATTTTTGGTTTGATTTTGTAGAAGCAAAAGTAGAATGAAATACGCTCCGTACTTATAAAAATGGCAACAAATTTCCCATGTAAATCTGTTTTACGTTTACACTATTAGTGTGCAGTAGAGAAAAATTAGAAAGAAATAAAACGGTGTTACCGTAACTAAAAACTTAACAGAGGTTTTAACATGCAAGAATAATTTTTCTTCTGATTTTAAAAACAATTCTTCTTAATTAAAAATAATTTATTAAATACAGTTCAAATTTATCCTGTTGAAATTATATTAAAAAAATACAAATATGTATATGATAAATCTTCACTCTCAGTAACACTGTCTAGATTAAAATACACCACTGGTCTAGTGAAAAATCTTCATTTTTTCAAATGATTTAAAAAATAAAAGTTTACCATCCGTTTGTCAAATTTCTATCCGTATTTTCTCTTCTACTCAGTACAATTTGCTTTTACACTATTCTATTGTTCTCATTCGACAAAAATGTATGGCAGATCTAATGTGTGACAATGTAAAAAAATATTTATTAACTTGAACTGTAGCGGAACTACAATGTTATTGGGATATATACACAGTACATAGGCCGGGTAAAACTGTAAAATTCGATAAACACATAGCGTAATAAGAGCTGATATCTGAATCCTCTTGAATAGTTGTTAGTGTTGTAACAGCTCTGCTTTCGATAGTTATTCCCTGAGAAAAAACTTTCGGTTGGAACAGCTGTTGCTGAGATGGCAATCTTTGCCCGAGTAAGACTCGGGTCATTCCGGAGCGAATTTCAAATTGCCGTGGGAACGCTATTGAATAGTTGTTATAGATAATTTTAAATGTGAGTTGCTCCCAGATACTTATCTTTTAATGATGATTTTTTCATTAAATTATTCCTTCTAAATAACTCCAGACCTACACACTTTACCTTCACTTAAAAAAAAAAAAAAATCTGGAATGGTCTTCACTAAACTTTACCATAATTAGGTTAGTTTAGGTTAAGCAGGCAGCTGTAGTACACAGCTCACTTGGGTCCACGTATTGGTCCCTTTGTGTTACCTGTAGAGAGAAATAAGAAATAAAAGTAAGATGGGGGGGAGGTAAAGAAAAGAGAGAGATAAGTTAAAAAATACGGATAGAAGTTAGAAAATACGGATAGAAGATAGAAGAATCAATAGGTCGCCATAGTTAGCATATTGGCCGAGAAAACAAACAAGCGTATGCATGCCTCACCGAGAAAATAACTAATTCTTCTTGGTTCCAGTAGTGAAACTCAAGATAAGCTCCCGAAATACCGTTGTCCAAGATTTTGAAGTCATTGGTATTCCAGTGCAGGGCATAGGCAGAGGAGGTGAACGACCGTTTCCTCCTCTTCCTCATCTTGACAGCTTCTGCAAAAGTCGTTTTAAGGGAGGCCCATTCCACCATAATTAACGAAAAGAGAAAATTAAAAAAATTAATCATTTTCGGTTTGGGGTGTTAAGTAAACTACCCTTTGCCCCTTCTCGATTATGCCCAAAATTAATACAACTCTTCATCTCCATATACCAAAGGCACACACTGAGTTTCATTTAGATATATCATACGGTATGATCTGTAAAGTGTTCACAAAATTTGGGAGTAAGTAAACTACCCCCTGCCTCCTCCCGATTATGTCCAAAAACTATACAGCTCTTGATCTCCATATACCAAAGGAACATACTAAATTTCATTTCGATATGTTAAACGGTATAACCTGTACAAACTCCACAAAAATAGTGGCATACAACCCACCCACCTACAGACATCATCGCGAAAATAGTCAAAATGGATTCACGAGACCTCAAAACGTATAAATCCGTCGAAATCCCGACCTCGATTGTTTTTTCACTATTACTATACTTTACCTTATACTGTGTATGGTAAAGTATAAAAATGAATGCCATGATTCAAGAAGGCAGGAGCAGAAAGTTAATCATTTTGTATCAATTCCCTACTGACAAAATCAATCAAACTTTTAATTACCTTCTTCAGCTCTATAACAAATATGTTCCAATCAGAACTAAATTTATAAGGACCAACAAAGTACGATCATGGTTTTCTGATGATATTAAGTTGTTAATAAAACGTGGTGATAGTAAGTTTCACTTATGAAAACGATATAGGACACCCGGGTATCATGGCGCAGCTGTTTTGCGGCCATCATGAACGTTTTCACGATCATCGTTAGCGACGTACATTTGGTGAATGGGACCCACAATTTCATTTAAAAATTTTGTTCATTGCTAAAGTAGGGTTTTGGTTAAAACAGAATTACCATATTTGCAGCGATGGTGGAATTATTGGTCCATAAGTGTTTACACTTGAAGATATTAATATTGCAGGCGCCCAGTAAACTGTCTAATGGAAAAAAAATTAACAAAAAAAAACTTTCGAATTTATCAATAAAATACATATGGGATGAAAGTTGAGACCACGATTCCAGAGGTGGTTTGGTTTTTAATGTGCTTTACATCTGTAAAAAGTTATATGGTTTTAAATTCGAATTATTTTGATAATTTTTTCATAATTTTTAAGTGACAAAAAATAGGTTTGGAAATTAAATATCAAAAATTAATATTTTTTAAAAATACATGCAATTATATTTGTTTTAAATGTAGCACAAAGAATAAAAAAATTAAAAAATTCAAGTATTTATAACTGCACTGTAAAAAAAAATTATGAAGTTGTTAGCCAAAATATGTACTTAAAAAAAAATAGTCAGCTTCGATGGACCCGAAAAGATAGGCACATCAAAAAACATCTTTTATGCATCAACAATCTTATTTTCTGTTATATATACTGAAATATGTATAAAAAGGTTTAGGTGTTTTCTATGCCAACTTTTGAAAAATAATGATTTTAAAAATCATCCATATTTGATATTTTTATTAAAATTATCAGTTCATATTTTTAATATTTGAAAATGTATGACAACAGTAGGCTAAGCTTTAAACCAATACCAATTGTTTGGAGTACTTTCAAAACTTTAAATAGTAAAAATACTAAAAATTTTAAAATAATGTTATATTCAAAAAAGGTATAGGGAAACCCTAAATAATTAGAAATTGGTTATATTTTATAAAAAACAACTATCACGTTTTATCATTTTATATGTGAAATGATAGATTAAAATTAAAAAAATAATAATTACTGAAATGGGGGAATTTTGGGTATTAAATTGTCCCCGCACCGGAAATATAAAAGGATTTTTAAAAATGTTAATTAATTTTTGAAAATAGTAGGCTAATAGAGATATATATGTGCCAAAAATTTCATTAAGCTACCATAACTCCTTCGATTTTTTTCCAGTTTTACTATGGGGACCGTTCACTGTGAGGCGTGTGCTTTCAGCGATGTCACACAATTTATTGAGAGATAAACATTTTGCAAACGACTAATTTCAAGAAATGGACCTGTTAACTGGCCACCTTGTCGACTTTTTTATTTTTTATAATTATTAGATTATTTTATTTGGGGATATGCATATATAAAGTCTCAGGTCTATGCAAACAAATCAGTAACGATCGAGAACTAGGAAGTAAATATTCGGCGCGTTATTGCCAAAGTAACGCCTGATTTAGAAAATTGGACTTCCAGGTTCCGCACATGACCAAAATCATATTTAAAATTCAACGCCATACAATTTTCTTACTGATGATTTTCTAAGAGCTTTCGGATTTCATTAAAAAAACATACAATTAAAGAAATGTATGATTTGTTACGATAGAACGATCTAAATAATTCAATGTTTAAAGATGATTTCAAGTTAATATTGACTGCCGCTACGCCTACGCTGGCTCAAATTTTGTCATACTCTCTACAACATATCGGCCGATATCGCAAGAATAAATTCTTCATTATTGGCTTCTACTGCGACAGCAGTTGTGGACAACCGTTCACTAAAAGTTACCCGATGTGGTAGGTCGTGTGGCTTCAATGCTTGTATTTTCAAAGGTATTACACCCAAATCCTTCCGCAAAAATTTCCATGTAGAAAAATCACAGAGGCCCAATTGCTGCGAACGACGCCGAATCGATAATTGACAACACGGGGATTCAGCAGCAACATTTTCGTCTGCCTGCACTCTACGTATGCGTGTTGGTGGTTTAATGACCACAAATGTAAGTTTGGTGCAAAATTTTTTCACAAGATTCCGAATAGCCGCCTTAGAAGGTCGCCCAAACAGACCATAAAATAGAAAGAAGTGCACGATGCACTTTCTTAACCGAGCATGACTTTTGAGAATAAAATTCAATAATATGCAAGCGTTGTTTGTTTGTAAGTTGATTCATGGTTTTTTATTTTAATGTAGGGGGAATATCGAAACAGACCACTTCCTTACTAGGTTCCTTTTCAATCCCCTTCCGCCCTCTATGATTATAGTCAAGCTAAATGTAATTTACGGTAAACCCAATTAGATACATCTACATATATGAAACTTTAGCTTACTTTAGATTTTTAAGAAGGGTTTTTATGGCCAGTTCAATCATTCTAACAATTAATTTCTTGTAATTTATCATTCAAATTCTGATTACATGAAGTAAAGTGAATTATATTATCTGATTAAAGTGTAGCAGGAAAACAAAATTTAAATGCAACTAATAATTATGCATTGTGTTTTTCTACATTTATTCATTCTTTATAAAAATGTGTTTAAAAGTTATGTCTGTTGCTCTGTCTGTTATCCAGTATCCTCCTTCCTTTTATGTCTGAAGCTGTTGTGGACTGTTTTTGTGATTATTTCATTGTCATTAAATATCATCAGTCATGGTCTAATTACACTCTCTTTTTGCATTATGAACTCTTTTTTTTTTTTTGCTCGTTTTACCACACACCAAAAAAAGCTGCTATAACGTCAGTAGTGTGTGAATATTGATGGATAGCGCTTTGGATGGTAAAAAGATACTGATGAATTTGGTGTATTGTTTTTGCCATGTTTTAAATAACATTAATGTTGTAGCTGCACAACAAAAGAATTGGTAGCAGCAAAACAATGTTTAGCAAAATGGAAAAAAGCAAAATTATAAAAAAGGGAATAAAGGGTTAAATTAACAATTTCAAACATTTTTTTTTTTTTTTTTTTTTTGAAGCCACACATTATTATGTATGTTCGCTCTTTTCAACACAAAATTCATTCATTTAGCCAGTTAGTCAAGCACATCAGCTTGTTATTAATAGTTGGACTGTCAGTTAGTTGGGCTGTCACATTCTGTCAGATCTGCATTGTCCATTAGCGGATGTAACGGTTGACAAAAACTGCATCAACACAAAAAGAAAATATTTCTAAAATTTTTACTTGCAACGTTTTATGTCTTTTAGCAGTGTAATATTTTTTAGTAAAATTTGCTGTTGTTGTGAATTTTCACGCCAGTAGTCAGGATTCCAATTTCAGCACAAACGTACTTTCATTTATTCTTTGCCATTATTGGGGCTTAATGCATTAATCTCTTAGGTCTGGACTGTTCTTGATTTTTCGTTGGTTTTTTTTAGCAATTTTTGCACAGTTGACTGATTTTTTTCGCATTAAAATTACATTTATAGTAAAAAAACAACAAAAGAGAGTAGCAACATCTGACTTGTAACATCAACAATGAATGAGTTTCATAATTGATTTCTGTTTTTGTTGCTGCTGTTGCCGTTGTCTTTGCCTATGTATCATTTGCCAACAATAAAGACAAACGGAAATCCATATTAAACAAAAAGAGGGGTTAAGCTTATTCTGTTAACCATAATAACGGTTAATGCAGTTATTTTGGCACTGCAATTAGCGTGTTCAATCACTGAAACCTGGGAATTTGGAAAATTTCTCTTTTTCTTAACGGCAAAATGCAATAAAAATACTAGTGGAAATAATTCAAATTTGCTTTTTACCTGTTTTCGTTTTCATCCATATCAAAACTATGTATATTTGACGTTTAAAAGTCTACCAAAAAGCTAAGACTCATTTAGAAACAAAAAAACGTATTTATACTTATTTACTCAATGCCCATTCATATGTGACCGCGACTAATAAAAGGGACCTAAGGGTCGATCGGGCCATTTTTTTTTAAATTGGTATAAATCGATATAAAATTTACTCGAAAATCGAGTGGAAGTGATCTCAGACCTCGCCGAAGCCAAAATGAAGCTGCAATCACTTATGTTAATACCAGTTTTTACACTTGTAAAATAACGTAAAACTTTAAACTGCTCTCCTGTAAAATTTACTTTTTTACCCTTAGGTCCCCTTTATTAGTCGCGGTCATATATTCGTACAATACAAAAGATCTACGAGCGTGTAATAGCTCGGCGATACTGATAAAAGTCCGATGCAAAAACTATTTGCTCTGTTATTTTTGTGAGGAATAAGTGATAATTTATTTTGCCTTCAATCTATGTCACTATCTAAGAGTCAGTACCGAGACTTTTACAAAATACAGAAACATGCGGCAACTTACTGAAAGAAACTTGGAACACATTCATATTCTTTTGCCAGTAACACTTTCTATTATAAAATTAAAGGGGACTGGCTGTGCCCACACATGTTGTGTGCATCCTGACAATATTTTGTTTGATTTTGCTCTGAAAGTAATCCACACCAAATTTTAAGACTCTTACGTATTTACTTTATATAAAGGTACCCATCCCTGGATAAAATTCTAAAATTTATATAAAATTATAAAAAATATTCTAAAGCTCTGTAAAGGACAGACTCATTATTTTAAAACAGCGCCATCTGTTGCTCCACATTGCCTAAAATATAGTGCTTTCAAAAATAAAAGATGCCTTAAAGTATGCAGTACCTTTAAATCGGTAAAAGGAATGGGCGTACTCACTGCTTTTTCTCCACTTTCTCGTGTAAACATTTTTGCGGCAACTAAGTATCCTATATTGGAATCAGCATACTGAGGTACCTCCTCACAAAATTTTCTTAAAATCCATCCTGTAATTTATATGTGATGCGAGTAACTATTTCATTATATGTAAAGATATAAAAGCAGACTCCTAATTTTAAGGTTTTTTCGGCTAAGTCTCGGTAATAACCAACCTTCCCTTACAGATTGTAGACTGATAACTCTTATCTTGGAGTATCTTGTAGTTGGTGGTATTTGTCTAAGACTTAGTTTTTCCAAACCTTATGCTAGCTAGTGCTGGATGGACATTCACACAATATGTGCGCTACCGTATGCACCTCCTCCAGGATCAATCTCTTTTATTTTGATTTTGGCCAGATGATACTTGACCTGTCACT
Organism: Phasia obesa; assembly: GCA_949628195.1. Taxonomy (NCBI): domain Eukaryota; kingdom Metazoa; phylum Arthropoda; class Insecta; order Diptera; family Tachinidae; genus Phasia; species Phasia obesa. Next base: position 92,988,663 of record OX451215.1, read on the forward strand.
TGTGCACTTATCCAGCTTAAAGTACTTTGACTATATCCAAGCAATTTATTTGACTTCCGCAGAAGTTACTTTAGAGATTAACCCATCTACCTATTGGTAGAGTCCATCTATTTCCAGCTAATAAAATTCTTAAAAAACTGACCTCTTTACCTCTTCCAAGGCTTTATTGGCCATCGCTTAGAGATACTAACGGTACTGCTAGATTTTATAAAAAAAATTCAATTATAAAAATTAATCATGAAAAGATGTCCACGAATACAGAGCTGCGCAGGTTAGTTGTTTAAAAAGAACTGCAGGTCGATAAGTATCCTGTGTTTGCTCGACTAAACTTAGCCATCCACCTGTTCGAGAAAGTTACCATGCCATTACCAATCTTAATGCTTGGTATAAACGACTTGCCATTGGGGTAAAATTACAGCATAAGTTTTTTTTATATTTGGGCCATCAATCATCCCAATAAAAGAAAAATCTAGACGTTATGCTGACAGAATGTGGAATAACTCATTGAAATCCACACAGACAAAATCTATGCTGGAGAAAAAAGGTATTGAAGAACGGAATAAGCAGTTACGTATGAGTAAGTCTGAAGTAAGAATGTATGTATAACAGGACATAATGATCTTAGATATTTCTTAAAAAAGGTGTAGAAAGAAGAGGAAAACACAGTTCACTATCTTTATCAGTGCCCTGCATTATCACACAGTCGTAATAAAAGTTTTGGCAACTTTTTCTTTCAGAATATGGAGGACTTAAAGGGTGTGGAAGCTAAGCTTATTGTAAAATTTACGAAGCTGATGGTACTACTAAGGGAAATTTATTAAAATAGAGCTATCGACAGTACGTTCCACTGTCGATCAGAGGAATCACTATGGATTAATAATCTTCGTGTGAATCTCTCTAACCTAACCTAACTTTACCTATATTTAGGCCAAATCCCCATTTACAATTCCCCCAGAACTGAGGGATAACGGTCTAGGAATATCAGAAAAAAACTATACAGTAATAATCCCTGGAGCACGCCTGACATTACAACTCTATCAGAAGATCGGGTTTCACCGCCAATGTTTATGCTTAATTTCGATTGTTAAGAAAACTTTCTGCAATTCTACAAATATTCTAGTCAAAACCCATTTGCCAAACATTGTCAAATGCCTTTATAAATTCAAGGCTGACAGCAACCGTCGAGTATCTATTGTTCAAGTCACTGGAAGCATAGTCTGAAAATAACACAAGAGCATGGGAGGTTGAATGTCCAGCTCAAAACCCGAACTAGAAATTAACAAGAATGATCCCGTTAAAAATTTCATCATTTTTTTGTGAATAAAAGATGCTAATAATTTTTCGAAAGGATATAAAAGATATATCGGTCTATAACTACTGCTCTGTTTTGGATCTGATTTTGGTTTTAATATTGGAATAAGAAGGCTTTTTTCCAAGCCTATGCTAAATTGCCAATACTTAAGCAGTGATTTAAAAGAAAACAGCAGGTGCAACCTCGAGTTCTCTTTATCACTATATCAGGAGAGCTATATCCACTATATCACTATATGTGGAGAGCTTCATTGTTCCGCCCAATGCGACAAACCAAAGGATGACTCGAAGGTTAAAAAATGTAGCAATTGTGGTGGAAATCACACTGCTAACTACAGAGGCTGTCCAGTTTTTTCTGAGGTAAGGAAGTCAACTCAAAAATTAAGTACTCCTGCTAGGCAGCCACAATACCAAGCAAATGCTCGTTACCCTCAGTTAGCTCAACCCACAACCAAACATGTTTCATACGCGGATATGTTAAAATCCAATCATGTTTTAGCACACAAAGCGACACCTACAACCAATTCTACCCCAAATATGCATCCAGAAGCTAAAGAACAAACACCATCTGGTAACTACAATCGTCTCGAAGCAAGTATCGAGACATTAGTGCATTCGTTAAACAGTTGTATGAGCTCTATGAGCAGCATGATGCAAGAAATGGTTCGCATGCAATCTATGATGTTGCAGGCGGTACTTAACAAACCAAGAACTGTTTAAAAATATGTTTCTGGAACGCAAACGGCTTACGCCAACACAAAAATGAACTCGAGTACTTCTTGAAGAACCAACAAATTGATGTCATGATGGTTTCAGAGACTCATTTAACAACAAATAGCTTTTTTAAAATCAATGGCTATATATTATATGACACTAAAGACCCCCGTGGCAGAGCATGTGGTGGTTCAGCAATACTAATAAGGGCTCGAATTAAACATCATTTACTGTGTGACTTTTGTGAGGACTACCTTCAAGCAACAAACATCTGTATTGAAGAATATCATCAAAACTTTGTTATTTCTTCGATTTATTCACCTCCTAGATTTCAAATATCAGAGAGTCAATATATCGACTTTTACAAATCACTAGGTCCCTGTTTCATAGCATCAGGCGACTACAACGCTAAACATACGTTTTGGGGATCACGCCTAATAACTCCAAAAGGTCGTGTTTTGTTTGATACAATTTCAAAAATGCGTCTGAATGTGATATCAAGTGGATAACCCACCTATTGGCCTACTGATCGACAAAAAATACCTGATGTTATTGATTTTGGCGTGACTAAAGGTATTTCGAGAGAAATGATTAAGGTTGAAGCGTCACTCGAATTATCCTCAGATCATTCACCCACTATTGTCTATATATGGAATCAGCAAAATATCGTGTCGCCAACAACTTGCAGAAGCATTAATTGGTTGAAATATAGAAAGTATCTCAGTACTCATTGTTCGGAAAACATATCGCTAAGAACAACAGAAGATGTGGACCAGAGTCTAATTTATTTTGATCAAAATCTTAAATCAGCTGCCCAACATGCGACAGAAACCAGCTAGATACAATCAAATTTATTTTGTAGATGTCGAGCGGCTCTTGGCTGAAAAAAGGAAAATTAGAAGAGAGTGGCAAGAACACAGATCTCCTCAACTCAAATCTAGACTTAAAGATTGCACGAAACGGCTAAGACAACTGCTAGAATCTCGAAGAGTAGCATCTCTGAAAAATTACTTGGAAGATCTCGACGCAACTGCACAATCAGATTATTCATTATGGCGTGCTTGTAGGAACCTTAAAAGACCGGTCGTACGTAAGCCTCCCTTGCGAACTTCTTGTGGAAACTGGGCAAGGAATGATACCGAAAAAGGCAATTTGTTTGTTGGACATTTGAAGAAGGTTTTCACCCCAAATGTATGTACTGATATAGCTGAGTTGCCATCAGTAGAGACTAGTGCCGTAGTACCCCTAAAATTTGAATTTAGCGATATTGAAAGGGCAATAGCGGATTTAAACACCAAAAAAGCCCCTGGCGTTGATAAAACAAGTAACAGGATGTTAGTTGAGTTGCCCCGTATAGGTCGCAGAATTATTCTGTTTGTTTTTAATGCGATCTTACGTCTTGAGTACTTTCCCACAGAGTGGAAGGTCTCTTTGATAACTATGATTCCTAAACCAGGAAAAGACCACACAAAAGTAGAATCATACAGACCTATAAGCCTTTTATCTAACGTGTCAAAGTTATTTGAGAGAATATTAATAACTAAGCTGAATCCAATACTTAGCGCGAAAGGATGCATTCCGAACCATCAATTCAGCTTCAGAAAACAACATAGTACGATCCAACAAACACACAGATTAGTAAATGTAATTAAAACGACCTTTGAAGAAAAAAAAATACTGTTTACTTTATATTTACTGTACACATCGGATATGCCAATTAGCACCCTAGTCCACACATCAACTTTTGCAGATGACACAGCTTTCTTAAGTATTCATGAAAGTGCCCAAGAAGCATCACAAATTTTACAAGACCACATTCTCAATTTGGAAAAATGGCTAGAAAAATGGAGAATAAAAGTGAATGAACAAAAATGCACTCACATTACTTTCACACTGCGTAGGGACTCATGCCCTCCTATTCGCATAAATAACCAAATGATACCACAGCTTTCAGACGTTAAATACCTGGGCATACATCTTGACCGTCGCCTTACTTGGAAAAGCCACATTGACTTCAAGTTAACACAAATGAAACTAAAAGTAGTACAACTAAATTGGCTTATTGGCAGAAACTCCACCCTGAGCTTAGATTGTAAACTTCTACTGTACAAGTCGGTCCTCAAACCAATTTGGTTCTATGGGATTCAGTTATGGGGCACTGCCTCAGCTAGCAATGTAGAAAAAATTCAAAGACGCCAAAATAAGATTTTACGTATTATTACATCTGCTCCCTGGTATATAAAAAATTCAAACATCCACAAAGACCTAAACATGCTATCAGTTAAAGCAGAAATAGCGAAACATGCAGTCACATATCCAAAGAGGCTTGAATCTCATCCAAACCCTTTGGCGCGTAACATGCTGAATGAACCTGGTTACATTCGACTAAAAAGAAGAGACACTGCTTTTCTTGGCCGTACATTAGAGGGATGACCCGCAAATGATTTCAAAATCCATGAAACAAACATTATTTTTGTCTAGCACTGGCTGGACTTAAAAAGAATATTTTATTTTAGACTTAATATACGAGTAATTATTGTTATTTCAAAAATATTGAAGATACAATAAATAAATTATGAAAACAAAAAAAAAACTATATCAGGAATTTCATTAACTCCACTTGACCCTCTTTTCAGAGCTTCTCCTTTCATTTAAACCTAGATGAAACCAGATTCATGCGTTCCGTTTCTGTCTGCTGTACCATCGTTCTCAAACGTCGTTATAGTGTTTGAAAAAGGGTCGAGTCCTACTGATGCAATGCCATATTAGAAAAATGAGAGTATACTAGACGACTTTTTTTACTGTATTATTTTATCTTAATTCCTTTAAACGAACTCAAAGGTTTCTGGATTTTCGCATACACAAATTTCACGACAAAACTTTTACTTATCCGTTATAACGCGTACAATATTCAGCGGCAAAGCTAGGAGACCTCTTCTACCGGTCGGTGCCTTTGGCATAGACACGACAATGGCGTCACGAAACACCTGCTCATTGATTTTAAGCAGTTGTCAATATGAAGCTCGCCAACGTTGTTATCTATGGGTAGCATACACCCAGACAGTCCTTTTCTGGAAACTGTATTGAAACCATTCCTATCGGTTTTTTTTTTTAATCAAACCTAGTAGGCCGCACTTGACCTTAACAATCGCAAGTACCAACAACAATTTCCAACTACCTTATGGTCAGACTCCACCTAACACAAATTTCGTAACATTTATTCTTCTTCATCTTCTTATTAAATTAAACGTATTATTATCTTTTTAATCAAGAGTAATTCAAAGTTTATTTCATTCAGATTTTAAACTAACAGAAGTTACTATCTCGATGTTGTATTAACTAGATGCGGAAAGATTAAACTACATCTCCGATTGACTAAATAATCAATACCCTGAGATTATTGGAAATTGTATATCTTTAGAAAAGTTTTTTAAACTTAACTAAATTGTAAAAACCTTCAATGAAAAACAGTGTGTCTTGACAGAAAAAAAGTAGGAGTGGTTAGCCCACTTTCACTTACATTACAACAAGAACACGAAATATATACATAGTTTTGACATGACAACATTGTACAGCTTTTACTTTTTATGCCAGAAACCCAAAAAATCGCAAATATGTACATACAAACATAAATATACTTATGTATATACATACATACATATTTATTTATCTATACTTTTTTGTTCATACTGTTACAACATAAAATATTATATAGAGCATTATGTTGAAAACTTCATGCAGTGCAAAAAATGACAACAAAAGAACTGCAAAAAAAAAAGAAGTTTGAAAAACAGATATCTGTACTTACAAATGCTTAAAAATATATAAAATAGTTAAATAAAGAGTTTTACATAATGGAACCCACCATTTTCACTCCAACGGCTCCAGCCTACACCGACAAATTGCGCCTCCATCCAACCCTATCAGACACAAATTTGTTATTTACTATAAATTGAAGATTACACTCTCACGGCGCACAAGCAGTTGAGAGCAAATAATAAAACAACTGAACAAAAACAAAAAACATAAATATAAACATAAACATAAACATAAATTTATATAAATATAAATGAATAAATGCTGCCACATAATATTTAGATGCAGAGAAACGCGGATTTCCAAAGCACTGGCTGACAAACACACCCAGTTTGAAGATGTACATACATACATACAAATTTCGTACATACAATGGCAAAGCATTTTGCAAATAATCCTAGTTGATTTAAAATTCTATGAGAAAAGTTGACTTGGTCTTTCCAAGAGACCAAACAAATGATTAGAAGTCTGGTGGTACAAACATGTGTACATTCAAAGAGAACTGATAACAACCACAAGCAGACCAACAAAACTAACACAACTCTATAAATTGTTATGTACGAGTACCTTAGTATATGCCAAAGAAAATTTGTACATAAAATACTAAATATATGCGAAAATAAAAGTATTTATATGCTAACATACATACATACATCAGCTAAAAACATACATACATATACCGTCATTTCTATGTTATTCAATGTTGTCTGCACAAGTCCATTTGTATTTGTTTGTACAACTAAACAGAAAATCATGGTCATGACCAAAGCTGAAAAAAGCAGTAACATTGCATGGAAATTATGTTTGTCGTTTTGTAGTATAATCTTCATCTAGCCACCAAACCACGTTCCAACCAACCAACCAACCTGTCTGCCTGCCAGCCAAGCTATCGACTTAACCAGCCTGGTTTTGCCCCACCTCACCTTTTTTTATTTCAGCCTTTTATCCATCCATCCATCCATCTATCCACCCATCTATATAAGCATCTGCCAGCCGCAAAATAACTTTACTTAATGGTTGTGTCAGTCAGTCTGTCTGTCTGTTTATTCGCTTTTTTCTGTTTCTATAATTTTTTTCTGTTTCACTACTTGTCTATTTGCAGAAAGTTTCGGTACGCTTTATTTTTTTTTTGCCCTCTGTGTGAGTTTCGTTTGCGCATGATATTTAATGAATGTTTTCTATAGCTATAGATATCTCTAATTTGAATTTCTTTTAGTTGGGGTCCTACTTACATTAGGCTCTTATTTAGGATCGTTTTCGCGCAGCTGATGTGTTTAGTAAACCTAGGTTCGGGATAATGAAATTCTCAAAGATTTGAATTCTTATTGAGAACATGTAATTATCTGTTATAAACAAACTAAATTATTCAATTTAATATCCTGATCAAATTTAATTAGTTCCGACCTATGTTCACATCTGTGCATTGGCTTAGGAGTTCATATTTTCAAGGGGGTGGGCAAAACCACTTTTATTGAAAAATAATATTATAAAAACAAAAACCAAAAAGTAAAGTACATTTTTTAAAAATTCTGGACGGAGGTAACAGCAATTCTGGAGGGGGCATTAGCCCCCCTCTCCAGAATGGCCTTTCTACGCCAATGCATCTGAGATCGCCATGTTGCTTTGGTCACGTCAATAAAATCTGATATTAATTATTAAGTAGCTGATGATAAGTTATTATTATTATGCACAATATGGCGCAAGCAAGGAACAATGCCAACCCACAATAGTTGACGGTGTCTTCTAAAAAAGTTACTGGGTTTAGTGCAGATTCAAGGCCGACGGCATCATTGCTCCGATGAGGCCATCACCAATAACGGCGAGTTCTACATATCAATACTAAACAATTTTCTTTTACCCTAAAACTATCCCCGATTCCCATATTGTGCAATGTGCGATATTGTGTGCTGATGGGACAATGGCATGGGTGTGCTATTGTCGCTTCATTACGCTTGTATTGTGTAGTGTGCGGTATTCATATAACGCAATGGGGATGCTGGTCTACATTTAGAATTTCACCGTCAGATAAGAGCCAAAAGTTGGTGACTCAAAACAGAGTCGGGGATGATGTGATCAAGTTTAACGTCAACACCTAACGTGATGTGATCAAGTTTAACGTTAGTTGCTGCCGTTAAACTTGAACACATCATCCCTGACTCTGTTTTGAGTCACCGACTTTTTAAAGTTAATTTTGCTAATTATTGTTGAAAAAGCTATCGGCAAAATGGGTGCCGCGTTTTCCCATAATCATGAAGAACCTCAGTGTGATTGATTAAGTAGGTTGTTGTTTCCTTCACGATCGTAATGAATTTTATTAACGATTTTGAGGTTAACAATACTTGAATTTACCCACTAAAAATCAGAAATGAAATAACGACAGCCAATGCAATGAATTGATTTTGATGGTGGATGATTGCACTCAAAAGAAAGCTAAAAGCAACATCGACTGATAGGAGAGAAAGGGGTCTTTTAAAATGTTCCTAGAATTATCTACAAAACTACTTGGAGAAGAAATAATAGAGGAGAATATTATTCCTCGTCATTGGACTACTTAAGCAAAGAAACCAAGAAAATACGCCACCACTAAGCCAAAATAAGTTCTAGATGCGCACTTGATCAGAATTGTTACTGCTTCTAACTTATTTTCAAATATTACATACCAGACTAGGGGTACGTCAGTTACAGTTTGTAATTAAATACACATTCAAAATTTTAATTACAATTAAATCACATTTAATTTCCAATTACAATTGAATTATATTTAATTGTAATTGAAATTTTTCATTTTCAATTACATTCAAATATTTGTCATTGTAATTTAGATTTGTTCACTTAAACATTATATTAAATTTGTAATTAAACAACTACACGTTACATGTAATTTGTAACTTGTGATTGAAAATTTTCAGTTACAAATTACATGTAATTGTAATTAAAAAAAGGCAATTATAATTACATGTAATGGATAATTTTAAGGAATATAATAGAATTTTGCTCAATTTAAAGCAATGATCATTGCTTAAATACAATTACTTGTAATTTGTTATTGGAAATTTTCAATTACAAGTAATTGTAATTGTAATGAGGCAATAATTATTACTTTAAATTGAGGAAAATTCTATTATATTCTTTAAAATTTTTGATTACATGTAATTATAATTGATTTATTTAATTACAATTACATATAATTTGTAATTGAAAATTTCCAAATACAAGTCATTATAATTGTTCAATTATAAATGTCATGTAATGCACAATTTAAAAATCTCAATTACAATTACATATATTTGAAATGTAATTGAATCTCCCGATGTCTGTTACATACATACATGCTTTTTTCTATTTTAAGACTTTCTTTTATTTGAGAATTTAAATTAATTAAAGAAACTCAGGCGAGATTCGATCTTACAATAAGATCGAATCGTTGTTTAAATGAAATAATTACAAATGCAAAAGATATTCTAACTTAAATATCGACAAGAGTAACGAAGACCAACACTCGTTGTAATGAAACACCCATAGTCTTTGTTGGGTATCAAAACCACACCCTCAGACCGGTAGACTAGCACACAACCTACTAGCCTACCAGGGCAGCCTTAAAATGAAATAAAGCAAGCTGCGTGTGAGTTATTAGAGAAATTATTTTTAATTAAAAATGCCCATGTAAGTGGTATATGATAATGGTAAAATTTTGGCTACGGTTTCGCAGGGTCTCCCAGATCCAATTTTCAATGACTCTGCCCCACAGATGATGTTAAATTTGGGTGATGGCTTGGGCTATTTCAACTTTGAGAGCATTGATGAATAACCTAGTTTTGGGGGTAGAGGATTGCATTTGCATCTTTCATTAAGAGCTGTAGCTAATGTTGCAGCACTTCTGTAAAAATTTAATGATAAATCGGAAAATATCAGCCTCACTTTTTTCCTCTTGGAATTTTTTAATGTCAATTTCAAAAATTCAAAAAAAAAAATGTAGAAAATTCTTGCCTTAAGTCGCATTGAAAAACAAATTCTTTTAAACAAATGCTGCGCATGTTATAAGAGACAGCAAAAAATAGAAAAAAATTAACTTTTTCTATTGCAGAAACTTTTCATGTTCTTGATCATGAAATTTCTATGCTACTGGGCCTTGAAAATCCATTTTCGTAGCAACAACACAGTGGAAAAACAAATTGTACTTCGTGTTCGAGTAATTTCGTGTTCTCTTCATGTGGCAGCAGTACAAAGTTGTGCAAACATATAGAAATGGAAAATAAAAGAAAATTGCACATAAAATTAGAATTCCATAGATAGGACGAACAAGAATAGTTATTTCTTGCTTTTTTTTGCAAGAAAATCTGACGTAATTTGCAATGTTTGTTATGTGTAACGGACGGACAGTGAATTGGTAAAAGTAAAAGGGAATTTATTCTATTTTTTTAAAAAACATGTTTTCAAACAATTTCTATAGAAAAGATATTAAAAAAATTGTTACTTTTTATTTTGTTCTTTATGGTAAAGTTGTGAGTTTCTGTCTAAAGGTATTTTTTTCTTGTTTTTTCTTTTTTGTAGTTTGAGTTGTTTTGGTTGGTTGGTTGGTTGGTTGGTTAGTTGGTTGGTACATGGAATTTATTTCTAAGGCTTCTTTTCTTTTGAATCTTGTTTTTTGTGTTTTTTGAGTTTGGTTATTTTTTAAAGCTGTTTTTTTTTTCAAGTGGGTAGAGGATCTAGCCATTATGCTAACGAGTTCTTGTGTAAATTTAATGTTTTTCTAACTTTAAGAGAAACTTTTAAAACATTGGAAACTTAAAAGCTGAAAAGTTCTTTCATAAATCTTCCATTAAAAATATATTTCTTATAAATTTATAAAAATAAAAATAAAATATATTTAAAATCTATTTTAGAACAAATTTTTCAAACAAAAGTTATTCTAAAATCCATTTGAAATAATAATAATAAGTTTGTATCCGTAGAAAGCTTTGTAAATTTTTTTATTTTTATTATTTTTTTTTCGAAATTTTCTAGGGCATTACCACAAATTGCCTGCTTTTTAGTTGCTTTAAAATCGTTAACTGCCGCAGGTTCAACTGGAAACTTCATACTAAACTGTATTTTATGTAATGCGACTAATAACCATAGTACTGAATAACCGGTATTCGGTTTTAAAAAATCGGTTTTGGTATAAAATGGAACCAGTTAACCTCTTTTATGTATACTTTTGTTAATGGTGCAACAAAAAACAGTTTATTTTTTTTTAATTATAATGCTAAATATTATAAAAACAATATTGTATAAAATTTATTTTTTTTTCCATCAAAATCTTTTAAATCAAAAAAGATATAGTCATTTAAAAATTAAAATTTTCCCATAATTTTTTAAATTTAGGATAGTTCATTTTGGACCACCCTGTTCTCTGTGATATAGTTGAAATAGAGTAGTAATTTTTTGCCTCCCGGGGTACATTGGTATTTACATTCAAATGAATAATATGTGTAATTTTGAAATCGGAAATAAGGCTTTTACATACACTACAGCGAAATTTACTAGATTTGAATTGAAATCTTTTTCAAAATCTACATCGTTTACCCTCCATTTTTTGACACGAGCAAGATTTTGCTATTAAAATTTCTTCGACTTTCCTGTTTTTAATTCTCACTTTATTTATATTTTTAATCTTTTATATTTTTCTTATTATTATTTTATTAAAATTTTGTATATTTTTAGAAATTTTAATTTTTTTTTGTTTTTTGTTTTTTTTTTTGTGTTTTTGGTTAAAAATGGCCGACACTTGTGTGTTATATTGCCAGGGTCTATCAACAAGTAGGAGTTTTTTCCGGAAAATCCAGCCGACCTGTACCTTTGCACAGGAAGTAGGCTCGCCACTGTTCACTCCTAGAGTATTATTGGTCTCCACTAGTATCAACCACCAGTATCACCACGTCAAAAAGTGAGGTTATAATCCTCACTGTGAGTTTACTCCTTTATATAAAATAATTTTGTGTTCTATTTTTGGTCTCCACCAGGTTCTTTCATCCACTTTCTTTTTAATGTTTTTCCTCTCGTTAAATCTTACATAGGTATCATTGTGTATTTCTCTTCTTTTTTGTTTATTCCTTCCAATTGTTGTTGAACTATTTACACATACATACTGTTATTTTACAGTTTCATATCTTAAAACAGAAAGTACAATTACATAAATGTACAGTTGATAATAATCGACGAAAGCATGTGGTTAATGGAAAAAAACTACTAAAAACCGTAGTTCGATACAGCTATCAGAGGCTAACCATTAGCCAATGCGAGAGTGAGACGCAAAACTCTCGAGGTAAATTAAACAGAATCAGGCCTGATCGCCCTTAACAAATAATGACGATGACGCAAGAGTTGTTTATTAAACCGGAGCTACTTTACGACTGTATTTTGTTTTTTAAATAAAATGTAATTTTTTCTTAAACAGCGTAGTATTTTTAGTGCAATAGTTTCATCATTAAGTGCTACTAAATTTTGAGTAAATTTCGGCAAAATCTAGTCACGAAGTAGATTTTGATTTGTATGCGAAATATAGTATAAACAAAAAGATTTTGCTCGAAATCTCATAACAACTTGATTTCGCTCAAGTGTAAAAAAATTATTTTTGGGCTCCTTCCCAAAATATGTCCCACAGTGCGCCGCTAAAAATAACTTGGACAAGTTTTTCGATGATATACGACAGAAGTTCAGTACCGACGGAGTTATAAAGCTACCCGAAGAAAGACAAATAGTTATAGATAATTATGGTCAATAGATTTATTCAAAAATTTACCAAAAAACCGCGAAAAATTTTTATATGACGCAATAATTTAGAAATAAATTGCCATTAATGGAATTCTTTGTTTATTTTTCTGTCCTAGACATATTGTTGGGTGATCCTAAAGGACTTTTTAGGACACTTTTTTTTCTATCACAACCGGACTAAATTGGGGTTCACGAGGGTTTCAGCAAATTGTTAAAAAATAGGTACACAGAGCCTAAACTGTCTAATAGAATCAATAAGATTTTCTCTATGAAACGTTTTTAGGCTAAGGGATGGCAGAAAAAGAAGAAATTTTCAAAGAAATTCCTTTTTATTTTCATGTGGTAAATTTTTTTAATGTTATCAAGAAGGAAACTCCATTAAATTAATATTCTTATTATTCACAATTTTTGTTTACTTATTTTTGGCACCAAAAAACAATCCATAAAGAAAAACTTCTTGATTATATTAAATTTTCTTCAGAATTTCCAGCTAAACTAAGCGTCCTACAGGCAAAAGGACGATAATCTGTGATCACTTAAAAAATTTATCCAAAAAGGTATTTTTTATTAAAAAATTAGATTTTTTATTGAAAAATCGATTTTTTATATGAAAAACTAAAAATGTATTTTCCAGCTAAACTAAGCGTCCTACAGGCAAAAGGACAATAATCTGTGATCACTTAAAAAATCTATAAAAAAGGGATTTTTTATTGAAAAATTCGATTTTTTATATGAAAAACTAAAAATGCATTTTCCAGCTAAACTAAGCGTCCTACAGGCAAAAGGACAATAATCTGTGATCAGTTAAAAAATTCTTAAAAAATTATTTTTATTGAAAAATTCGATTTTTTTATATGAAAAACTAAAAATGCATTTTCCAGCTAAACTAAGCGTCCTAGAGAAAAAAGGACAATAGAATTGTTCAGAAAGGTATTCCTTATTGTTTTCATTAGCTTCCTATATGTTCATGTGTAAATCGTCTTCTTAATTTTTTTAATAAGGATATCTTGTTGATTATATTAGTTTCCTTGTTATTTCATATACCTAAATCAACATAGAGACTTTGCCTGTTAAAACATAAAATATAAAATACATACATATGTATATCTTTACTTTTTAATTTCATTATTTTATAAAAATATAAAATAATTTTTCAGTATTTATTTTTCATTCATTGAAAACATCACTTGATTTCCCAAAAGTACTTAGTTTCAAAAAAAAAACAATTTCGAAGGAGAAGCCAAAAATAAATCTTTTTTGTCATCTCCTTATTAAAAAGCAGAGCCACCCCAAGGGCAGGGCGAGCGAGGCAATCGCCCCGTGCGCCACGGTAAAGGGGGCGCAGACTTGTCTAAGGACGAAAGAAATATCGCCGTCGGCTTTATGGCTAGGAGCACGAATATTTGACGAAGAATTCGAATGTAATCTATGACTATTAAAACAAACAACAATAAGTTGTAGACGAGCACCTATGTATGCTCCACTCGTGGCTCAGGTGTAAAAACCGTTTTTCAAAAGTACGATGAACCGTCCAATGACGGCGGCGAGTGTGCGAATTAAAAACCGCTAGCTATTGAAAAGTTAGTATTGGTTCTTTAATTGCCCACAAAAAAGTGGGAATATATGAAATTACCAATTACCATACCATAAACATTCAGTGGGATTACTACGAACTGAATAATTTTTTACCATCATGTTTAAAAAACTGTCTGGAGCACAAAGATTCAATTAGTAAGAGAAGAGGAGGCAACGACTGAAGTGTTTCTTAAGAAGGAAGTGAGCTTCCTATTTTCCTCCTTCTAGTTCCTCGGCTGTCATCAGTGAACGTGAGTACACTTAATGAAGTGAAATACTTGTAATCCCAGATTCAGATTCTAATGACGAAGATATTAATAAGAATGAAGCTGACAAAACGATATTAATTTATTTTCCTAAAACTGTTGGCTTGATAAATTCGGATCCATCCTCTTGGCCAGAATTCAAAAATAAAAACGAAAAGAATGAGTTAATTTTTAAAGGGCCCTTGCCATTAAAGGCTGATGGCTAATATCCAAAAATTACTTAAAAAAGATATTTTTGTAATCAACATCAGCTTCGTAGTGCAGAAAATGGGGAAAAAATAAAACATTAATGTTTACCATTCCAGATTTCATTGAAACTTTTTTATTTACATTCCTTGACTTCCTGATTCGAATTATAATATAAAAAAGTTCTATCTCTTATATTTTTTTATTTTTACTACAAAATATGTAACCCTTTTGTAAACATAAGTATAAAATCAAAAAAAAAAATAAATTATATGAGAAATGTAAGTTTATTTAGAGCAATTAAATGTGTAGGGGGCCAGATCACAATCTCGCCCCGGGCGCCCACTAACCTCGGGGCGGCCCTGTTAAAAAGCTAAAATTTTTACATTTTTTCAGGTTTTTAATTTAAAAATTAATAATAAAATCTAATCTAATAAAACCAAAAACTATTTTGAAAAAAACAAGAACAATACCTAATAAAAACCCTGAGTTTCCTTGTTGATTTTTTTAAAAAGGTTTTCCTTATTAAAATAATACGACTTCCTTCTTGATAAAAGCCATAGAGATATCTTATAAATTTTTTCTGTGTGTAGGTGGCAAAAGAACATTTTCTGGATCGACCAAAGGCTGAAAACTGCCACTTTTAATACAGTAAGGAGTGCGTTACGTTCTGACGAATCTTTTTTAAATAATGATGTTTTTGCCTCTGCCATCCCACTCGCAGATGAAGCCACAATATTTCGTTTAACCAAGCTGTAAGCCTAGTAAAATTGCAATAACTTTTAACTCGCCGCAAGTGTTCCATTTATATTTTTTTAACGTATTTTTACTAAAACTAAGTATATATAACTATATACTCGTAAGAATAAATAACACAGCGCCCTCTTTTCCGGCATTACCACATTGCACTAAATCGCCGGCGAAATAAAATAATTATAAATTAGATTATACTAAATTTAAATAAATACGCCTAAATAATTCTAGAGGCGCTGCAACACTGTTCTAAAACTAAACGCAATTCCATTTACAGAGTTGCCGAAAGTGAAGCTTTACTAACGCTCTAACCATATGTCTTATATACAGTGGTGTTCCATAAAATAGAGCCACCTTTTACTACATATTTCGAAAAAGAAAAAAGTATACTAAATCTTCATAAAAAATTTTAAGGTTTTTATTTTTGTGAGACCGAACAACTGCCCAACTAAATTACTATAGACCGGTTTTGATAAAAAACTTAAAATGAAATATTTTACGTAAAAACATTCAAAACTCAAGATTTTAGGTGTGCAAAAATATAGAGCCATCCACTTCAATTATCTAAAAAACACAAAACTCCAAAAGATGAATAGAATAATATACTTTAATTATCTTTATAACCTTAGTACTAAGTGGAATATAAATTATTTTTGACAACGGGTAAGCACCGTTTTGGCATAGGGTCAACGAGTTTTTGGCATGTCTCAATTGGAATATTACGCCATGCTCCTTTAACTAATGCCCACAAGTGATCTTTATTAGTTGAATGTTTTCCTTAAGAGCTGATTTAACTATTCGCCACAAGTTCTTAATGGGTTTAAGAATATCAACGGAGCAGGCCTGCTTAAATCAAATAACCCATATTTTTCAAAATAATCTTTTGCCCACTTCGATGTTTGTTTCGGGTCATTGTCTTGCTGAAACACAAATCGAAGCGGCATTTCTTATTCTGCGTAAGCCATCACATATCTGTTAAGCAGATTTGTGTCCACTCGTACGGTAGAGCCAGTTCCAATATATGAAAATACACCCACACCATAACATTTCCGCCACCGTGTTTAATAGTCTTTATGGTATATTGAAGAAGACATTTGGTGTTTTTGTGGCCTTCGTACACAATGGCTGCTTGTAAGAGTAAAATAAAATTAGTTTTGATTCGTCAGACCACAAAGTTTCTTCAAGTGAATTAAGCACAATAAATGGAGAAAGTGAAACTGGCTCTATTAAATGGAACATCACTGTACATACAAAATACTATCCCTCTCCAAAGGATAATAATATAATATAGGTATTACCCAGCGCGGTAAATAGGCATTTATTACAAATATATATAATCGAGAAGGTAATTTCAACCAACACAAAACATGCATTGATTACCATGTAGATTTCCAAATTTTCAGAAGAAGGAATATACTGTTTCTTCGCATGACAATTGTTCATGTTATTTCGGTATTTTGTTAAAAAAAAAGATCC
This sequence comes from Phasia obesa, assembly GCA_949628195.1. Classification (NCBI taxonomy): domain Eukaryota; kingdom Metazoa; phylum Arthropoda; class Insecta; order Diptera; family Tachinidae; genus Phasia; species Phasia obesa. The sequence goes on from OX451215.1 coordinate 93,005,513, forward strand.
GTTGTTTCACATCGCCGTCATGAGGCCTCTTTATTTGCACTTTTTTATTTAAAAATCGATTTATGTTTGAACGCAGCAAGTAAAAATGGATGGATTTTAATAAAATTTTGTGAGGAGGTACCTTAGTATTCGGATTCAAATATAATATACTTTTTTCCCCAAAAATATCTAACGTCCAATAGAAAGTGCAGAGAAAGCAGTGAAAGTACGTAATTGTACGTAGCAGTGAAAGTACGTAATTTTACCGTATTTTAGTGGAGATGAGAGCTTTTTTATAGAGTAAATACATAAACCATAACTAAAGCGCTAAAAACGTAATGGTCTTTGGTTTGGGTTGCTTTCAAAGCAAACTCGAACAAAATATTGTAAGAACGCTGACTAAGTTTTATAATAAAAATTCAATTTTTTTGATGGGGGAAAAGCGCTAGTTCCTATGCACCACTTGTAAGGTTAAGGTGGTTGGTAGCTGTGCCGAGAACCTAAATGGCTAGTTAGTGGTTAAAGAGGACTAGTTCTTAACAGCTCCCCTAATTCACGGTGGAACAACATACGCCAGGGATGGTCATGGTCAAGACTGTGCTTGGCCTTTAGTATGCGAACTCTGGATAGCGGTTGGCCTCCAGTTTCAATGTAGACTTACCCATGCAAAAGGTGCTCTGCGTGGGTGGACAATATTTTCTCTAAAAACGGCCTAGGAAAGAATTCAAAAGGGATGGATAGAAACGCCTCGCAAGGTGTGAACAGGTTAATCTCTAAAGGTTCTTCTATGGTGTTGAACCGGGATATTTCGATAGGGCTGGACAAGGAGCCTCGTTAGAGGTGGAGAGGCAGCGCACATTGTGTGTGCATGTCCATCACTGGCTAGCATAAGACTCAGGTCCACTGGTAGAAGGCTGTTAAATGTGGATGACATCGGGGACCTGAGCCTTGAACAAATGCTAGCAATTACTAGAGACTGCGTGATGAGAAAGAAGGCCGACAGTTACCAGTCGACAGGCTGAAATCACAAAAAGTCAAAATTAAAGGCTGGTTGTAGCATGTGACTCAAGGTAAGTAGGTTGCCGTAAATTACATTTCGGTTGCCTTTATTCATAGAGGATGGAAGGGGAATGAAAAGGGACACATTATGGAGGTGGTCTGCTTTGATTTTTTGCCCTACATTAATACCTAGTTCCTATCCATATTTCACTGCTTGCTTAGCCCAGATCGTCAAGAATTCTTTTTCCTAATTTTAGAGAAGCCAAAAATACTCTAAAAGTAATAAAATTAAAAAAACACAATGAGAGGTACATTGTTATACATTATTTGCATTACCTATTCTTTTCTTATTGATTACCTCTTTACGCTGGGATTATTGTCGTGAACCTAGGGAACTTTAACTAAGAAAATACGGTGTGTTTTATAAGACCAGAGAGTTAAACCTTGATTATTCTTTTACTCTCAAATGGTTATTTTATTTTTATTTTTCAAATATGTGGCATTTGTACTTGTATTTAATTTTTATTTCTTTTTTTTTTCATTGTAATCATCTTAAATGCGTTGCGGATTTTGTGGCAAAACACATTTTATTTTTTCATATTATTTTATTGCGTCTTTTTGTAATTACGTAGTATTGAAAGATGACTACAGTGGCATAGCAGATGGGAAACATGTTTTAATTTATATACGGGTGACATACTTGTACACATGCATATGTACGGGTACATACGTAAATTCGCAATAATAGTTCCTTCCCTTGGAAAACATGCAAAGCTCTATAGAAAGGATTAAAATTAACAAGGCAGCAAGTACCATTTAATTAAATGAATTTATGTGTTGGCTACAATGGAACAATGCAATCATTATTTGAAATTTAAAGGTTAAATTATCCTTTACTAATTTGCAAATGAAAAAAATAGTAATTTCTTCAAATGGTACAAAAGATCAGTTAGATGTCATAGAAAAAGTCTTGTTAACTACGCAAAATAAAAACAATGACTGCCAAACCTATATTAAACCCATAATAGGTGTGTTCCAGGTGCATAACAAAACTTTCCGAACACATTAGCCCGAAATCCTTCCTGATAACCACCTTTGTGCAATTTTGACAGAAAATGAGAGAAAATAGTTTTTCGGACTAGAATTAAATTATCAGCTGTTTTTTGGTTACATTTAAAAATTTTGAATAAAAAAAATAAAAAAAAATATTTAAATAAAGTTTTAATTTAAAATTGAAAGCAAAATCGAAATTTTTCTGACAAACTTGCTGTTACATACGAGTACATACTGCATACACGCAGAGAAAAAACAGGGTTGAGTTAACCACAATCTAAGAGCAACATATAATGATTGAATTATATACAACCATATAATTCAAACCATAATACCATTAACGTGATAATATATTGTTGTGTTAGAACCATATTATTGTCTAACTTAAAAATAACATTGTAAAATATAATATAATAAATATAATATAATCATATAAGGTATGTATATTTATCTTACTAGGTAGTGTCGTCCGCCCAGCTGATTTAGTATTTCGACATATCAAAAGTTGTACATATGTGTTGAGAAATTTTATAGTGCTGAAGTGAGAACGCAATAAAACACATATGTACATACCTTCTCAATTTTCTTCTATGTTTTTTGACATTTCGAAGCAACAAAATGCCATGTTGTTCTTGTATTGTTGTATTTGTTGTAGAGACGCCAGAAAGATTTCGGAATAGTTTAAAGGACTAAAAATGCCCTAAATATCAATTCCACCTAGTAAAATTAAAGCAGTTTCATTCCGAAAAATGTTTTCGTTTTAAGTTTTCTACAGAAGAAAAATGCAGAAACAATTCAACTTGTGAAAGGAATTTAGCTCTGTTACATGGCTGTATAATCGAATAAAATGATATGCATAATAATTAAGTTTTAAAATACAACTGATTGTTCTGGACATAAGGTCGTAATAAATTTAATCGCTAGTGTTGTGAAGCTTATGAATCGAATAGTACATGTCGTCGCGTTTATTCTTGAACCACGTAAGCGCCAAAAAGTCGTTTTTCAGAAAACGAAAAAACTTAATAACTCCTTTAATATGGGTTTCAAAACAATTTTTTTTTTTCATAAAACATGGCTGTGTGACTCTCTGAAGGGTATAGAAATTTTTTTTTTAAATTTGTTACTTACAATTAATTGTAGCCAAATCTGTCACTTACGTGGTTTTGGCGCAACCAGCAAATTGCAAATTTCTGTGTGTAAATTAACATTTATTTTTGTATTTATCAAAAAAAAAAACTTTTAACTTTAACAAAAATGCTCCAATTGGCCTAAAACTTTCCTGATTTATTTATTCTTAAATACAAAAAACTTAGTGGTTGAGTCTTTAACATTTCCAACTTGAAATATAAAAACCATTATATTTTGCATGCAAATGTCATTTGTATGGCGCTTACGAGGTTTTGAAAATGGATTTTTTTATTTTTCATACAAACTTGTAAAGATGAGAATGTAGTCTGGTGGCAAATATTATTTTCTACCATAAAAACCAAAAAATTAAATTTCGAAAAAATGACGTTTACGTGGTTTAAGAAGAAACGCGACGAAATGTGTATTTAATGTTTTTACGGGTTTAGATGAACCGATAGCTTACACACATATTTCTGAACTGAAAAAAGACCGAAACAAAATATGTATTTTTAAAACCAAACACTATTTGTTTATTTTTAGTCATACTTAACATACTATATTTAATTTAATCTTTAAATATTAAAAAATATTTGGTTGTGGTTTGAATTTTAATATCGTTCAACCATTTTTCCTCTTTTGATGCCTATAACCATTGAATGATTAACTGTTAACAAAAACTTGTTTATTGTGACCAAAGTATTATTTAAAATAACTATAATTTGTTCACAGCAAACATGTATTGTTACAGAGAACATAGTGTGGTTGCCGTGACCATACAATAACCTTGTTTTTTCTTTGCGTGTGTAATGTCAGCTGATCCACTTGACATTAGGATGCTGTAGGACGAGACCAAATAATTTAGATTTTAAAATATCAGAGTAACTTAAAACTTGTGTGTGTCATTAAGGAACCTGTTTCATAGATTTTACGACTGCTTTTGACAGAATTTACAGAGGAACGATTTGGAACTCTCTTCACCCGTGAAATGTCCCATCGAAGCTGATAAATCTCATTAAAGGCTGATAAACTTCATCAAATGCAAAGTGCTCTACAACAATCTTTTGTCGGCTGATAAAGAACCCAAGAACGGTGTAAAGCAGGGCTTTTTAATGTCTCCTCTACAATTTATGGTAGTTTTAGATTATATACTGAACAAGACAATGATAGATAACAAAGGTATCGCTTGGGATATTTTCGGGAACCTCTTTAAACAAAAAGATCGGATATGGAGACCAAACTTAATCACCTTAGCCCACATGCTGTCAACTGGGGATTGTGGATCAACGTGAGAAAAACTGAATTCATGGCAACTTCCCAAAACACACCAACAATTAAAATATACAATGTGCCTGTAAAACATGTTATTTCCCGCATATATATGACCAGAAGCACCTTCTCCCAACTCCAAAATATATGGATGTCAAAATATTTTTCTACCAAAACTAAAATCAGAATTTACAACTCGAATGTCAAGTCCATACTCATATATGGTTGCGAATTGTGGACCAACTAACCAATACTTTACGAAATAACAAACAAAACCGCAATCGACCTAGAAATAAAAAAATAAAGTGGAAATGCATTGGGGATACACTAAGGAGAGACATTAAATAAACCTTCCGATTTGCAACATGGTGGAACTCTCAAGGAACCAGAGTACAAGGACGACCCAAATTAACAGGGCGACGAAATAATATTAAAGAACTCAATCAAATGAACAAAACGTGGAACGAACTTAAACAATTATCCGGAAATTTAAATATATTTAAATTTAGCTTTCGTCATGGTCCTTCAATAGTTAAAGAAAATATACTACATATAAATTAGTTCGCCTAATAAATATATTTCTTAGCTAACAAGATTTGGTTCAAAAGAACATAAAAGAGAATAAAAGCTTTAGGTAGTGAGTGGTAGACTTCGGTCTAACCAAGAATGTTAGACACAACGTTACGCCATCCGAATGATTTTTCGTTCGATGACGTAGTTTTTTCAATTTCAAATACACCTCCCTTTCACTATGCCACAACAAAACATTAAAGCAATATAGGCATTTGCAGATACTTATAATGAGTGTTTCTAGCTGCATGAGAACTATCGATATCGATAGCAATGGTTTGACAGCTGATAATGTTAAACTGTGTTGACATTTCTATTCAGTAAAGTACGACGAAGTAAATCTTTTAACGCCAGAACAACGCTTTCAAATTGTAAAAAATTTACTTAAATAAAAATAAATAACTCTGTTCGCGAATTTCATAGAGCACTTTTAGTTCAGTGATAAAGCTAATTTCTGGTTAAATGGTTACCTGACGTATTTGGAGCGAAGACAATTCTCAAGCCTTTAATGAATCAGTATTACATCCATTAAAATTTACTGTTTGGAGTGGTTTACACGCTGGCGGCATTATCGGTCCTTATTTCTTTCGAATTAAGCAAGGAGCTGCCGTTACAGTGAATGCCGAGCGCCATCAAATAATGTTGACTGAATTTTTCTTCTTAAATATTAATTAGTTAAACATCAATGACATTTAGTTACAAGAAGACGGCGCAACTTGCCAAACAGCGCGCTTAACAATCGATTTATTGCAAAATCAATTTGATGACTATTTTATTAACAGAAGTGGTAATTTTCACTGGCCCCCACGTTCGTGCTATTTAGCGACTAAGGATTACTTTTTATGGGGCTATGTTAAGTTATTGGTTTATGCAGAAAATATGCAAGCCACCATTGACGCCATATGATCAGATTTATTGGAAAAAATAGACAAATTTGGACTGATCGGATGGACTCGTAGCCACGGCAGACATATGCCGGAAATCATACTGAAAAAAATGCCAGACTAACAGACTACAATAAAAAAAAATTCATTCCAATAACATTTCTGTCTTGTATTATAATTTTAAGTTCTTATGCAGCTAGAAAAACACCCCTTATTTAAGGATTTATTTAATTGCAACCTTGTCTTCCTGCTTAATGCTAGCGACCAAGCAACTAAAAAAACAACGAAAATTACGTAAAATTTGTGATAAATTTTGACCTGTTAAAAGTGCCACCTTAACACAGACACATAATTTAATATTTTTGCCAAATTCCTTGCTACTCTAGGCAATAAATATTACAACATTCTCACACACATATGTATGTAGATACTAATTGCTATGTGTACATGAAACACACATTTCCATGTACTACGCCCTAAAAATGCTTTTATGCTTTTAACGATATTCAGAAAATTCATGAAAACGAAAATTTTATGCATGAAAATGAAATTTTTAGCACATTATATAACCAACGATGGAAAAATACCAAACAAATATCACAAGGTAGCAAGCCATCTATCTCTAAATAGGAGTTGGAGAAGTAGAGGAGTTTTAAAAATCCCTCAAACATGCAACTTCCTACTACAACATTTTACCTCAGCCACATTGTGGAGTACTCGTAATCATTAGTTGCAAATAGAAAAAAATTATTTCAGTTTTTCCTGTTTTTAACTTTCAAACTTACTCCCGGAGTTATGTTCTCTCCTTATTGAACTCTCACAAAAATCACAAGATTCTTTTTGAATCATGCAGAAATTTGTGGTAGAATTTTGTTTAGAGAAATCAAGAGGCATAAAACCATAATTCCCCCCATCAATAATGGAGCCCAGAAACACATGTTGTACCGCTTAGTGTTGGTATACAAGATTTCGTTTTCTAGAAGAGAAACAAGATGGAATAATTTAAATTAATATTATGTTGTGACTGCACGACTATTGACTGACTGAACAAAACTAAGCTTGACGCAATAACTGACTCCACTGCCTGTTTTATTGATAATGGAAACGGTATGAAAGTCATACATATACATTTGCACAGATATTATGGGTCGTTTGATTTAACCCATCGTACCCACCCTCCCATATACATAAATGATGAATAGCAAAAAGTATTAAGTGGATGTTGCCAGCATAAATGCTCTTGAAATATACACGAACGTATAAATGACTCTGTATGTATTTGTTTGAATTCAGCAACAACTACTAACGTATAAAAGTATCTATAAGATTTTTAGAGTTGCCATGAAAAGTCGAAATACAAAATCGGAAAAGGGGAAATGTTATATAAGTTTCCGAAAAAAGGTTTTTATAAATTATATGAATTTTTAAATTTGTTTAAATAGAAGACTAATTGAAACTACCTTGTAGATTGATACGAAGAATGCTGACGACGGATGTAACGATTCAAAAAATGCCTTACATTCCGCTGGTGTCTAATTTTTCTTTATCTCTTTATAATAAAGAACTTAAGCCTAAATTTAATCGGGTTTTGATTTCAATCGAGCAATTAATCGATTTTGTAATTAAAATTTTCGTCGACTAATCGATTAAGGTTTTTAAATTACTCGAATAACTCGCGTTATTTTTCAATCGACTTGAAATTCTACGATTAATCGAACGATGATTAAACGAGTGGATACTCAAACCACAAATTATTTATGAAATTATTGTATTTCCTTTTTATTTTGATAATATCGGTATGGTTCAATTATGTAGTAAACAAAATATCGGCCAAATGCGCGCTGCGACCACGGCGGCAAACCTCCATCCGATGCTCCAAATTTTCGATGACGCTGAGGCATAATAATTGAGGTTCTATGCCGTTAATGTGCCGAATTATCTCATCATTTAGCTGTTGAATTGTTGCTGGCTTATCGACGTACACCTTTCTTTACAAATAACCCCAAAGAAAGAAGCCCAAGGGTGTTAAATCACATGATCTTGGCAGCCACTTGACATCGCCACCATGTGAGATAATGCAGCTATTAGCTGTGTGGCAAGTGACGCCGTCCTGTTGAAACCACATATCGTCCACATCCATATCTTTCAATTTGAGCCATAAAAAAGTTCGTTATCATCTTACGATAGCGAACACCATTCACAGTAACTTCCTTACCGGCCTCATTTTGGAAAAAATACAGCCCGATGATGCCGCCAGCCCATAAAGCGCACCAAACAGTCACTCTTTGTTGGTGCATTGATTTTTCGACACTCCCTCTCGGATTAACATTCGCCCAAATGCGGCAATTCTGCTTATTGACGAATTCACTGAGGGGAAAATGTGCCTCATCACTGAAGATAATTTTCTTCGAAAATTGATCATCCAACGTTGCCATTTCTTACCACCATTCTGACCATTGCTGGATTGTGTATCTTTCCATGATTCAAATTGAGTTAGTCTGAAATTGAGAAATAGCAAATTAGGTGCAGAAAAAAACTTGGCGGTTAGGTGTGGTTCACATTTTACATCGGCTCTTAAAATTTAACCACCCGATATTATTATTCTATAAATAGCGTCTAAAATTTCCCGTTTACACAAATAAAATTTGATGTAAATTAAATCAGTAAGATTCTGTACGCACCAGGTATCTTCATTTTCTCTTGAAAATGAGATAAAAATACCTCTATCCTATATTTGAACCGATGTACTAAAGTATATTCCCTCATAATTTTACTAAAATTCATACAGTAGTTTTTAGGTGATGGGGACACAAACAGATGGAAATTCCGAAAACTGCATAAGCAGTAATCACATTTCAAAAAATATTTTGCGTACAAACGAGGTCCTGTTTTATTTATTTTATCCGTTATAGCTGATTATAAGTGTATTCGTGTGACAGACTTTTCGACAAGTCCAGACGATTTAATAATCTTTTGAAACAATTTACACATAAACGTTATTCCTCCATACGATTACAGTTTGTTTAAGAGTGTAGCTCCTACAAGGCTACTTTGAAACGATTTTTCGAGAAAGTCAGAATTCTATAATATTGTTTTGTGATTGCAGCCTACGTACAGGATGGTGAAGCCTGGCCTTAACACAGAATTTTCTTCTCAATTTAGTAAAATTACACATATGTATATGGAAAAGTGACATTACTGATTTTTAAGCATTCATATCGTCTTCCACTGGTCCATAACTGTCCATAACCTACATATATACATAGGTACGAAAATCTTAATAACATTAGTTAGCTATAACTCAAAAACAAAAGCCGTTAGAGAGCAATTGTTGCTGTATTTAAAAAATACGCGTCGAGACAAGATAGAACGAAAAAAATCGCAGGAAACACACTATTTTTTTTTTTTTTTTTTTTGACCAGTGTAATGTGAAGAATAAAAAATGTTTTTTGTTGGGAGCTTCTAATAGCTTCAACAGTTTTAAAATTACTTTAAAAAAAGTAATCTCAAACCCTAAATTATAACAAAATTAAATCATAAGCACTGGATCCACTACCAACTCTGGTTGAATGCTGAAGGAAACAAGGAATAAACACTAACGTACCGACAATGAGCAGCAAAATTAAAAAATTTCTTTAAAAGACCTAAAATGCATTTCAAATCCCAACTGATAACAAAAATACAACATGTGCACCAATTGCATTGCCAACTCTGGTTGAATGCTGATGGGAAAAAATGAAAAAACACAAACGTACCGACATAGAAGACACGAAGTAAAAGCAACAGCAAAAGCAAAAAATTTGTTAAATTTTCAAGTGCAAGTCCAAGGGCAACGTGGTGGTGAAAAAAGTATTCATATAAAAATATCTTCTGCCGCTACTGTTACCGACTCAACTTGTCTCGTTTGCTGCAAACTAAACTTAACAAGCAGAAACTTTACATTAAACTTCACTTCGTCAAACAGCAGGAATGTTGTAAAGCTACAAAGCAAAATAAAAAATATAAATAAAAAATAATCCCCACTGCAACAAAATTCTCATGTCTCTTAATGCAAAATTCTGCAGTCTGCAATGCAGTGATAGCTGCTGCAACCTTTCAAACAACAATATTATTATCAGCTGCTGCCTCTTCTCCTGTTGTTCCTCCTTATTTCTGATTTTGTTATTGCTGCTTATTTTCTGCTTGATGTGGTGTCACTCACTAACTATTACGTGGCATGCTGGTGGTGGTGATGGTGTACAATGTTGCATGCATGTGCGCATTATTCCAGATCCAAACTTTCAACAAAACAATGAAACCTGTGCTTCACAAGCAACTGCAAAAAGTTGTGCAGAAAAGTAAGAATTGAAAATAACAATTTGAAATGTAAAAGAAGTGTAAGAGGAACAAACAGCAAACAGCATATCGAAAACAAGTCGTAATTCCAAACCAGACCCAGACCTTGAAAACAACTTTTCTACTAAATGAACACGAGTTGTTGTTGCTGTTGGATTTGTTGCTGCTGTTATGCTGTTATGTACACACTAATTCCAATTTGTGCAGATTGTATGCTTTTCTTGTTTGCTTGCAGCAAATGTGTTGCATATGTATGTACTCGTATTTGTAAATATTGTTATATGGAACCCGTATTCTATCAACCTTCCAGAATGTGTGAGCACTGCCAGTTGAAATCCAAGCAACCATCCATTTCTTTTAACCACTCTCGTTTTTGTTTTCTGTCATAGCAAAGCTCTGGCTGGCTGGCTGACTGTCAGTTGTGGCTTTTATGTGGCTTCTGCAATTATTCTGCATTTTTTTTTTTTTTAATTTTGTGTGTTTGTTCGATTTATTTTTGCTCTTACACTTTAACTTTATTCTTAGCTTGCGGCATTTGCTGCAAACAACAATTTTACTTTTGTTTGTGTCAGATACGAGTATAAAAAGCAAAAGCATAAAAGTAGCACTAATTTATGGGACATATAGACACCATGTTTAACCAACAACATGGATTTTTAAGGAATAAAGTCTTTGAAATCAGTTAAACTTTTATTCTTAAATTTCCGTAGGACCCTGAAAAAATACCGTTTTTAGGGAATAAATTTCCGTGTCTTATATCTTATATTTTTATGTCAATTTGTGTTTTTAAAAATTTCAGCAATTGCACCAAATACTTAAATTTACCTAAAACAAGTAAAAGTGCTATATTCGGCCGTGCCGAATCTTCTATACCCTTCACCACGGTGATTTTATTTATACAGACATGTACAGCATTATCCATATTGTAAAGAAATAGAAGACAAATGAAAACAAATTCCGTTTGCTACAATTGTCGCCGTGTTGTCAGCTACTTAATGATATTGAAGCCGACAGCTACATCGTAAACTCTGACATTGTTGTATTTATTTTGCTTTTATAAAATTAAAGAACCTTTTAAAAAACTTATAAATATTTCCTCCAAAACTTTTTGTTTGTATATGAATTTGTAATTTACAATTTTGTGACATTTTCTTTTGTTGAATAAAATAAAAATTAGCCTAAGTTGACGACAGCCACAACGGTGGTCGTGTAGCCATGTAGCTTTGCTGGCTTCAAAAGAATCGTTTACCTATAAACGTGTGTATTTTATTTTTGACAGTTTGTAGTCGGTATCCTGATGATGTCTATGTGTTTAATGCACCCAGGTTTTAAAACAGAGATATCATCTATTTAAAAATCAAACGCATTTAAAATAAAAATCAAACGCATTTAAAAAAATATGTTACTCTATATACACACATACATACATATGTATAATCTTAATATTAATTATATGTTATGTTACAGTCATGATTTTCATTTTCAAAGAAATATTGAAATTTTCGTTTTAATATTTCGAAAATTGTGTGTAAAAATTTTTTGTAAAAATAATTTTTTAAAAATTTTTTGTAAAATTTTATTCGATAATTTTTTGGAAAATTTTTAAAAAAAAATTTTTTTTTATATTTTTCTGTAAAATATATTTTTGAAAATGTTTTGTAAATTTTTTTGTAAAAATTTTTTTTGGAATTTTTTTTTTAAATTTTTTTTTTTTAAATTTTAAAAAATTTTTTTTTGTTAAATTTAGGACCTTTCTGCAGTCTATATTGTGTTAGAATGGTCAGACTAAAGCAAAAAAAAATCCTTACAAAAAAAAAATTTCCTCATATTGACACATGGGGGTCCTTTTAACTGCTCCTATTTATCAGTGGGTACCCTGTGGGTCCATTGGCTACCTCTATGTGTATTGCTTTCTATTAAGGTCACTAATACAAATCAAAGCAGAAAAACCCTACCAATCTAAAAACAAACAAAAATCGCCCCTCGCAGGGGGTTATTGATCCCCCGAGATCTGTATGCACTCTTTGCGATCTACCTGTCGCAGTCTAATATTTATTTGAGAAAAAAAGGCAAAACAGAATCATTAAAGCTGAAAAAAATTTAAAAAAAACCTGAAAAAACGTGAAAAAAAAATATAGGTCGGCGTGGTTTTTGGCCCGTAGCCTCCAAAGGAATGATTCGATGTTGCTGAATTGCAATACCAAAATTTTCGAAACTATGCCTGACAGATTGGTGTGCTTAAATTTTTTGTATCTCTTCTGGTGCCTTGGCAAATGACATTACCACACTAACACGGACAGACGGACAGACGGACATCGCTTAATTAACTTCTCTATGTATAAGGATCCAGAATATATATACTTTATGGGGTCGGAAATGAATATTGTAGAAATTACACACGGAATGACAAACTTATATATACCCTTTCCACCTGTGGTGAAGGGTATAAAAAAGTGCACTTATCTAACGAGTGACTATAACATTCTCGGATAAACTTAAAAAAAAAACATTACTTTTACTTCTTTCCACTTTGATTTTTCACTATTCATATTAACTCTCTAGCTATAGTAGAGAGTATTCAAACTCTCGATAGTCACCATATTCGATATTTTCAATATTTAGTTGGAAAACTATCGATACTATCGATAGCATCGAATTCTTTTAAATATCATGAAATTTCATTTTTTTAATAAAAGAAAAATTATGTATAATTAACTTAATTTTGTTTCAGAGTTTCTTTTTCTATTTTCTATTAAAACATAGAAGTCTTCAAATGAGATATATATTTAATAAAAAAATATTCATATAAATACTATGTCAAAATTATTGTGTGTAGCAGTTTTGTTTATAATTACCAAGTTACCCAATAAGTTTTGTATATAAAGACTAATTTATCGGATGCCCTAGTGGGGTAGCAGGTAGTGTGCTAGTATATCATTTTAGGGCTTGTGGGCTCGATTCCCACCAAGGAACATAATTTTATAAATGACATCTGAGTAGCGCTGCTCTGTAAATTTACTTAATACAGTATCGAATTTTCGACGATAGTATCGCTATCGAAGAAAAAACTATAGATATTCCAATTGAAACAGAACTATCGATAGTAGTATCGATTGTTTGCCAGCTCTAAGCTATAGTGGAGTTCCTGCAAAATATTGGCATAAATGACAGAAACAAGCTTGCGCCATCTGAATGATTTTTCCCGTTAGAAGATTTTAAATACTCGGGTTTTCTGACATCATTTAATCATAAATGATGTTTCAAAATCGCGAAGCTTCTTTCTAACATTCTTGTAATGTTGATGAATCAGTGAGTACAGTAGCCACTCGATCAATCATTGCTCGATTAATCGTAAAATTTTAAGTCGATTAATTGTTCGAGTAAGAAAAATTTCAAATTTCGATTAAAAAATAACTCGAACAAATTATATCGGTTAATCGACAAACGGACTAATATTAGTTTCTATTGAGATCTCCAATTTCTTACTGTTTCAATAAAGATAAGCTGTAAACTGCCCTGTGTATAAGTATCAGTTAAAACATATTTACGTGCATAGGTGTGTTTAAAGTGCAAAAGTAAACAATTAATATTTGCACTTCATGAAAAAGTTTATATTCAAAATAAGGAGAAACCGTTCAAAACGTGTTCCTTACCTTTTCCACATAACGACAAAATCGTAATACTTATGAGATCCATCTATATCTATACATATAATAAAATAGTAACTCATTTCGCATCGCGTAAAAACTACTGGATGGGTCTTAACAAAATTTTCTGAGGAGATACCTTACTGATTTCAATAGAGGATACTTTTTTCCGCAAAAATATCTCATTTCCAAGAGAAAGTGGAGAAAAAGCAGTGAAAAAAAAAGCAATTTCCGGTTAGAGGTACTGAAATTTTCGGCGATATTTTAAAAACTATTGCGCAACATTAGGCGCCAATTGAATAAAATTTGTAATTGATTTGTATTTTTACTGTGTGGAATTACATATTTGTTAAAATATTTAAAACACCTTTTACAGAGCTTTACAATAATTTTTAGAAATTTATATACATTTTATTCAGGGATGGGTACCTTTATATAAAGTAAATACATAAACCATAACTGAAGCACTATAAATGTAAGTGTCTTACAATTTGGTGTGGCTTACTTTCAAAGAAAAACCCAACAAAATATTATCAGGACGCACAGAACGTGTGTGGAGGTAAGGAAGGTAAGGCTCGTTACAATAACTTGCCTTTAAATTACATTATAGTTATATCTTATTTAGAGCTTACTTACTACTTATCTCTCGGATTAAGTCCTAACTTAAGCTATTGGCAAGTTATAATAATGTACCTAAGTGTAAAAAACAAATCAACAAAAATTTTAAATTTTAATTAATTTAACAATCATACATAGTCAAGCTAAACACAGGCTAAATTGGAATAGTGGGCTTAGTACCCCATTTAAATTGAAAAATTATTATCGTGTTCCTGGCGAACTACCATAGATAAAGCCCTGAAGCCTTGCTCGAGAACTCCTATGTTAATGTCTACCAAAATACAGAATTAATTGGGACAATGGGCGTGGTACCTCCCATACAAAGTAAAAAATTATTATCGTTTACATAAAGTACTAGAATAGGGATGGTCCTAAAGGTAGGTACAAATAACACTCATATCCATGCGAATACTCTAGAAAAACATAGGCTAGATTGGGACAGTGATCGTGGTATCCCCCCATACAAAGTAAAAAAAGTATTATCGTGTATATAGAGAACTTAATTAGGAGTTAATTGGAATTTCGAACCAGCGAAGCGCACCGTGGATAGCTAGTAGAATTAATAAATCGCAGGAAAAAATCGATGTTGGCACGGCCAGGGATCAAAATCGTGACCATGCATTAAATAAGCAGCAGCTTCTCCCAAATTTAAAATCCTTAGTTGCTTGTAAGTGTCAATTCCTCTGGCATGCACTTCTTCTCTCTTGTTCTTCATCAACTCCTTCTTCACCTTTAATTCAGTATTCATTCAATACTGTTATTATTTCTTCACCGTCTTCTTTAAAATTGTTAGGAGTTGGGCATTCATAAAATTATTTTGCTAATGTTTTTTCTACCTATGCGAAGCTATTTGCTTGTCTGCAGAAAACATCCAGGGTCTTTGAAGGCAATCGATCTCGCAACCTCTAGACTGATAGACTAGCTCGCTACCCCAATCGAAGCACTTAATGTGATTTACTTTCTCGTTCAGCAAATGCTGTTTTAAATTTCTTAGCGGTCGGTTGTTATTTAAATTCTTTGTTTTCATGTTAATTTAATTTAAAATTAGTTTTTACGATTTTCCGCTAGCTTTTGAGCCGCACCAAAAAAACTGTAGCGATAAAAACACAGCTATTTTCACATAACCGCGACTTCCAGACGCCTTTAATAATACCTTGTAACCATTAATAGTTATCGATTGTTGCCAAGGGCGACTTCGGTAGTACCAATCGATCTGACTTTTTGTCATCAATAATATGGACCAGGGTTGGTAATGTTGGTACAATTGTACTTTTTTTACACATTTTAAACCTGAAAAGTGTAATGGTACGCTTTAAAAGCTTTATGTTTTAGATAGTTTGAAATGTCAAGTTTAAAAAACTTTAATTATTTAATATTATGCTAATTACCCATAACGTTTTATAATAAAAATGCAATTTATTTGTTGGGGGAAAAGAGCTAGTTCCTATACGTATTTCACTGGTTGCTCATTTTGCTTCATTTGTAATCCTTCAACTTTCAAATAAATAACTCAAATACTTAAATAAGGTCAAGATTCCATGTAGCCTAGTTATAAGTTATTTTAGTTGCCTGTAAAGGAAATAGGAAAATTCTCCTTAAATCGTATCGGAATGCATAGTTAATAAAGTGAAAGAAATGTGAATAATGACGAATCTATCGAAAATACGTTCGTATAGGTGTAAGCATGCAAAATCGTAAAATATATTTTAATCCAAAAACCCTTTCTAGAACCGGTTACAATTAAATTTATTGTGATCAGATGCAGAAGATATTTTTAATAATACAACCCTTCTATCGACATTTTAGAGGGGCTTCCAGGGGAGCGATATCTCGAAAAACGGTGGAAATATGAGAGCTTTTCTATATTGTTTTAATTACATTGCAATCTCAGAAGAATTCAGAATGCTGGTGCTAACCTAAGTTTAACATTTGCACGCTAAGACTAGTTCTATCAGTTAAGTAGCTACCGGTATTGTGCCCGTACCTTCGAACACAAATGAGTGTGATTGTCGAATGACTCGCCATGCGATAAAAGGATAAATTTAAATTCACAACCAAAGTCTGTTTAGTACAATTTTAGTACAAAAAGTACAATTAAAAAAGCCGGTTGGTACAATTTGAAAATTTGTTTACCATCCCTGATATGGACATAGCTGTGAATGGAATGGTTCTATGAATGTTTTTAAGAAGTCTAAAGGGCAGTTATGTATCAATTAAAAATTGTATAAAATACGTAAGAAATTTGTATTTGATATTTTTGTTTTAATTTTTAAAGAGCTTCACGAAAAACTTTTATAATTGTCTAGAGTGATATATTTTTCCATTTCCAAATGTATATGATGCAGGGTAAAAATCATATATTTTTTATTTTATTTTGACATAAGTTGAACATTTATTTTGCCATAAATATTTAACTAACCAAACAAACAAGACACAAAACAACATGACCAGCGAATATCCTTCCTGTCTTGTCTGCATTTGCGATACTCAAATACCCAAATGTATTCAAATATAAAATAACACAACAGACGTAGTCGTCGTACAAATAAATGTTACATTCATATTTTACATTTATAAAAACAGGAATCATAACAAACTACTGACTGACTGAATATGCATGTATGTATGTACATTTACAAGTCAATTGTAAATAAATGCAAAAAGTATGTGAACAATATACATCTGATTGACTGCAGATAAAATCAAGTGTAATGTGTATTGCAGATACTTACACAGCAAAAAAAAACTATAATTAAATTTTGTAAAATGAGGTGATGATAACGAAAATTCAATTCAATGTCATAAATAAAGTTTTCATTTAAATCCTTTACAAGGATAAATGTGTAAGCAAACATGTTGTAACCCACAAAGTATCAAAAAGTCAAACATTGTAAATATGTATGTATTTTTTTTTTAAAATAGTTCATTTATTTATTTTTTTCATGTAACCAACAAATTCCCTTTCAGCATTAAATTGAAAGTTAAAGAAAATAAAAGATACTGTAAGTAATTTCTGCAAATATATAGAGACCAAAAATAAATTATGTTTAAGAAAACCCGCATAAAATTTTCTATGTATAAATTTTCTATGTATAATAGAAATTATTTCATTCTATATACAATTATATAAACGCCATCCATAAAGAAAAATGTTGCTACATTCTAGAGACGAATCTCTAACTCTATACCATTAATGGCGTTTCCTCAGTGATTGTTTTTGCTTGTTCCTACAGAAATTAGCTCCCGATTTTAAAACAAACCCTTAAACATTTATAAAAATAAAACTGGAGTGGCCTACACTCAACTTTATCATACCAAATGGAAACAGATATTTGTATGGATATATTACATAAAGAATAAAAGTTCAAAGTATATTAGAATCGAAAAATTAATTATTTTCGGTTTGGGGTGTTAGGTAAACTACCCCTTGCCCCTTCCCGATTATGGCCACAATTTATACAGCTCTTCATCTCCATAAACTAAATGCACATACTAAATTTCATTTTGATATGTCAAACGGTATGACCTGTGCAAACTCCACAAAATAGTGGCATACACACCCTACAGACATCATCGCGAAAATAGCCAAAATGGATTCAGAGGACCTCATAACGTATAAATCCGTTAAAATCCCGACCTCGATTTTTTCATGATTACTGTACTTTACCCTATACTAAGTATGGTAAAGTAAAAATATGTTTTACAACAATATGCGAACGAGTAAATGGATTCTGTATGATAGCTTTTCCACATACAAACAGTACATACATAAATAAATATATATGTATATCCATTTTATAAATATATACATATATATCTTAAAATACACTACATGTCATAAGAATAGGACCACGATTTCAGCTCTAATTCCAGCAAAAAATTCAATATTAAAAGAAAATAAAAACTTTCCCTCCGTTGGATTTTGAAGTCAAATGGCTAAACAAGCCCACGAGTAAGAGACCGATTTGGCCCAAACTAGATCCAACTCAAACCATTTCATTTATATCGCTTTTAACTTCATTTGTGTCAATTTTTGCTTTCTAACTGATAAACCTAAACAAAATCGTAAGGCGTAAAATAACTGTCAAAAATTCTCAAGATGACTATTTGCCAGATTTATTGATTTCTCTGAATTTTGCTGATATTTCATTGTAAATTTTGCCTCCCCCCGGGGTTTCCAATTGTTATTGCAGTATTCTCAATGCCTTGACGTGGTTCACTCGGGGAAAATAGCGGCACCAGACGCTAGGGTTCCTGGAACCCAAATCTGGAAGAAAAGGTCTGTGAGTTAAATCACGGGTTCTCTTCGAGGCCCGACCAGTGCCCAAACGACTGGTACCACGGGAATGGGTGGCCCCACAGAGACTCCCCTGTCTCTGTGACCGGTTATTGGTGAGGTCCCCTTCGGGGGTACACGTGGTGGCTGTGGTTTGAGGTCGATGCATGCAAGGTGGATGCATTGTTGATCAAAATGTGCTGTTGCATTCTCAACAGAAGGAGATGGGTAGGCTCCAACCCCTAAGCAAGAGGTTAGAACATGGGTCCAGGCTTGCCATGTTCTAAGTATTGCTACTCACTGTGACTGTGCAACACACCTGAATTACGTATATCGTGCCCCTTACACAGGGCACGTTATCGTAGGGTGCGCCGTTGACTACACAGTGGGGGCGCTAGTCTACGTCTTTGTTTCACTCGGTGTTTGGAGCACCGTGGCAGGAGCCCACGTTAATCTAGAACACATCTGTAAATTTTGCTGAGTGAGATTTGCCGATTTTCTTCCTCAAATTGCAGACTTTATAAAATGACTGAAATTCACACTCTTTTTTATTTATTGATCTTTGCAAACTTCATTTCCTTGAATAAGAATTCTTCAGACATTGAACCTTGGACAATATAATGAAATTCAAAGATTATTAGAAATAAAACATCTGAACATATTGTATCTCTGCCAATATCACTTGCTTTGAATCGAAAGCGTTGTAAACTGTTTAGTCGACGATTTTTTTTTGCATTAGTAAAAAACGTAGAAGACACAGCTAAAATAATGTTAGACAATTTAAATTAAGATATTAAATCAACTGACTCCGAATTTGCAGAGCTTAAATCACTTGAGTGCCTGGCTAAGGATTTTAATACTAAAATTGTGTGCTTTACAATTTTGTTCCGACACAAATTTTTTCAATACTCTAATCGAGGCACTCGATGCTAGTCTAGCAGTCTTAGGGTTGCGGGTTCGATTCCCGCGAAAGACTTTGGGTGTTTTTTTGTAGACAAGCAAGAAACTTCCCGGGTGAAAAAAATTAAAAAAATTCTTACGGCCGTTGAATGCTTGGATTTTTTTCAAGTAATGTATTTATGAAAAGATTAAACATACCTATATTTTCCTATTGAATATTTAGAAATTATTCTGAATATTTATTGTTTAATTTTATTTAACATGATTTTATTTTTTATTTTTCCTAAAAAAAATTCATAAAATGCCTATATTTATGCGTTTTGTTATTTTAACAGAGTTTTTTTTTTGCCGACTTAAATGCATTTTATCCAGATTTTGCAGATTTTTAGGTCAAATTTGAAGATTTTATAGGTAAATTTTGGTCAAGATGTATGTCATGGTATTTATCTCTGAGAGTTAGCAATTTATTGTAATAGGAAGGCAAGAGTCTCTAGGTAGTGTGAATGTTATGTGAGTATATTTTGGGTCTTGTAAATATTGCCACGGTACTTGGGAAGTACGGTGAGAGCGTAAAAAAGCTGTGCCATCAGCAACAGTGGATGTGTAGAATCGCTTGTTATATACTTCGGTATGCTAGAACAACTCCTGCTTTAATTAGCTGAGATAAGCTTTAAAAAACTTCTTCTAAAAATTATGTTCTTTTTTGTGCAATTGAAATTGAATTTAAAGCCTTCCACCCCAGGTTCGATCCCTGGCAGAGGATAACAAATTTTCACCATGGTTTTTTCGAATTTTAAAAATTAATTAAGTTGCTTCAGCACCTCTCCAGATAATCCATCAAATAAGCCTCTTGACCTCCCACTCCCTGAAAAAAAATAGTGGATAACATCATGGCAAAAGGTCTGGCAGCTGGCAACGCGTGGGGGGAAAAGTATAAAACAAAGATTAGCAAAGATTAGGTTTTGTACTGCTACACCAAACGCAAAGCCCTTCGTGTTATTTCTAGGCAACGACAGATGCCAGCCCCTTTATCCTAGCACCTACTACAGCACACCAACCATACTTTGTGAAATACTTGAGAGACGTCCATTAAAAGCTGAGAACAACTTTTTTTTTTAAATGAGTCAAAGGAATACGATTATACTTCTTTAGATTTTGCATATTGATTTTATACATTTCTTAGTTTGTATCAGAATCGACTGAAGGAGTCTTCCTTGTTATTGAGTATATGACTATATAACTAATTCTTTTGTGTCATTTACGCAAGAGTATTTACCCCCACGACTACATTACTGCTAAACCTAAACAAGAGAGTAAAGCGTAAAATAACTGTCAAAAATTCTCATTAAGGTACAAAATGTATGAAGCAAACCTTAATCCAATTTTGACAGAGCATTAAATAGTGAGGTTTTTTTTGTGTAAGAGTGGAGCCATTTTAGCTATTTTCTGCTTAGTCTAGTGATTTTATCTCTATTATTTTGTTATTTATTTATTCCAAAACGTTGCGCTCTTATTTAGGTTTATTCAAAGCTAGGCGCTAGACGTCGTTACGCTTTGCGCTCTTGTTTAGATTAGACAGTTAGACATAAAATGATAAACATTAACACTAACATCATGTTAGTGTTAAGTCTACACTGCCCATGTTAACGTTTTTCCACGTCTTAACATTGATGTTAAAACATTTGTTATTAAAGTTGTTTTATAACATGACAATGTAGTTGTTGTTGTTTTATTTTAGTTTGGTAGTTTTTTATTTTCAAACAGCGCCATCTGTTGCTCAACCGTACTACTAATATCTGCTGTGCAATAAGCATTGAAACAACATTGTTGGAAAACAGAAAATTATGTTCAAACAGAAAATGATATAAACACGCATTCGCCTCCTATAACAACATCAGCAAATTAATTCCTTTGCTCTGCCGGCGCACAGAGGGGTATTTTGCCAATCAAGCCGGACATTAGCCCAAAAATTAAGTTTAAGAAATGTAAAAAATTTAAGTACACAACTCTAGAGACAAAAAAAAATTTACATCGTATAGCAATTTGTCAAGGCTTTTGCTTGAGATTTGTCGTTTTGGGACCTTAACACAGTCCCAAAACTACTCAGAAAAGTTGATTAAATCGCATACGTTTTTATTGGCCTTATACGATTTTGAGAGGTTTGCAATATATATTTTTGGTGGCTAAACAAATAGAGAAAGGCTATATAAGCAGCTACTTAAAATAATTTTTAGAAAAATTTTATTTTAATTTTTTATGATAAAACATTTTGTTCGTAATTAAAAACAAAAATCATTTTTTTCTTAAATTTTTTTAAAAAAAGTGAAGGGGTTTTTGAGAGTGAGGGCCCTTGCGGTCCTAAAAATTTTATATATCACTATATAAAAATTTTTTTGGCGATTCTTTCCAAATTTCACCTTTTTTTTGTTTTAGCTAATCCTCCATACAATACCTTTTTGTCGGTCATAAAATGTTTTTTGTTTGTGAGTTGTTTGAAATAAATTAATTGTTATTATTATAAATAAAATTTATTGTTACTAAATATAAATTATTTATTTTTTATAATAATTAAATAAATTATTTATTATCTGTACATATAACAAAACTGCCTCTTTGTCTATTTGTGTTCGCGTCATGTAAAAACTACTGAATGAATTAATAAAATTTTATATAGAGGTACCTTAATATCGTGATTCAAATATAGGATATTTTTTACCCTTAAAATATCTCTTACCAAGAAACAATGAGAACAAGTAATGAAAGTACGCAATTTTACCGATTCAGTAATACTGCAAACTTTGGCAGCAACTTTTATTTTTGCCATTGGGTAATTTAAAAGACTATTTACAGTACTCTACAATAATTTTGGAACTTTATTCAAATTTTAGATTTTTATATAAAGCCTATGTTTCTGAGAATTTACCCAGGGATGAGTACTTTTATATGAAGTAATTACATAAACCATATCTGAAGCACTATAAAATTAAGAATCTTAGACTGGATTAAAGTGGATTTCAAAACAAAATAAGACGCTGATGAAGTGGCGGGCACAGCTAGTTATGAATAAATTAAATATTTTAAGCTAAATACAACTAAATTAATAAATTACAAAAATTACTTTTATTAATAATCTTCTCTTCGACAGAAAAGCTTAAAAATAGTTTTTGGAAATTAGCAAAGAAAAATTTAAGAAAATCACATAGATGTTACGGGGGGTGTGGTTGGAGGGATACCTCCCCCTGCCCATAAAAACTTAAAACAATTTATGGTATTAAGGCAAATGCAATCCATTTCTTTTAATATTTACACTATTTTTGAAAATAATATCTTATGTCACCGCCCGCAAAAGGGGGAGGGGCGAAAATTGGCATTATATAATCTTCAGGGTCCAAGTTTAGGTTTTTAAACATTCGCTGACTATAAAAGTTGCATTTGCTAAATAAAAGTAGGGAAAATTTAAAAAAATTAAATTTTTCATAGTCGGGATTAGTTCCTCTAAGGGGAACTTTAAGAGATTTTTCTCCCATGTTTCTTTATTCTAGGGGCACCCAGTAAATTTTCAGAGCCAATAGAAGCTACAAAAAAAGAATGTCCGGTTAGATTGGCGAAATACCCCTAAGTGCGGTGTAATGTTTATGTTTTGTTCAAATTGATGGCTAGTGAAGACAGCCTCTTAAAATAATAGTGACGTAATAGGGAAGTTCTCAGTACTTACAAAATGTAATGTGTTAGTTAACGGTTTTTAAAACTTGCTTGCCAGCAGATAGTCCGAAAGTTGTGGGTTCGAATCACATCGCAGATTCTCTGGGTGTTTTCACTACAACGGCTTAAGGTCTTCGTTACTTCGCTCAATTAGTTTAGTTAGAATATAATTGGAAATTGTATTAAAACAATGCGTCCGAATTTCAAACGAACAGTTCATTACAATACTAAAATCTTTGTTTTTTATTTAGGAGAAATTAGTCATCATGTAAAATAATTTTTAATTTGCCATCAACCAAAAGGTTGATTTATTTCAATTATATTTTGGAAAATTTACATCAATTTTAACATTTATATTCCAGTGTAAAAAAGAAAAATTCATCCATTATTTTTACATAAAAAAATCGTTAAGAAAAACCTCAATTGTTTTGATTTTCGCCATTCTTGCGTGAAATGAAAATTTTCCAACATAACAAATCCATGGTTGAATGAATCTTCCATATCTTTGCATGAGTTTTTTTTTTTAATGGACAAAATGAATCATTATGAAGATAATGGTGATGATGGGTATAAAGAGTAAGTAGATAGACGGACCTGGGGAGGGATAGGTTTAATGTCATTATCTACCAACATACTTTTACATACATGTGTATGTACTTACATACATATAACGAAATACGAGTATGTATTCCTACAATTAACTAACAAACTGACTGACTGACTGAATGAATGAATGAATGATGAGTAATTCATCTTAGTTTTACTTAAAGTTGACTCTTTTTTTTACTGTCAAGCGGATAATGTGGGCGGAGTTGGTGTGTTATTTCTTTTATCATTTAGATAATGACACTGAAAAGGATGTTTTTATTTAATGATAAAAAAAAAACGACTGAAAACACACACACACACCAATCAGCTCCTTCGTATAATCAACATTAATAAAATGAAATATGTTTCAAGGGAACAGGTGAATAATCATTTCAAAAGTAATTTTATTTTCAGCTTTATGTCTCATCAGCTTATATTTCATATATATATAGTTTTTCATTCTTCATTATGTTCCTTATTCTTTTAATTAATGGCACATGTACGGAATTCCCTACAGTTATATCACCTTTTAGGCATATAAAACTCCTTTAATGTTTATCATAACTGCTTTAAATGTTGTTTTAAAGTCGCTTTTCGTTCGTATGTACGAGGGTCATTAGAAAACCACTCTGAAATATACTATGTTTCTAAAAATTGTCAGGTTTTATTTTACATTAAGAAATTGAAATTATTTTTTTAATTATGTTGGGGGAATATCGAATCATACCACTTCCATACTGAGTATTTTTTCGACCCCCATCCATCCTCTATGATAACAGGCAACTGAAATGCAATTTACGGCAACCTACTTACATTAAGTCACGTGCTACAACCAGCCTTTAATTTTGACTTTAGTGATTTCAGACTGTCGACTGGTAACTGTCGGCCTTCTTTCTCATCACGCAGCGTTCTCAGTACGCTAGCATTTGTTCAAGGCTCAGGTCTCCCATGGCATCCACATTTAGTAGGCTTCTACCAGTAATTCTGAGTCTTCTGCTACCTAGTGCTGGATATTCACACACAACGTGCGCTGACGTCGCAGCCTTTTTCCTTTCCCCGTCTCCTCTTCTGCCTCTGCCTCTCACTTTTAGGCATGAGCCGTTGAGACTCCGACTCGACGTTGAAGCAACGTTTTGAGGTGCCTACTTCTAAAAAGGATTCAGCTAAGCCCACAGGCCCAGTTGCGTCCAATTCATCCACATTTACCTCCATAGCCGCAGGAGTATCTTCATAGATTGAGCAGTCCACCCATTTGCAAGGTTTCTTTGTCATTCTCATCCAATAGCACGCATTAGTCAGTAACAACCGGAACTCCTAAAGGATTAACCTCTCCACCTCAAACGAGGCTTCCTTGTCCATCCCTATCAAAATATCCCGGTTCAACACCATAGAAGAACCTTTAGAGATTAATCTGTTCACCCCTTGCGAGCCGTTCCTGTCCATCCCTTCCGAATTTTTCCCTAGGCCATTATTGGAGAAAACGATGTCCACCCACAATGAAACTGGAAATCGATCGCTATCCAGAGTTCGCATACTAAAGATCAAGCACCCTCTTGACCACGCATCCCTAGCGTAGGCTGTTCCACCGTGGATTAGAGGAGCTGTTTTCCTTACCTTAATGTGGAATGGAATTTTTGGTCTTTATTTTGGGATTTCCCTAACCTTAATGTTATAGATTTTTTCTATTTGATTTTCGTTGACTATTTAGAGTGTACTGTGACAAAAGCGTAATGAAATGGTACTTCTTCAAATTGCTGTTGAAAACGCTAACCCCTTCACTGAAGTAGTCATACTGTTAGTAAATGCGCAATATCGTAACGCCACAAGAAAAGGTCTAATAGGAGTCCAAATCGCGAGATCTTTGTAGAAGGTTTATGCACTCAAATCGTTCATGCAGAATGCTTAATGTGGCATGAGCTTTGTATCATGTAATTCAGGCCAAAAATAAGTATCACAATCATCAACATATACCGCTCGGTGCCTCGGTGGGCTAGTAGGTTTGCTAGTCTAACAGACCAGGGTGTGGGGTCAATTCTCACCAAAGACTCTGGAATTTTTCATCACAAGTTGGCAGGAAAACTAAAAATGAGCTTGGATACAATCTGGATGCCTCCAAATGTTAACTGCGTTAGTGACAGCTCACGGACTGTCAAGTATTATCTGGCTTTGGACCACGGCAGACGCAGATTAAATGGAGACGCTGGTGAGACCTTAGCCCTAAGCAAATGTTTGATGAAGAAGAATGTCGACATGTATCAGTCGCCATTCTGAAATCACTAAAGACGAGAGTAAAACATGAAAGTAAGGTATTCGTAAATTTCTAGTGGAATACCAGAAATCATTGAGGAACGAAGGGAGTCGAAAAGGATCCCATGAAGTTAGCGGTCTACTTCGGTATCCTTCGTACAAAATAATAACATATACCGCTCGCTGTTGACGGTGATGGCTTGGCCGAAGTCGTTCTCAAAGTAATATGAACCGATACGCCGCCAGCCCAAAATCCACAACAAATGGTGAATTTTTCAAGATAAATTGGACGCTCTTAAATCTCATGTGACAAATACGACAATTTTGTTTCTTGAGGTTTGCCATCATCCATAAAGATGATTTTTTGAAAAAAACATCCATTTTTATAAAAACAATTTTATAATTTGCACGTGTTGTTGAACGCTATAACCTTTCATGGTGATTTGACAAAACAGACTGAATAAATGCCAGCCAATGGCCACTATCAACTACCGGAAGACTCAATTATTTGAGAGCCATAAGTACCGGTTCAAGTTCTAACACTTTATCTGAGAAGTATGATTGAAAAAATTTTTACCAATTTACCAAAGGGAAGTTATAGGGCATTTTTATTTGGTTTTTAATGTTGATCGGTATTAGGGAACCCCTAGTTTACGAGTGCGAAAGGCTGTTGGACGATTTATTTTATATTCGTCCAATCATATCGTTGCTTTCATTGTCATATCTCAAAAGTTTTCAAAACATATAATAATAAGTAGATATAACTATGCTTTAGGTCAAGATATAATTCTGAAATTTATTTAACAGATAAAGAAGATATAAAGGAAAATTCATCTTCAATAATTTAAAAATTTAATTTTTTGAAATATGACTATATTGCATCACAGGAACTACATATATTTTCTTTTGCTTATTATTTTATACATTTTATTTAATGTTGGAAAAAAATTACTAGAAACTTTTTAAGGCAGATTTTTTTAAGTGTATTTAACGTATTTATTTACTTATGTACATACAGTAGGGAGCAGAAATGGGTACATGTTTGTATTTTCTGAATTTGTAAGTGCATAAAAGTAGTCCTAATTTCATTTCATTTTTATTTCTTTTTTTTTTATTATTCAACATAAAATAAAAATAGCTATTTTGCACTTTATTTATTTATTTAATATTTTCTTGTTTATTACTTAACATAAAATTATTTGTATTTTTTTTTTTTTTGTAATCGGTCCATAGCCATTTATATTGCAACACACTGTTTTTGCATTTAGAGATACATTGAGCCAAAAACTTAACTAAATACTGTAAAATGGGGTGTAGAATTGATGAAAAGTAAGTAGCTAAAAAAATTTTTAGTGAAATCTACCAACGATTTTCGTAAAAAAATTATTTTTTTAAATTCTTTATATAGAAGAAATTTCTTCGACAGGGTGTAGATATGATAAAAATAAGTTAAATTAAAAAAAAAACAAGTAATTTTTTTATAAAATTTTATTATTTATAATATCTTCATCATCATTAGATAAAAATATGCAACATAATATGAAAAAAAAATTTCATATCATTAATAGCCCGTTAAGGCTGCCACGAAATTAAGTCATTTTGTGATTTCGGCCGAAATCAACTTGAAATTACGTAATTTCGCATACATTTTACCATTGCCCAAATTAACTCATTCTACTTAATTTCGTCGAAATTAACTTGAAATTACGATAGACAACGCTGGTTTTGTAGAAAAAGCTACTTTTTTTGCAACCATGACCATATTTACAACCTAGAAAGTCCGTTTTGTTTGAAAAAAATTTAAAAGCCAAATGAAATAATGGAAATGTACATAATTGTACATTAATTTTGTTGTAGTGTTGTTTTTAATATTCGTGTATATTTTAAATCAATGCGAAAGTATTGTGCGAAAGCTTTTTGCAAAAGAATTAAATTATACAAATGCAACTAAGCGTGATCAGCTGTTTGCGAAATTAACTCAAATGTCAAAAAGCCCAGTATGAACACTTTAGCTTTCGTTCGTAATTTCAGCTCGAAATTACTTAATTTCGTGGCAGCCTGAATGGGCTATAATGCATTTTTAGCATGTTTTCGCCTTTTAAGAAGAATAAACGAATAAAGCTTTTAGTTTCTGTTGTGGGCATTTGATATGAAATGTTTAAAATAAAAATTTAAATTGAAAATATTTTCTATTTTATAAGTCAACTTAAATAATTTTTGTGAAATTAAATTTAACGAAATTTCTTCCATTTTACAGCTAATTTTTCATTTATATATGAGCCGTTTTCTTTGAAAGTGGTCTAAGTGTATTTTATTTAATATACAGATATTTAAGGATTTGCATTTGAATAATTTGAAAATAATGAATATATGTTATACACTAGTTTTGTATTTTTTTAAATATTAGAAAATATTAGATTGATTTAAATTTATCATGTAATCATTTTTTAAGTGTGATTAAAAAAAATTTATACTTTTAATGACTTCAAAAGTCAGCAAAAAGTAAAAATTTAACTTAAATTTAATTTAAAAATTTAAAAGTAAAAATTTAATTTTACAAAATATTAACTACGAGATCTGAATTAAAACAAACCGATTTCTTTTAATGAAATTTTTTGAAATACTTGAACAATAAAAATTAATTAAAAATAACAATATAAAAAGGCTTTCAACATTTACCATTCAACCAACATTATTTTATACTCTAACTATTAATCTGTTTTAACTTTTTTTCATCATGATCAAGTTTTGGTAATAAATCAATCATATCTGACAATTTTTTGAATGTTATGGGTCTGGAATGATGATATAAAGGGGTTAGTACTATATTTTAACAGATTTTTTTGGAAAAAGTTTATAAATAACAAGTTCATAGTAAATTGTATTCATTTTTATCATTCACTGATTTTTTGTCAAAATAGACTTATACCACTTTCAAAGAAAACGGCTAATACATTGAATTTTCTTCAAAAATAAAATGAAACAAAACTTAGAAAAACTTGTTAACTCAACAGATAAATTAGTCACATTTACTTGTTTTAGGGATGTAAATTTAACTAATTTTAGGAGCTGTTTTTCTTAGAATATTTTACTAATGTTTTACGTAAATTTTTCTTAATTTAACAGAATTCTATTTGAATTTTTATAAGTTTTGTTCACGTTTTATTGACATATGTTTTTAACAAAAGAAATTTTGTTAATTTGAATAAAATTATTTTCTATGAATAAATCGTATATACAGGGTGGCTGATGAATATTGCTACATTAAGAAACTCAAATAACTTTTTTTTTCAGTGTATGGAATACATTTTTCTTTTATTCATGTTAAAGCTCATTCAATTTTATTAAATACAGTTTATTTTGTTTTAAAAATTAATGGAATTTAAATGCCCTCCCTGCTCGTTGATGCATGTGCGGCATCTTAGCAAAAAGTTGTTCATTACTGCTTGGAGAGTTGAGACAGATTTGTTTCCATCCTCTTCCACCATTTGAAGCATCTTCTGGCAAAATTCCAAGCGAATCGGCAAGTCTGGAGCGTTCAGTTTGTTGGCTATTTGAATTTTATATGGGAATAACTCCAAGTCTTTGTGCATAATTGATTGTAATGACTGTCTGCTTATAGCCATTTGAGCTGATAAGCTTCTTGTCGAAACTCTTGGATTGTGTTGTATCGCAGCAGCTACAGCAGCTATTATTTCCTCCGTTTGAACTGAAGGGTTTCGATGGTAAGGTCTTCTGTTGACTGTCCCATGCTCGGCAAAATTGGTTACAAGTCTCATTATGGCCCATCTGCTCGGAGGATTGCCGCCAAATGTGCGACTATACTCTCTTTGAACCGAAACTACGGACTCCAGTGCGTGATAACGGCGGACAATCCAAATTCTTGTTTCGTTGTCCCAGTTATCCATTTTTGTCAAATCTAAGAATCAATCTGCAAAATAAAAAAAAATGGACCACATTTATTAAATAGAAAAAAAGTTATTACATTTTTTTTTGGTAGCGGCTTTTTCAGCCACCCTGTACATAGATTTAAATATAAATTAAGTTGATTTGAGTATTTGAATATTACCTACGAAATTTGGTTCAGTGTATTTTCAATCAATCTTTGTATAATTTCATCTGTTTTTTAGCTGCACACGTTGCCACAACTCGTTAGTTAGAGCCCTTCGATATTTTCCCGATTTTCTTTTTACAATTGGATACAAATTCTCAAATAGATTGAGGTCGGGATCTTGCGGAGGCTACAGCATTAATCGAAAATTTTTCCAAGTCGGATTTCCAACCAAAGTTTTTCTTTAGGATATGCGCTCATATCTAAAAAATCGAGGGAAGATAGGTGGCAATATGTTATCTCATGATGCCATAATTTTTTTCATTGGAACAACATGCCACCATGTAAAACAACGCCACTATATATGTACATATATGATGTTGCCTCCGACGTGCCTGACCATTTGTTTTATATGGTGTCGTTGAATTATCTCCTGTTGTCCTGCATGACTGATATCAGTTTAATTTTTACTTATCTGATCATATTACGCTCTTCGAGTCATTAACAGCCCAATATTTCAGATGCATGGCGAAACGTGTCAAAACATTTTTGTGTATCAATGCTGGTTTAGGCTGCTTCACAGCTGCGAAGTATCCATTTCTTGCTATAGAAGCTTCCTTTGACGTTAAATACTAGTTAGCTCTCATATTTCCCATCATAAGGCGTGCGTTTCCATCAGTTTAAAGTTTTCAGCCTCAAAAAAGAAAATCGCTTTATTATTACTATTTTCGTGCACCTAGCAATAGAAGAAAAACAAACATGTACTCACATATGCTCCCTACTATAAACAATTTACGCAGGAAAATCATTTTGTAATGGGATTATTATATTCTTATTTTCTTCTTTTCAGTTGGCGGTGGTAGGTGAATTATGTACCAGATTTTTTAAACAAAAACCTAAACACCCTGTATATTAAACAAAATCCAAATAAACTTCAGCAAAGTATCATTTACCTGAATTTGTAACAATTCCAATTCTCCTAAAACCCAGCAAGGAAATCAAAGAAACCCCAAAACTGAAGTAAATACCCGCACATAGTACATTCTTTCACACATCTATACATGCATAGGTACAAAGTGTTCTGTATATAAATTACAAAAAACAACAACAACGACTACGAGAAAAGAAAGTCCTTTTTTGTAGGTAGCGCTTTCACTCATGAAATTTTAACAACAACAACAAAAATCAATATGGATGATTATTTACAACAACAACGAACGCAAAAAAGGAAAATACATTCATACATACATACATACATATGTATATGTGCATGAATGTATGTGAACACAAAATGCGTGCGTACTTCGTGCGGCCAGAAAACGTGTAGGTATACAACAAACGAATTTTTTAGGCACTTAAGTGGGAATGGATGAAAGTATGTATGTGTAAGTATGTATATAGAATTTTTCCACAAATAAAAAATGAATAAATCTTTATATAAATACCATCCATGCGGCTATATGCCACATACATAGCACATATTTATGTATGTATGTATTTGTAAACACACTTACATACTTTATTAGGTAAAATCATGATGGCACTTGTCTCATTTGGTCTCTTTCGCTCCTACAGGGAGAAGAAAGTAAAAGTAAAATACTTGATAAAATTATGCGTAGAATTTAATAAAATAAAATAATTTATATAAACGAATGAAAGAGCAAGCGAACTTCACAAAACAATAGATTATTTACATACATTCAAACACACACACATACATACATATGGTGTATTTATATACACAAGTGTATAAAACAATGATTGGCCAACCAGAGCACGCAAGGAATGATTTCTTTTTAGTTAAATCAACTTACATACATATTTTTCAACAATACAGGAAGCACCGGTAGGCAAGTAGGTAAACTCGACAGACAAGTCAAAATGTACTAACATTTTTTGTTTTGACAGCCAGAAATGATATATACAAAAACAAAATGTACGTATTTTCATTACAGAGTTGTCTTTTTTCGCCGCGAGTCCTTGTTTATTGTGCCATGGTAGGTAGTGTGCTAGTCTATCAGTCTGGGGATTGTAGGTTCAATTTTCATCAAAGACTCTGGGTGTTTCAATACAACGGGTGAAGGTCTTCGTTATTATGCTCGGTAATTTAAGTTAAAATATAATTTGTAATTGTTTTGTAACATTTTATAAATAAATAATATTTTTTAATAACCCAAGCATCATGCATGCCAAGAGTTAAATTCAGTTCAGAGATGGAATTCCGTACATATTTTGATTCTTAAAACAAACAAAAAACGAAATGATTTTCAGATAAAGTATTTCTCGTAATCGTTTGTTGGCGGATTTTTTCTCAAGTAATGTCCATAGGTGCTTTATTGCACACATATCTGAAGATTGTAGGGGGGGGGGGGGGGGGCAGTAGGCATTATATTGGAGCCAAAGTATAACCATCTTAGAAGTCTGCTTTATTTCATGTTGTAAATAAAAAGTAGACAAAAGCCAATTTTTATAACTTTGCTTTATATGTCCTAACAGAATATCAAAGTATGTAAATCAATCCATTGCTAAATCCATGAATTAAAAATTGTCTATTCCACTGGCTCCCATACAATCCCACATCATGACTTCGCCGCCTCAGTTATCGGAAGTTGGGAGTAAATTTTCTTTAAAAAAGGTTTAGCTTCTTCCTCCACACAACTTGTCTTCCTTTGGTTTAAAATAATCAAAACTTGCTATCATTAGAAAAAAATTATTTTTGATTTCAAATATACATAACTTGCTCTCATCAGAAAAAATAATGTTTTTCTAAAAACTTTTGTGTTTTTTTTTTTGGTACCTGCTTAACGATAGGCTGGATTTCTGTGCGAGAACAAATAGTGTCGAGTACTCCACAAAGCTGCAGCAGTTAGTAAGGTAGTATAAGGTAAAGTATAGTAATCGTGAAAAAATAGAAGTCGGAATTTCGATGGATTTATACGTTTTGAGGTCTGCTGAATGCATTTTTGCTATTTCCGTGGGTGGGTGGGTGTGTATGCTACTTTTTTCATTGAGTTTGTACAGGTCATACCGTTTGAAATTTATTGTGATCAGATGCAGAGGATATTTTTAATTATCCAACCCCTCTATCGACAGCTTAGAGGAGCTACTAGGGGAGAATGATTGTCGAATCACTCGCCATTCGATAAAAGAATAAATTTAAATTTACAACCAAAGTCTGTTTAGTACAATTTCAGTACAAAAAGTACAATTTAAAAATCCGGTTGGTACAATTTGAAAATATCATTAACCCTCCCTGGGCTGCAGACTTAGATGGCGAGTCGTTAGATTTCACGACAGGCTAAACGTTATCGCTAGGTAAAATCTGTAAGTGGATATTTAAATTTCGTTCACTCTTAATTTTCATTATGTTGTGCAATAGTGATACTCACATACATATACAGTGGGTCACAGATGAATTGAAAATT